>RSEF01000002.1:75993689-76025641 GCA_003993805.1 Himantopus leucocephalus | reverse complement strand
TCTCCTTCTCCCTCCACTAACTTTAGAACTTGTTGTCCAAAGTCAATCATTTTTGACAGTCTGCATGCGCGCAGCTTAGAGCTCGCCACAGCATGTTCATCTCCTTGCCAAGCTGGTGGGTTAGTACTCATCGAAGTGCTATGTGTAGGGAACTGTGTAGGACAAATGGAAAGTATTGCTGGGGGTTTATGAGAGGTAGCAGTTTTGCAGTGGGAATGTAAAGTAACATAAGGGAGAATTTTCTTTTAGGTTATTGGATTATTTAGATACATATTTTGTAGGAAAGATACTCATATAGAGAGATATACATATATATATACACATAAATCCCACAATTGGAAAAAAAATGTGTATACAATACATACATATCACAATGGAAATGTATTTTCCATATAATGATGGTGATTTCCTAATACAAGCAGGTGACATAAAGGAAACTGGTAAATCTTTGCAGTAGACAATAAGGTAAAGTAGATTTTTGCTATCAGGATGAAACAGATTTTTAGCTGTAGCGTTTGCTGGAACAAAAGGCAGCCTTTTTGGACCCTTTGATGATATGGATTAGCATGCATTATAAGAAAATTGTTTAGCATTGTTTATTCATCAAAAACAAGACAACACATGAGTATACAAAGGAACACCAATTTAAATTTGTGCCAGAATTCTGAAATGCAGTGACTCTGCCCTGTCCCATTCTGCGTCTGCTTGCAACAGGTGTGGTAACATCCAAAAAAGAGATGGGACATAACCTTTCAAAGCATAACTTTTCAAACTGTAATGCAAGATTTGACAGAGCCTACCTGCAAGAGCTTTGTCATACCATCTGACCTGGAAATACTTGCTCTTCAGTTGTTAAACCAATGGCTTGGAGTCGTGACTTTGTCTATGGGGCACAATATAGTGCCATACAAAGATATCGAGGTGCACTTATATGATGGCAATGTGGCTTAATGAGAACGGTGCACAGGGAACTCAGTGTAACAATGTAAATATAGCCCAACCAGCAGAGAGGACATTCTAAACGCAGCTAGAATACCCTTTCTGCTGTATCACATGTGGATTTGCTGTTATTTCTAGAATGTGAAGTGACAAAGCAAAATATTTGGGAAATTCTAGGGCTGATTTTAAGTTAATTAGCTGAGATTCTGGTAGCTGTGGCAATCCAAGATATTGATGGCTAAAGATGCCAGGAGCTGGGCAGACTAAGGAATTTCAGTTCCATCCTGCCAAGATAATATCATGTAATGCACCTACCAGATTAATGTGGTCCTCATCCAAACGGGGCTTAATAGCTACATGGCTGCAACTGCATTATATGATGCAAGTGAAAGCTGGGTGGCTGATCCAATGCAGTAGTAGTTTCAGTCTGGATGATCTCCTTGGTGAAGAATGATGAGCAGGTGGCTGGACAGATTTCTTCAGATCCACAGCTGATACCAGAGACAACAAGTAGGTTTATGCTTCAATCAAGACGAGTGGTTAAAATTGTCATAGAGATTCCCACTCTTGATTTACAAATGCGATATTTACTATGGGAGGACGATGGAGCAGAGTTTCATTTCCAACATTAGCATGGACCTGTCCAAGATCAAAGCTGCTGATGCATTGCCTATGGCATGTCAAGGCCTGGGTCTGAGTTCACACAGGATAGCTGAAAACTTAGGTAAGCAAATACTGGTAGATAGGATAATTTAGGAGACCCTTATGAATCCCTACCCTCCAAAAAGACAGATTTAAGAAAGTGAACTAACTGAAGAGCTTTCCAGTTTCAGAACTGATCTCTTAAGCAACCACTACAAAGTATAAAGCAATTTTATTAACTAAGTGAGAACTTACTATGGTTTAGTTGCATTGTTAATGCCACATTACAAGAGTTTTGAAAACCTGCCTTTATCAGTGACAGAAGAAAAAAAGAGCACCCATGCCATGAACCCTTCTATCTCTGTGTTCAGACACTGTGGCTGTACCCTCTCTTTTTTTACATTTTCTCTTTCCAGTGTCTGTTTTTCCAGCTCTTCCTCAGATCCCCTAGTTACCTGTGACTGCCTTTAGCCAGGGATGAGTGGGTTCATTTTATGGCTATGTGACATGTACAAAAAATGTGCTTCTGTTTTCCACAAATCATTAGAGGGGTGTCTGTATCAGAGGTACTACAACATCAGGCAATACCATTTTTACAAAAACAGCTCAAGGACCTTATTTTCTTCAGGGCTTATTATATGTTGAAATGTATAATATTATTGCCAAGTTTTTGCGTTTTAGTTAAAAATGAAATAATTCCAAATACACTACTTTTCTTTTTGCTCTTGTGTTCTCCTCTATGTGGCTTTTCAGCAGGCCTTTGCCTTTTATTGCACTATATATATTTAATTCTCCTTTATTTCTCACTTATAGGTGGACTTTAAAATGCTACTATTAATAGTAAAGAACATATACTGTAGGGCTTTGCCAGAAATCAGGAGACCGGTCAAAAGAGATTTATTTACTTTTTTGCAACATGCATATGTTTCATAACTGACTGACAGTGTTTTGGAAACCTGAGAATCTCTTTTGAGGAGAATAATGTAATTGAGAAGTATTTCTGCTTATTCCCAGTAGAAGATTAAAGAATGGCAAAGATTTCTCATTTTTATTCTTTCAACTCAATCTTGGAATTCTAAATTTTTAACATGAACAGCTTTTACTCAGGTAGTTTTTGGCTTTGCAGAAAGCACGGCCTGAAACAAAGCTGAAATAGGTGCACGGTAAGTATTTAGTTCCAAGCAGTAAAAAAACCCCCCACACGTGCAGCTTTCCAGTTCTGGTTCTCCAGCCCAGATGAGCACAGAGGAATGTGGGTGGAACTCGCCCTTCTGCCAAAGGTATTACCTAAGCCCTATTTTGATGGGGATTTAAGTGGTGTATAGACCTTGTGCTGCATGGGAGGGAAATGGAAAATCACAGAAGCCTCTCTAGACCTTCCTTCAAAGCCAGGCTATGGAGCTACACACGTTGATTTCCAGGGCTGGGAGGCAGAAAATAAACTGCACCTCTGTCCCAGAAGGAAAGCAGTTGAGTGGTCACAGGATTACTTCTTGCCCCTGTGGTCGTCATGTTGATGGGACTGTTGCAACCACATCTTGCTTGATCATATCCTATTGGGCCCGAGAGCAGCTCCAAGTAAAGGAAATCCCAGGTTTGCTTTTTTTCAGCAGTTGTAGCCTAAAAAGGTGTGTCTGCATTTTAATATAATTCTTAATGAATGCCAGAAACTGTTTTAATGCTACTTCACAAAAGATTAAAAGAGAATGTCTGAAGGGGATAATGTGAGCATGAGAGGATTATGTTTTAATAAAATTAATCCCACCTATAAAGGAGGCATGTAACAGTGTCCATCTGGACAAATCCAATTTAACTCTCTGAGAAGCAGCATTAAATTTGTTCTATGCATTTGGTTAAGAGACAGCTGAAAACCAGTAAAATCCTCACGGTAGGTGAAAAGACTTGGAGGATTGAGGATTTGGGAGGACACAAATTACAAAATGTCTCTCATTTGCTGAAAAAAGGACCTTAAATCCTAAAGTTTTAAACAAAAGCTGGCACTGATCATCCTAGATAGGCAAAGACAGCGGGATGGTTGATGTGACTGCTGATCTAAGTGTTTCCCAGAGACCAAAGATGAGCTAGGAGGAGCAGGGAGGAAAGAGTAGGGTGGGCACTCTTGCTATGCATCTCCTCCAGAAAAGTAGCAAAAATGTGGTGAAATCTCACTGCTTAAATGCCTGATCAAAAGCCTAAAGCTCCTTGTTTCCACCACAAGAGAGAATACTCTTATCCTAACAGATCATTACACATGCAAACACATTTTAGAGCCTTCTCTCCAGGCTTCTCTCCAGAGTAGATGCTGAGGAGGAAAATAGCTCGCTCTCTCTTGTGCATTCTCTCTCACTCTCTCACTTGTTTAAAAAAATACAAGGAAATGTTGCTTCTTGCCAAGGAAAGAGGTTAGTCAGCTGAAAAGGAAGCTCTCCAGGCTGCACCCTCGCATGTCGCTGCTTGTGCAGCCGAAGCACCTGTGCTCCCAGCCTCCAGTGGCTTCAGGAGGGAAGCAAGCCTTGGCCACCCCCTCCAGGGCTGCGCCCCATGGACCCCCTCCCACCCACCCTGCAGGCACTGTCCCTGCCTGCCCTGCCACTGCAGGCTGGGCTCACACGTGGTTAGGCAGACAGCTAGTCCTCCTCACGGCTTGGACGGGAAGTCATCAGTCTGGCCCAGGGTTTTCAGCCTCGTATGCTTCAGCTGCTAGTGTGGCTCTTGAAAGCTGATGAGTTAAGTCCAGCTGCCCAAAAGCGTCAATGTGCCTAAGGAATTGGGTCCCTGGACCTGTCCTGTAGGGTCCAACTGTCTGCCAAAGATGTTAGGGTCTGGTTCCTGAAGGATCTGGAGGTGAAAACCTCATGGTGCCTCTTACTTTGGTAGAGACAGGGGATGCCCAGAGAGCAAGTGGTGTCCATGGAGCAGGAAGTGGAACTCAAAGTAGGTGTTATATGTTGTTTAGTCTTTAGTGTTAAAGCCCTAGATGACCTTTCTCTTGTCAATGAGGAAGTGGTAACCAATAAGTATGTCACCTGTAGAAAATATACACAGGTAATATATGCTAAAGCCTTTAACAGAACATTTCTGCTATTGAAAGAAAACCCTGTCCCAAGGGTGTGCCAATACATCATCTCTCCCCAGCACGTAGCTTTGTGCAGTGAGGGAAATGAATTTCTTGAGAAGAAAATTTTTCTGACACAACTGGGTAACCATAGCTTGATAGCCTCATGGGTCCCATTATGCTGTCCATCAGAATTGAGATCAACTTTGTTGTCATAAAAAAACAATTGTCTTGCAGAAAAAAAAATCTCAGAACCAATACTTTCATTTAGAGTTACATCTTCCACATGGATAAAAAAGCTGAGAATGATTAAGAGCCAACATAAATAAATCAGTCTAAGGTAAGCAGAGACTTTCTGCAACCTGTTCTTTCTATCATTGACTATATTCGGTTTATCTTTAGAGATAATGACTATTTGTCTAGGTATATTAAATGAAAAAAAAGGAAACGTAGTATAGTCCCAACACCAAATTTTTCCTCTTATAATCAGAAATACCTAACTCTGTGCCTCATATGTCTATTTTTGGCTAATCTAACAATTAGCAGAACTGTTTAACGTAAACACATGTCCTTCAGAGATTAGCTCCAGTGATAGACCTGTTTGCAACAAAATGGATTAGGAGCTGAAGGGTTAGGTCCAGAGTCATGGGCCTCCATCAGGGATTTTTGCTTCTGATGTTCTTTTACATATAGTATGTTTGTTCTTCTAAGAGCATTAGATAGCTTCATGTCTCTTCATTCTTGCTGGTTTGGCTGTGGACCATGGCACGATTCATTTGCTCAGCTTTTCCTCTTGCCTATCTGTCCAGGTCTTTAGCTGAATGTTAGCATCTGAGTAGGAGAACAGCTTCCAATCAATGTAGATTTGGTGATAAGATTGATGACAGACTTTGAGACCAATTAGTGGAAAAGACCAATAATATATGCATCCATGAAAGACTGTTACTTGAACCTAACCGTACATATTAAAGGAGGGCTCTTATTCTAGCAGGCAAAATTGAGTTGGTTATTAATAATGCAGGGATGGTTACTGAGGGAAATACTTAGCTCATATGAGTGATTCTTATTAGGAGAGACTGGAAAAGCAGAATTCAAATGTGCTAAGTGCAGCTTAGTGTTTCTGCTTAAAGCATTACAGTTGTAAACAGAAATCTCCCACATCTATATTTCTGTTTTCTTTTACTTGCCTGCGGCCACACCACTTAGGTCTGAGATCTCATCAGCTCTTACGAAGTGAACAGAGTCCAGCTAGGACAGAACTACTCTAAGAGTAAAAAGGAACGATGCTTCTGCTTTTCTTCAGTGGCAGCTTTTCTCTTACAACAGCACTGACCCTACGGATTAACTCTGATAGCAATGGCAGTGAGCTGCAGATGATGCCAAATCAGAGAGAATTCCTAATTATGTATTATTATTATTATTATTATTGAAAATCCCAAGACTGCTTTCTCATGGCAGAGATTGGCCTTCAATAGGCAAATGAGACTCTGCTAATATAGTTGTTTTTGTAGAAAGGGGGAGATTATGTCCATGTACCCCCTGGTGGGGGGGGCACACAGAGCAAAAGGTGCAGGCCTGCAAGAGAAGGTGCACATTTTTGGATTCGGGTCTATGGGGTAAAAAATGAGCAAGGGCCTTAAGAGGTAGACCTCTGAATGAAGGCTAACAAAACAAGTGGATGAATGTTTAAGACAGAAATCAAAGTAAGCAGCACAGTAGCCAGTCATACCTGGGGTCCCTGTTGAAATGGGGCCAGCATTGAAAACAGTTTTTCATTTCACAGTCATTAGATATTAGGACTATGCCTGAATTCCTTCAGTAAATTCAAAGATATGGATATGTCTGCATATGTGTTCTAGCCAACAGTATGTTGTCCTTTGATAAAAACATAGTCCACAGATGATTTTTAGTGTATTTTTAAACACTCAGGTTACTTAAACCAACAGCTGTTCTATACCATTCTGATTCAGATAAGTCTCAAATTCAAACTATGCCTGTCTAAAAGTTTTACCTTATGCTTAGAAAATGTAATGAATTTTAGCAGTGATTTAATGTGAACAGGAGTAAGCCCTAAATCCTACCCATGCTTATTGTCGCACTGTTAGACATGAAGGACACTTCAGGTCAAAGTGGGCGAGGTGTACTAAATTATAAGCTAAAAAATCCAAACCCACAGTGGTCTGCCCCCAACTATTTTCTTTTGCCAGAGTACAGAGAACAGGTATTTTATCATAGCTGTGTGACACTGAGTTTTCTGTAAGGTATTTTGAATGCAGGATGTGACACACAATTCAGAGGAAAAAACCCCAAACTTTGAGTTGGTAGAGAGAGCTAGAATGTCTTAGAACAAATATTCATAATGCTTATATAGAAAGATATACTAAGTAGGTCAAGTTCCACACAATTATGTATTTAGCACCTCTTCTGTCCTGCCTACCTCTAAAACCAGATAACCTGACTGTTTCATAGTGTGTTAGCATTTGAAATCTATTTGTTTATAGTTTAATGTTACCAAAGTAAAATGTGCGGTATTAAATTTAGCTTTTAAATATAAGGATGACAGGTTAGTTTAAATGTATCTGAAGTTCAGAAATATTTTTAATTATACCTGTCTACTGTTTGTTTGGATTTTTTTAATGACCAGTAAACTTTCTTATCGTGTTTATGACACCTTAAAACAGTTTCAAACAGCCAATGTCTCCTTCTTTCTGAAAACATGCCCCTCTCAAGCAGATAGAAGATAGAAACTTCAAAAAGGGGATAAAAATTCAGTTTATAGTTCCCATATCTCTCCCTTACATTTAGATTCTCAGGATTAATATTCTGAAAACCTTTTAACCAGTAAGGAGCTACCCCATGAGGTTTACCATTCACAAAGCCAGACCATATGCTTCTCTGGAAAAGAAATATTTCCAGCTAGCTTGTGGAGGAATAGACAACTTAGACTGAAAAGAAAGGACACTCTAATGTCAACTGTAAAGCCAGGTATCCCTTTAAGACTATCACATACAGGTTTTATTAAAAAAGTATTTTTAGGTCATTTTCAGTGGTACAGAGAGGTGCTGTCACAAAATTTCATCTCACTTTTGTTGGTGTAATAAAGAAATAAAACCACTGAAATCATTAGGGTTACTCTGCCTTTATACGTAGAAAATTTTGCCCAGTCACAAAAATGTTTCTTTCTTTTTGCCCTGTGTACAGTCTGACAGACAATAACAGTAATGAGGCCCTTGCCTTTCCAGGAGATAGGATTAAAAAGTAAGAAAAAAGAGTGTAAACATTAAAATACTAAGCAACAGTTAAGGATTCATCTTGTCTTCATTCTTCTGATAATGAAAAGCCCAGAATGAAGTGCTCTGAGGGTGACTGGCACACTAGACTAGAACAAGCCAAAATTTTAGAGGAAAAATGCTTATTTCCCATTTCAGTAACATCTCAATATATATCACCCAAATTCCAATAGCTTACTTCAGTGTTTGTCAGAGTTTTGTTACATGAATAAGTTACCACAAGGCAAGCAAGGGTGATAACTCACTTTATGACAGTGAAAATGGCTGATCTGTAGATCATTATTTTATTTATATATTGTATATCATCAAGCAATGTAAGTTACCACTTTCACTGTAGCATAGACTACCTCACATTTACTAAATAATACAATTGTGCACCCTGGCAATTAACATGCAGTAATAGAAACACTTTAAGTTCATACCATTGTTTCTTCTATAGTAACTTTCTCATGGGACTGTACTTTGCACTGCAACCTCTTCACTAATTTACTGTCCGTTCTTCAGCAAAGTGTCCTCTCATATAGACACACGAAGGAATAAACGTTTCTGATTCCTTTCCTCTTCCTTTCTCCTTCCCTCAAGGTTAATTTGTAATATTTATTTGTTCTTCCCTGTATTTACACAATCTTTCACATCATTATTTGCAAATGAAACTATAGATTTTTTCTTCAAAACATCAGTGTAGATGTTACATGACCTAAGAGACGCAATAGTCCTTGGCTTTGTTTTTGTAAATACAGATTTCAGCTGTCTTGGTTTCTGGGGCTAGTGTTATCCAAGTTCTAATCTGTTTGAACTCCTCCATGTTACCGCTCTTGACCTCCTCAAGGTTGTTGAACTAATGGTATACCCACATAGTATTTTTCAGGTACACATGCCTCATATACCTGTCCTTTAGGCTGGAGATATTATATAGCGCTGTAAGCCTAGTGCTAAGCCCAGTTTGCTTATATCCTACTGTTCAGCAGAGCATTTTAGATCAAGCACAGAACTGCAGTAACCAGAGCTACTCAACATCCAACCCATCGCTGGTTAGCTCAGCCTGTAAGCAAGACTTGTGCAGACTTATCCCAACAGGATTAAGAGGACACTCTTTCTTTAGTTTAGGTATCAATTCACTGAGCATATTTTCATTACCTTTTACTTTTGAATCAGTTCTCTAACCCAAATCTAACCCAATTTACATTCACATTATTGGATATAAATCCAAGCTTGACTGCTCGACCGTCCCCCAGCTTACCCCCCAAACCTGCCACCCCATAAAGGGCCATTCAGTGAGATAAATTAGGGTTCAGGCTTATATGTTATAGGTACATAGGTTTTGGGAATGGGTGGAAGTAAAAAGTCATTGGAACCAAAAGAACTTCTCTTTCCTCCGTACCAGTTTCCTGTACCAGTTGAGTGGCAGTATTGTCTGCTGATTCGAGGGTCCTGCCTCCCCAGGCATGGTGAGGAGAAACAGCTCTTGAGACCCAAATACAGTTGTCCCGCTCCCTATGCTTCTTCTCAGTATCATCCTAGTAATATTTGCACTTAATGCTACTCAGCTGCCAGGAAGAGTAGAAACTGAATAAAGGAAAACTTGATTAAGCTCTAGAGTTCTCCATCTCTCTCCATTGTGGAAGAAATTCCCCAATGCCAGCTGGGTAGCAGCACTTAATAGTTGTTTCAGCCCTGCTGGCCTCCCAGAAAGAAAAAAGAGAACTCAAGCAAGCTCCTCTATCACCTTAGTGTGGTCATGGAAACTGCTGTCCCCACTCACCTCACCTTCCCGTGTCTTCTCCCCGGAGACCAATGCCAGACTAGACACAGCAGTGAGCATTCAGTGGACTGGCTGTACCTGAGCTTAAGCCCTGGCTTAAAATACAGGGCAAAAATCATTGGCCAGGAGTCACACAGAATACTAAAATCACCTTCACATCCATCATCTGGAGTCATTCTCTGAGTATCTAATTAAAAATCCATTTCCTAGGCTCTGAGGATTACCAACCTGTGTGATCCTCAGAGGTGAAAATATTGGAAGTTAAATAAATACTAGATAAATAATCAGGTCGCAATTCCTTATACAATATTCCCCCTGTCACAGAAAAAGTATGCAATTTATATTTGTCAATAGGCTGGAAACTGTGTAAAAAGAACTGAAACTAAAATACCTCCTCTCAGACATTGTTCTCATACAAACAGTCTGCAGCAGAGGAAGACATGCTGAAGGAGGCTCAGTCTGCTATTGAGCTGCAAAATGATTAAGTCAAAGTATTCCTCCTGTACTTAGTGCATGACTTACCAACTGGCTCTATTTGGGTTATTTGTTTGTGTTGATTTGTATACCTTCCAAAAACAACTGACATCTGAATTTTCACAATGTTGCCTTGAATTATCTCTATTAATTAAAACAATTTTGCTTTAATATTTTACTATCTTTTAATGCTCTGGCTTTTTTGCTCCTTCCAAAAAATTATCCTATTCATGTAGACTCAGATGTTTTTAACTGGTTTAAAATGATTCTAAATACAGAGCTTGAGTTTCAAGACACTCCCAAACCTATGATCAAGGGGAGATGAGAGAAAATCTTTCCAAGTACAGTAGATGTTTTCTCTGTCTCAGTCATATAGAGGAAGAAGCAGAGTACAGGGAACTGCCAATTTAAAGAGGTGGGAGATGAGGCAGCACATGTAAAAGGGGACTACTGACGTTATGTCTACATCAGCAATTAGTGTGGCTACGTAGAGTGGAAGAGTTAGAGCTGAGAACCCAGTATCCGCATTGTACACATTTCAGCATTTATAGCTCATGATGTAAGGAGGGCAACATAGCTCTGGTGTTTCTGTACTCATTTCTGAAGTCTTCTTCATTCCACTCATTGTTTATGAGGTGTAACTGCTAGAAAGGCCTGCCTAGGCATGCTGCGCTGAAGATGCTGAGAGCAGCTTCTTCATGGGGTGTTTCCACCATCCTTTCTGCAGAGTCCCATGCTTAGAATAAGTTAATCAGTGTGAAATTTAGGAATAAAAAGATCCTTTGTTTTGTTGCTCTGAGCAGAATTTGGGGAGGAACAAAAACCGAAGAACTGGGTGGGTTTGCTGTCCAGTTTCTATGCCCAAAATAATACAAGAAAGAGTAAGATCTAATGAGATAGACCTGAGTTAATAATGCAGAGATTTGGATTGTCTCCAAAACCCATTGCTTTGACAACCAGAGTCCGTACATCTTAAACTGTAAAGAAATTTTAAAACACATCTAATCTTTTCTGTTCTTTTTTACTAGCCCTAGTAAACATTTACAAGTCTGTGCTTTACGACATATTGTTAGCATTTTCATCACATATTTTCTTAATGAACACCTGTTTGGAGAGGTTCTGACACTTGCTTTTGGTTTGCCTTAGCAAAACCTCTGTTTGCAGAACAATAAGAAAATAACATCATAATCAAAGTAGTACAAAAAGTAACCTATGCCTTTGCAGCATCTGATGTGTATTATGCTTTTGTGAGCAATACCAAATCTCCTGCAATATCACCTTGAATGGAAGAAAGGAAGCAAAAGGATGATCAATCAAGGCTTGATTCAGAAAGTCATGTGTTAACTAGACTTTTTCAGCCTAAAAGTGGTCCTAAAATTGTGCAGAAATTTCCAGAAACTATTTGACAGCATCACTGTGAATCATTCGGGAACATATTTAAATCTTGTGTATGCCAAAAAAATTAATATCAATGTGCCTTCATATAAGGTTCAATCTAAAGTAGAACCAAGGTGAGCAGATCTTAAAAGGTTTAACATAGATTCTCTCAAACAGGAAAGTGTTATTTCACATTTTCTGTTGGTATTGTCATTAATTCATTATGGAAAAAGATACACTTTGCTGTAACACATACATTGCCTGGTTCAACAACAGTACCTTAGGAGACTTGGATTTTGCTGACAACATTGTTTTTCGAGGGGATAGCTCAATTAGCATGCAAGCAAAGACTGAAGGACTACTCAGCATGAAAAAGACTGAGTTAAAAAACAATTGTGAAAAACACCTAGCAAGAATTTCAGTAGTTCCAAATCAAGTGTTATCTTAAAAGGCAAAGGAACAAAAGAAGCAATTCAGTTTGGATATCTGCTCTGGGCAGCAACCCAAGAACATGAGTATGGTTGTACTGGGTCTGTGTAGCCCAGTATCCTGTTTCAGATGGTTGCCAAGCAGGAGTGGAGGTACTAGGCTGAAAGCTACAAGTTTTTCTGCGGCGTATTTTCTGGCTTTCTTGTGGAGACTTGGGTTCATGTCCTACTCCTGACATCAGAACTTAACAGACGTGATCCCTCCTACTGGTGGCAGTTCTTTAGGTACATACCAAGGGCAGTGATCAAAAGCAGATATCTGGGGAAGAGTACAAAAATGGAACAAGAATATAATGGTACTTTTCCAAATATTCTCCCTACAGGTTATGATGGAGCTGCTTAGAGAAGGTGGTCTCAGGAACCTCATACTCACCAGCCAGTCACGGATATAAAGATATAGCCTTAGCTGCCATGACCATTAGATCATGGAGTTAAAAAACCTGAAAGGAGATAGACAAATAGTAGGATCACAACCCTGAACTTCAGAAGAGCAAGTTTTGGGTTTTTCAGGGATCTGCTCAGTAGAATCCAATAGGAGACTACCCTAGAGGGCAAAGGAGCCCAATACAACCAGCTGATCTTTTAGTAGAACTTCCTCAAAATGCAAGAAAATTCCATTCCAATGGGCAGAAAGTGGACCAAGTATGGCAGAAGGTAGATTGGATGATTGGAGAGCTCCTGACTAAGCGCAAATGCAAAAAGAAAGTACAAAGAAAGAAGGCTACCCAGGAAGATTAGAGACATTTCTTGGGTGCAGAGGAAAGAATTAGGAAAACCAAAGCTCAGCTGGAGTTGAAACTAGTGAGGGATGTGAAGGGCAAGAGGAATAAATTCCACAACCACACTGTCAGCAAAAGGAAGGCTGAAGAAAATGTGGGCCTGGTGCTTAATGGGGGAGGAGACCTACTGACAAAGGATGTGGAAGAGGCTGAGATATTCAAAGGTTTTTTCTTTGATTTTTACTGGTTAGGTCTGCCCCCCTGACTGCCCAGTTCCCACTGCCTACTGAGTCAGTGGGAATGTAGAGGGAGGTACAGTTAGGGAGCTCTTAAGCCAATTGAGCACACACAAGTCCATGGGACCAGGTCAGTTGCATCTAAGGGTACTGAGAAAAGACAAACATCATACCCATCTTTAAGAAAGGCAAACGGTATGGGGAAGTACAGGCTGGTCAGCCTTGCCTTAGTCTCTGGGAAGGCCAAGGAGCAAATCCTCTTGAGAGCTATTTCCAGCCACAAGAAGAAGGTGGTGACTGGAACAGCCAGAATGTACTTACCAAGGGCAAATCATGTCTAACCAACTAATTTTCTATGATGAGATGACTAGCTGTGTGGATAATGGGACAGCAGTAAATGTTGTACACCGTTACTTTAGCAGGTCTTTGACATGGTCTCCAGTAGTATCCTTATAGGCAAATGAGTAAGATATGGACTAGATAAGTGCATGACAAGGTGGATAAAAATTTGGCTGGACCATGGGGTTTGAAGGTCAGTGATCAGCAGCAAGAAGTCTCAACAGACAGCCAGTACTCGTGATTATCCCTCAGGGGTCAATACCAATGGCAAGACCATTCAGCACCTTTATTAACAAGCTGGATGATGGGCTAGAGTGCACTATCAGCAAGTTTGCAGATGATAGAAAACTAGGGATAGTGAATAAGATGCCTGCCTCCTGTGTATTTTCACAGACAGGTAAGCTATAAAAAGGGCTGAGAGGAACTTCATGAAGTTCAATAAAGGCAAAGGCAAAGTCCTGCACCAAGAATAGAATAACCCCATGCAGCAGTACAGGCTGGGGGCCAACTGGTTAACAGCTGGAGACCATCTCACCTACAAGATAGCTTAGGCAGGGACTTTATTCTTGGAGGTGCACAGTGAAAGGACAAGAGGCAACAAGCACAGCATGAAACCTGGGAATTTCTCACTCAATACAGGGAAAAGAATTTTTACTATGAAGGCGGTCAGACACTGGAGCAGGTGCCCAGCGCAGTTGTGGAATCTCCACCTTGGAAGCATGCGAGACCCATCTGGACGCAGTCCTGAACAACCTTCTCTACCTGGGCCTGCTTTGAGCAGGGGGTTGGACTAGAAGGTGGCCCTTTCCAAGCTATATGAATCTGTATTTCTAATTTGCAGCTTAGGGACACCCTGAGCCCGAGACAGTTTTACTGTAAACAGTAATTCTCACTGTTTCACAGCTCTGCAACTTAACTACATGCTTTGCAAAGAATCACTTCTTCCTTGGTTTGGATCTGCCACCTTCTTTTGTTGCCTTCTAATTCTTGTATTGGAAGAGACAGTGAATAAGTAATAACTTCATATCTTCTCCATGCCACTCGAGATTTCGTCAGACTCTGATGTTTGATCCTCAGACACCTTTTCCAGGATAAAAGGTGCTAACCTGCCTATTTGCTGCTTATATAGAAGCTGTTCCCATGTTATTTTAGCCCTTCACCAAACCTTTTCCACTTTTATCCTCCCCTTTTTGGGGGAAGGGGTATTGGCTGATGGGATCAGCAGGTCCTCACACAATATCCTAGAAACAAGTTCAACATGGAGGCATACAATATTCTCTGTTGTATTGTCTAGTATTTCCCTAACAATTCATAATATTCTATTTACTTCTTTTACTCTTGTTAAGCATTAAGCTAACATACCCATGCAAGCCAAGAAAACATCCAAAAGGATGCTTTAAAATGTTATCATCTGTATTTACAAGCCTAAACAAGATTTGATTATCAAGAACCTAGATCAAGAACTCTCTATCAGTTTCCAGTTGAAAATTTATTCCATCACAATATATGTATGTGAAAGCTAGAAAGGCAAAAAGGGTAAAACCAAACATCTAAGCCTCTTCAAAATCAAATGCCCAAATAAAGTACTAGGTATTGCCCACATTCATCAGAAAGTTTAGCAGACCCATCTTTCCTAAGTTATCCAGAACAGAAAATAGAAATATATGGGGCACACGTTAAGCATGAGGCCAAAGCATGTGCCATAGCATACTTGTCACTGAGCAGCTGAAGGAACACACACAAGAGCCTAAATGGAAAAATCCTGCAAGTATTTCTCAGTGAGGGAAAATTTATGGGACTAAACAATGCTGAGTACATATGAAGATCTACCTGGAATACTTGATGACCATTTTGTGAACATTTAGTGATTTCTAATTCTGCAGGAAGGATTCAAAATCTGACTGATGACGCAGCATGTATTACTGTGATAGGAAGGAAACAAATAGCAGTAAGTGAAGCTACCCTTGTTTACATTTTCTCATGATGAGATCCTATACCAATCTCATCGTTTTGTTATCTAAGACTCCATTCTTGCAAATGGCCACTTACAAACAGTAGTCCGCTGTACCTGTATATGTTAAGTTCCAACTACATCAAGGAAATGTAACGAATAGAACAGAGAGGATGTGGTTCAGGGTTTATAGCAATAATGTCACCTGGTTACTCTGTTCAAGGATTTAGAGAACTTGATAACTCAGTTAACAGCTGTGGTTTGTTTTTTTTTTTTTTAAAAAAAAGACTCAATTTCTGTGGTTTTCATGGAAGAGGCAAATCTTAAAATAGGGATTTGAATTAGCAGAATCAGCCACCGCAGTTTCTCCAGCTATAACAAATCGTTCGTGGTTGTCAATTAATGCATTAGATGTCCTTCCTTGACTTGCTATTGGCTAACAGTCAGCACTTATAGTTGAAGTAGTGTTGTAAACATGATTGGCTGCTTATTTTTATAAAAGACAACAAGAGAGCTAACAGGAAAAAACTGTAATCTGCCTCTTTCATAACTGCAACTGTAATTAAGACAGAGGCTACCTGCTGTCCTCCAAAAAAAATGGATCCGATTACTTATTTTAATATAAATACAAACTATTTGCCTTGTTTTTGCCTTCATAGTGGCTAGGCATCGCCCAGTTTCCCAGCAGGATGGCAGGCACATTCCACATAATGTTCCCTCCTGCTGTGGTATTCTGTTCCTTTAGTAGGAGGTAACAGTATAGTTAGCAAAAAGGCAGAAAAAAATTCCCCACATTAGAAAACCGTCCTCTTCACATTCCAACAAAACCAGAGCGAGTATCACATACAGGTATCCGCAGTTTCACACCCACAATCCAAAGGGGATCAAGGGTTTGACCTATCAGTCTTCAGAAGGGACTTTAAAAACCTGTGGTCCATAGGTAAGTCAGTGGAAACAAGACTGTCAGAAGAGTCTGTTCTAACGATTTTTAGAACTTACTACCTTTATTAATCCAAAATGAATATGACTTGTAGAATGTATATCTTGTTTAAAAAAAGTAAGTTTTTAGGGAGTACAAACTTTGCTGACAATGATAATGTGATGACGTTATATATTGAGATTTCTGCGGGGAGTTTAACTTCATCTTGCATAGCACTCTCACCGAAGTCATTTGTGCTCAAAACAAAAAAAAAAAAATCAAAGAAGCTTATATTAATTAGATTAAAAACATGATAAGAGTATGTAGTTGTAAATGGTGAGCTGTCACCCTAGCGTAGAGGTTGCTTGTGTATTCATCAAGGAGATACACTGAGCCCCATGATGGTCAATATTTTTGATAAAGATCTGAAGAAAATATGAAATCTTTCTCGTAAGTGTTGCAGAAGACATAAGCTGCTGCAGCATGCCAACTCCTTGGCCAGATTCATTATCTGCTTCCTCTGTTCGTGCTGTATGGTATCTTCAGTGGAAAGTTCTGTGAACAGTCTGACTTCCTGTACTACAAATGTATTTTCTCCCTTTCAATTTTTCTGTCTTCAAATGGAAGAACTCTACTTCTCCAGTTCAACAGACTTCCTAGATGTCATATTCTAGATGTCTTCTTTTTATCCGTAGCTTGCTTCTTAAGCCTTTCTTCAGTTCTGTTTTAACTCATTTCCCTGTGACGGAAGTCACTGATTTAATCCAAGAGAAAATTGACAAACTATGAGGTACTCATTTTGGCTAGTCTGTTCTTCCTCTACTTCAACTACTTCATCTTCATACTATGATTTCTAATCTGCTGAGCTTCTCTGACCCTATTAGTGATTCCTTGCAGATCAGGATGCATTCTTATCCATTCATATTAGCACCCTGCTTTTCTCATCACTTCATCTTCTTGATCTTTTCTTTCACAATAAAGATTATGTTTTATTTTTTCCCATTTAAAAAAAAATCCAGTCTTTTCCCCCTCTTTCCACTCTCTAAGTTCACACTGCAATTGCTTTCAGGAGTCTCATGCCCTGATTCCATCCTTCTTTCAGCTCAGCTGAGCTTTCAGAACCTTTCTACTCACCTTTTCATTCGAATGAAGCTACAGTCAGTATTACTATATTGACCTACATCTGCTTAATTCTCAAAATCAGTACCCTCACTTGTCTCTTGGCCTTAACACAATAGCAATACTCTTCTTTTGAATTCTTTTCCTTCCTTAGTTTCAATGACTTCAGCAACTTTGTCCTTTCTGGGTTCTCTTACCTATCTCTCTGGTAGTCTGTACTTTCAAGGATCTTCTGCATTCATAGATGATTGCATGAAGTCCTGACTTTGGCTCCTTTCTTTCTTTTTGTCTGCCTGTGTCTCAGTAGTCTTATGCACAAGCAAAAGTTTAACTACCATCTCCATGATACAAATTTATAACTCTACTTCATCCACAACATGTTGGCTTGTCTCTCAGCTTCAGCATCTTCCGATAGCTACCAGCTCAAATGCAGCATGACTAAAGTATGTCACACACTCCTCTCTTCCCAGGTCAGTTCTTACAACTTCCCTCATTTAGAACAGCTGCAAATAATGTGATCATCAGGCTTGTCAGACAGACAGGTGATGCAGGCAGCTTTTTAGGTCCAAAAATCAGATTAAGTTGCCATCTTGCATATTATTTCTGGAGCCTGTAGCTAGCTACAAAGTTATAACTCTATTCCAAATTCTCATGTTCTTTACCTTCAAACACTACAACCTTTTTCTGCTGCTCTTAACAGAAACAATATTCATACTACTGCTGCAAAGACCATTTTTCTAGGCCTCCTTTCTTTTTGACTCTCTCCACTGGCTCCTTCTTTCCTATTGCATCAAGAATAAGCTCATTTTTTTTAAAGAATGCCTTTCAGGCATATTCTCACTTTACAAGCTGTTTCATTCATTCTCAGTATGTCAGTTCCTGTCTGCAACCAACCAATTATTCCAACCTTTTCTTCCATATGTGCTAAATAAAATTACCTACATGAGTTTTGTTGAATTTTCTTTTATTGCTTCATAGGTTTGAAAGGATATCCCTGCAAATGACCACCACACCTACCCTAGTGGACGTGCTAGGGATAGGAGTCCTTAGTCCTACCACAGTGGAAATAGTAAAGATTAATATGTACAACATGAATTTTTAACCTGCAAGATCAAGATCAGATATCTAAGCATCACTGAATCACAGATCACATAGGCTGGAACAGACCACCACTGGTCTCCAGTCCAGCTCTGTGCTCAAAGCAGACCCGGGTGGAGCAGGTTTCCCAGAACTGTGTCCAGATGGGTCTTGCATGCCTCCAAGATGAAGATTCCACAACTGCTCTGGGCACCTGCTTCAGTGTCTGATCACCTTGACAGCAAAAATTCTTTTCCTATATTGAGTGAGGCTTTCGCAAGTTTCATGCTGTGGCTGTCACCTTTTCTCCTTCCACTGTGCACCTCCAAGAAGAGAGTAGCTTCATCTTTTGTACAACCTCCAGTCAGGTCAGCCAGGTATCTATGAACAGCAATAAGGTGTTCAACCTTCCCTTCTTAGAAACAAAACTGTAGGCTGGATGAGTAAAAAGAAATCTAGTGTTTGAAGTTGATACTAGGTACATTCAGGTAAGAAAGGAGATGTCCTTTTTTAGTTTTATTTTTAATTGATTGGAAATTAACGACAAGTTAGAAGGATATGTTTGATACTTTGTCACTTGTGGCCTAAGTTAAAGTTAGATGTCTTTCTATATTGTAAGTCCCAAGGAGACGTTAAGGTCTCAGTGAAAAAATTATAGGATTAGATTCTCCGATTTGTGTTATGCAGAACTGAACTGCTCATTGAAATGCTCATTTCTTTCCTTATAGCATTTGCCAGATAATATTTGGAAGAAAGGCGGAGGTGACCTTGAAGCCAACAGACTTTTGTAAGTGCACAGTGCTTCAGATGATTCCCTACTATTCCTGTTCCAGGCATCTTGTTTTACAATAGTGGAACTATTCAGTCAACATCATACGTAAGATGTAACTTCAGGTAACACTATCACACAATTTTTAATGGAACATTTAGGCTACCAGGGTTGCTTAGTTAAGAAGGTAAATCAGAAAAAGAAGACAAAGACATATTCTTCATTAACTTCTTCTGGTGTGTTAACCTTGGCTGGAGACCAGGTGCCCACCAAGCTGCTCTGTCACTCTGCCTCCTCAACTGGACAGGGGAGAGAAAATATAACAAAAGGCTCATGGGACAGGGAGATCATTCAGCAATTACCATCACAGGTAAAACAGACTCAACTCAGGGAAATTAATTTAATTTATTGCCAATCAAAAGTCAGAGTAGGATAGTGAGAAATAAAACCAAATTTAAAACACCTTGCTCCCACCCCTCCCTTCTTCCCAGCTCAACTCCCAAATTCTCGGGAATTCTCCCAAATTATCTACCTCCTCTTCCCGCATGGTGTACGGGGACAGTGAATGGAGGTTGTGGTCAGTTCATGTGATGTCTTTGCTGCTGCTTCCTCCTCACCCTCTTCCCGTGATCTGGAGTGGGGTCCCACCCACCCAAGACAATCCTCCTCCAACATAGCTCTTTCCCATGGGCTTCAGTTCTTCACGAACTGCTCCAGCATGGGTCCTTTCCACAGGGTGCACTCCTTCAGGAACAGACTGCTCCAGCATGGATCCCCCACAGGGTCACAAGTCCTGCCAGGAGGGTGCTCCAGTATGGGCTCTCCACAGTGTCATGGCCTCCTCTGGGTGCATCCACTTGCTCTGGTGTGGGGTCCTCCACAGGCTGCAGGTGGATATCTGCTCCACCATTAGCCTCCATGGGCTGCAGGTGGGTATCTGCTCCACTGTGGACCTCCATGGACTGCAGAGGGACAACATGCTTCACCATGATCTTCACGATGGCTGCAGGGGAATCTCTGCTCCAGCACCTGGAACACCTCTTCCCGCTTCTTCTTCACTGCCTTTGGTGTCTGCAGAGTTGTTTCTCTCACATATTCTCACTCCTCTGTCCCAGTTGCTGTCGCGCAGCAGTTTTTCCCCTTCTTAACAATGTCATTACAGAGGTGCCACCACCATTGCTGATGGGCTCAGCCTTGGCCAGCGGTGGGTCCAACTTGGAGCTGTCTGGCATTGGCTCTATCCATCAGAAGAGTGGGAAGCTTCTGGCATATTCTCACAGAAGCCACCCCTGCACCCACCCACTACCAAAACCTGGTCGTGCAAACCCAATACACTTCTATTCTGTTCAATGTTGTTTATATCAAAGTACTATTAATAACACAGGAATTAGTCCTGATGTTTTCATATATATTGTCCAGATTTTAACATAATGTAGAAAAAATTCCAGTTGCTGGTAAAAGGTGGACTAAATATACTTCACATTACTCCTTTGTTATTATTAAGTACTTTTAATTTTACTGATACTTCAAGGAATTTCTCTTAATGGATTTGCTTTCAAAGTAGATTATTTTGCATATATTTAAAAATAATTACACCAATTTCCTTATTGCCTTTCTTTCTTGATATGCAATCTCATACACACATTTCACAAATAGCTCAGTGTCAACAAAATGGACTGAAGTCATTCTCTTTGCAACTTCTTTGGCATGTTAAGTTTTAGATAAAAGGATGCAGAGTAAAATAATGTTAATATGTTTTTACTGACCAATGCTTCCATGTCTGTCTGTGTAAACACAACAAAATCTGTTCACTCACATACTATTCTCTGTTTCATGACTCACTATTATCATCCAGTCTGTGATAGGCTCCTTCTTTGTCAGTAACTGTCAGCACTTTTGAGGTGTGTGGAAAGGTATATAGAGAATATGAAAGATGTATAAAATATAAACGTCTACTCAGAAGCTGAATAGACCAAACAGTTTGGTAGATGTTTTGCCATTCAGAAATCTGGCCTTTCTACATGTCAGCATGTCATCAAAATCTTCTTACACTGGTTCTGTGCTCCAGAAAGTCCCCCCACTTCAGTGCTGAGTGATTGATTTAGCTTGTCAGGGGCTAACAAGACTTAATGTTTCTCCTATTGCCTTAACGCAGATCAACTTATCTCAAAATCCCACCTTTAATAATGAAACCCTAACGCTTCAGCAAGGCTTATGATCAATCTCACCTAATTCTACAATATAAGCTTTTATATTTGAGCTAGTCATATTGCCTAACTCTAGTCAAAAACCAAAGATAATTCATCTGACCTATTTTAGATAATCTACCTTATGCTTAAGTAAATCATGTTTGGGAGTATCATTTTCTCTCTCATTAATTATAAAAGGAGTCTAGACAAAACCTCTAAGATAGACACAGTTGACATCTACTTCTGGTCAGGCAAATCCTACATCTGGTTCCACTTGTACTTTTACAGAGACATCAGTAATAAAACTCAAATGTCTCACTCTAACATATCAGGTCCAAGAACAACTTATTGGTATGGTGGACCCTTTATATATTCCTATTCTACAATGTTTTATATATAAATATACTTAATAATAATGCATCCCTTGGTAGGGTGCCTTAACCAAAGTTTATGCATCTCTGTGTCACCATTTTTGAGATGAGTGGATCAACTGTGTTTGATAGTTGTACAGAGGTACAGAATTGTTAAGAAAAATAGATACTTCAGTTAACATTCAGAGATTTGAAATGGTCTGTTCTACATATTGTGCACATGCACAGTTAATGTTCTTCAAACACAGCTCTTGAAGGCAAAACTGGAACCATCTCCATCATTTGATATCCTTACAAAAGCTCTTTTTAAAGAATTCAAAATTAACTGGAGAGGACTGAGAATATTGAGGACTAAAACAAACAGGGTAAGGATTTTGGTTATTTGTCTTACAAAACACAGCTATGAAAGCAGCAAGGTTTCTGATTATGGATACTTTTATGCTATTTTTATTTTTTAAAGTTACAAACATGAACACAGCTGGAATAAGATGCTTGTGTGACACCCACAAAAGGATTAGAAGAGAAAGTGTTAAGAGCAATAGACTGCTGTCTTTCTGATCTCTGTAAGGGTGGGATTCAGCTCACTAATAGTAATCATATAAAAGCTAGGCTCTACCTGTCTGAGTTGTCAAGGCTCCCTCTATAGTCAACAGGGAGAGACCAGCACTTCCCAACAATGATTAATCAAAATGTAGAATAAATGTCTGAAGGGCATCAGCTGAGTCTATTCTGAAGTTCCTAACGCTATCCCTTGATTGCAAGGGAGATCTATACAACTAGCTCAGAGTAAATAAATAACTTTCAGATGCCTACAGTGAGAAGAAATTAAGCCAGATCAAATTTTATCTCACTCATGTAGTAACTGTTACTTGTAATGGCTACCAGCCCTTGGCCAAGGATAAAGATGATGAAAACATTTTGGTAGTATTTCAGAGATCAAATTACAACAGCTATCTGGATGTTTGGGAAATCTTCATAGACTTATCAATTCACCATGCTTACTGTAGAAAATGTAAACAGAATTTAACTGAGCAAACTATAAGGTAGCTTGAGTTAATTTGTATGAGGCAGAAAATGGAGAGTATCATCATCGTGCGTGAATCTTAAATCCTATTTTCAGAAGAAAAAAAATGGGAATATTTGAAAGATTCCCTGATATCTTTAGCTAGAGATCCTTTCTCTAAAATATTATAGAATGACAAGAGAAATGCTTGTGGTCCATTTAGTGCATTTTTAATAAGTAACTTTCCCTTGGCTTTGTAGCTAGAGCTTTCTCAGAGGAGTCTTAGTCTATGAGCATGCCAATTTAGTTGCAACATGATATTAAAGGATATTAAATGTCTGATAAGGAAAGTTCCTCAAAACACACCTACATTTGATCCAGTGCACTGTTAGAACAGTGATCTAATAGTCAGAACAGGGGAGTGGAAGAACTATTTGCAGCTCTGACGTTGGCTCTCTATGACTTTGCATAAGTCACAATTCTGCAAAGTCAGAGAAAATGACTAAGCCGAGGGGGAGGGGAGGAGGCTCCCATCCAGTTTCAAAAGCACAGTCTCCATTCCCTCTGGAAAGTGAAAAGACTGAGAATAGAATTCAACCCCCACAATGAATCTAGCTCTCAGGAAAACTGTATCCCCCTAATTAAAGATTGAAATAGTACAAACACATTTTGTCTACCAGCACTACTGAAATGGCACACCCATGACCCATTAGCTTTTTTTACAGCTGTATTTCAGTTCATCTCTATAATGGTTTGTGATGTCAGTGTTTTAGCTTTTATAACTGGCATTAGGAATCCACATGTTCCGGTGGACGGATTGTAATTCTCCAAAGGATGTACAGAAAATTTTATTATGTGTAGGATAATTACATACTTGGTTACTGAAAAATAATTTGTTTCAACAATGAGCTTTACTGCTGACTACAGGGCTGATTCTCTAGGGAGGATTCTTACACCTGAACAAAATCCCATTGTTGTTAATGGGGCTTCATGTGTTATCAAGAATCGACTCACTAGATGAGCTTGCAAAATTAGAGCTTTAAAGCAGTCATTTTTAAAGCTTTCTGACCTCGAGCGGGCTGCTGAACAAGTAGATCGTAAGAAACAAGCTCTATTTGATCAATGGAGTCTGCTTATTGCCAAGTTTTCCCCCTGCTTCTCTCCTTTTCTCCCCTGCAGTGAATAGAATACTGACTGCTACTAAGAATATCCTCCTAATTATTTTCTAGACTCAGTCCCAACTGGACAGGTTAGGAACCACCTAAACTAGTAGGTATCCAAGAGCCATGTGGATTAATGAAGCAGGTAGGATCTCCCCCAGAGTTAGCCTTTTTCATGGTTCTTTACCTTCCCTTCCCACTTCTGACTTTTTCTCTGAAGAAGGGAAAAAAGGAGAAATAGATGGTATTTTTTGCTTAGCTGAACCAGGTGCCAAAGGAGCTACATAATTGGGTCACTTACGTTGACAAGTCATAAGACTTCTGCCCCCATTTTAAAATTCATGTGTCATTTTAAAATGAAATCAGGAAACTGCTGTTGCAGTCAAATGAAGATTACTGTAATTTCCTCATTCACTTACACAAAAAGTATTTTATTTGACCAGAAACTCCACCAAACCTTTAACGTAACTCACAGGTAGGGACAAACAGATATACAAAGGAGTTATTAGGTTAGCTTGCCAAGGAAAACTGACTGTGCTGATGAAGCAGTTATTCTTCTAAGACTAGAGTATTAGAAAAGTGTGGATAGCAAATAAGTGGGGCAAAGGATATAAAGTAGTTAGGATAGGTTGGGGAGGAGGGTATTTATTGGTAGCAAAGGTAGTGAAGACTGTGGATGAAGAAGACAGACAGATGCTGTTTGTGATTCAGAAGGTGAGAAAGATAAAGGAGACTAAAAAATAGGAAGAGACAGGAAGAAAAGAAAGTCAGAGAATATATCCCAAAGGTTACACCTGTAGTTCTGTAGAAGATTCTTCAGTATTTTAGAGCAAATTTGAACACATGGACACAAGATCACAAGATCATCAGTCCTGGTTTGACTTCAACCCGTTGGGTTTTTTTTGCATGAGAATGTCATGCCCATGACGACATCATGCCCATGACATAAAGGACCCATGCTTCCTCAGTGTTTCTAGGGTTATGACTGTACATAGAATCATGGCCTCTGAATTGTGTCAGAAGGCTATAAATAGGCTACAAAGGTCAGTCAGTACACTCCAACTTCTTATGTTATCTATTTGTTTCCAAAGGCCTTCCTGTGATAGGTAATGAATGATATCAACATTCTAATGGTAAATATTTTTAGCATAAGAATAAGGAAGTTTTCCATTAAATTGCATGCTACCCGTGGTCCTGGAACCTGTGGGTGACTGATGTAATGACCTAAAAGACACAGGCACCTACATCAAAGGGTATAGAAGCTGACTCAGTGAATACGGCAACGATCTATGAAACATACCTGATACTCATGTGTATGTTGGCGACTATCCCAGGATTATGCCTTAACTTCTGCTTTGTCCTCCCAGATGTGTCATCATTGGGAAATTTGCAGAGGGCTGCTTACTAAAATGGATTATCTATTATTTCAAAATAATCCTGTTTTACTGTAAACACAGATCATTCCATGTCAGGCTTTTTTCAAGTACCTTCAAGTTTTGAGTGATGGAGATGGAGAAGTAAACATGGGTTAGGAGTTGTGGCACTTAAGAAATACCAGCAAAGAAAGACGATACGGTTCAAGAACAAACAGACAACTGCTTTCTCAAAATTGTGGATGCTATAAAGAATGTAGCTATCTTTGTGCTTGACTATAGTCACATATTATTCAGCGAGAATGTAAATGTAATTGTCTGAAACAAATCATGTGGCTGGTCTGCAGACTGCAGGTGTTATGATGCTACTCGGGGAAGATTGCTAGCCAAGGGCAAAAGGCTAATTGTTAGCGCTAGTGTTGGTGCTCATCTGATCAGAGACATAAACAGGCAAAAGCAGCCATTCATCCTACTCGGGTTGATATAACTCACACTTAAAGAGTCATCTGCGTGCTGTAGCCAATTTGTGCACTCTTGTGCATATTCCCTTTTCAAATGCATGTTTCTTCATAGCCTGCTGGGCAACCCAAACCTCTGAAGAATCTTTTCCCCTCATTGTTTCTTGATCCGTCTTATCCACAATTGTTCTGGTTCCAAGGGACAAAGACTCGCAGAGTCTCTTACCTGTATATTTAGAGATGGTGGCAGTTCACTGCTTCTGCAATGGGAGTCCATTGTGGGGAGGTGTGACACACTGCAAAGGCACTGCTGATATTCAGGGATATTCTCTAGACATGAGATAACATCATGGGAATAGGCTGTGAAACTGAAGGAAGGTCATTCAGATGGCTGCTAAAACCCGCTAAGACCAAGCATCCATCTGAAGATAGGTAATTTTCTTCATAACTGAAAGATACTTAGTATTAAAAGAATACTGGAATAAAATGGTGCTGCACTTACAGACCTGAGCTTGCATCTCATTGTTGTATCACAAACAGTATAGGCTATATTACATTATTCCCCAGGAAAAGTGTGAGGGAATATGTCAGTGGGGACCATCCTATCAGGCAACAGCTAGTAAGTTTCTCCCTACCCCTATTCTCATGTCACATCACGTTATACAAGTCGCATATGTAATCTAACTATACAAATTACATAAGTAGCTAATGTAATTGTCTCCAATGAGCATATATAACAAAGCTGGATTGTAGTGATTATATATATATCTGTTGCATTCTATGTTGCACTACTACAGTTCTAACCTACTAAGGATCCAGCTAAAGTTTATGGTAAAAAACTGAGACTGAACAGGACACTCTAAAAACACTGTTCTTCTGAAAAACTCATGTGACATCAAACTGCCACAGTTATTTTAGTATTTTTTGTACATTTTGGCCCCAATTTTAATGCTGATCCTTCTTAGAATAATTATGTTTCAAATCTGGCCACAGAATTCCAAATTCCATAGGAAAAGCAGTATGTTAAAAGATCCTGAGAAGAGATAAGACGGGAGTCGGGTCCAGGTAATGACCCAAATAAAATAATTTGTACAACATGAGTGGAGTCCAGTTACAAGCCAAGGTGTCTGCAGACAGGCTAATACCATCATAAGTAGGTGGGTTATGGTAACATACTGAAGCCATCAAACGCAAACAGCACTTCGATAGTGTGAATTTGAGTCTTGCCATTTTAAAGAATTTTTATATGTGGTGTTTGCATTCTGCAGGAGCTCTTTCAGGAACATTTGCCCTGAAAACAATGATTCAGGTTTAAGAGCCAATATTTCAAAATGCTTTCTAATCAATGCGCATACCCAGATTATTCTGAAAATTGCTGTGCCTAGGGAAGGGAAGAATTAAAAGTGCAAATTTAAGATAATTTGCTTCAGTTGCCTTTCTGCTCAAAGGAACTTATTTTCATAATCAAGATGCTTGATTTACATATGTAAGTGTATTGTCTTGAAAATTGCAATAGTAGGGACCTAAAAAAGTAGAAACTTCAGATCGTTTGAATAAGGCACTTCCAATATGCAATGCCCATAGTACAACACCTTTCAACTTGAAATGTGTTCTGAAGTCTTTATACATAACTGAATACTGGTGTGTCCAGACAATGAATCACTTTGTTCTGCAGGAAAATTTTGAGACATTTAGTCCAGGCATTCTTCAGGAAATAGCTGATTTTATTTTTGAGAGTGCTGTGAATTCCATGTTGATAGTGAAGTTGTCTGGAAAACTGATAGACTTTGAAGAAGGGTAGGTGAACACACACCAAGGTGGACAGGTTGTCTCAACCCCCAAGAACTGATATGAAGATCTCTGTTCATTTCTATTGACTCCTCTCGATGCATGTCCTATCAGTATGTATGAGCTATTTCATATTTACTCCAAAGGGTCTAAGGTCCCTTTCTTAAATAATATCAATTTAAAATCAAGTAAAGAATCTAGGTCTCCCCCATACAGTTTTCTTACTGCAATGATCAAGAGGTGTTTGCCTCATGGCCTGTCAGTTACAATGATCTTTCCTGTAGTCCCTCTTAGGCTATAGTACACAAACCTTTCTCATGGTGGCAAAACCAGCTTAAAGTGTTTTAATCCTCCCCTGCCCTGGGCCATTTGTTCCTGCTTTTGCATAGGAGCACTGTATTAGTACTGCTAGCTCAGTTGTGCTAATACGACTCTTCATGAGGCACCAGCAACATCGCCTGAGGTTAAAAAGAAATCTGTGTTTTTTACCCTAATTCAAGTTTCTAGCAACAAGCAGAGATGAAATATGATAGCAGATCTGAACAGCAGAACCTGAATTTAAGTTCTGAAGCGATGTTGTGCTGGGAGATACATCTTCTGAACCTTGAGAGTTAAACATTTCACCTTTGTTCAATTACATGCATGTCTGTAGGCTTCTTTTCTTCTTCACTCCTCAGCTCCATATTTGCTACAGTTTTGTTTAAAAATTGCAATAAAATAGGTATATATTTTAAATTGCATGAAAGCTGACTGATGTCATGTACATAACAGCAGTATAGCACAAGTACAAGTAAAACTAATGTTGTGACATCCAGTTTTCATTGGACCAACTGTCTTTTGATTTTCCAGCAGTTGCTCAGATGGAAAAGTTATCACATACAAAAAGTTTACTCAGTCAGTTTACTCAGCTGTCTGATTCATATGCTGATGTCTCGGATGCCATCAGTTACCAATCTAAACCATCCACTATGTATCAGGAAGCTTCCACATGACATCCCACGTGTAAGTCCCAGTTGTGCATCCTCATTAACAACACTTTACTGAAAAGAAGGGAAACTGATTGTCACAAAACTAGCTGCTAAAGTTCAGCCTAAACAGTGGTTCTTTACATTATTCCGGAATGTGAGCTGCACTTATACCTAAAATCCCTGAAAATCAATAATACTAACAAAGCCCTTAAATTTGGAGGAACCAAAAAATACAGGAATGAAATTAATGCTAGGGAAACACTGACAGCAAAGGAGTGATTGTTTTCCTGCTATCAGTATTTCTACTTGTAGACATATATAATACGTACCACAACAAGGAGCAGTAGTTTCATTTAGTATTTAGATTTTCCTAAAACTTTGTGCAGGAATGTGCCAAGATGCTTTGGAGGGGAAGTCACACAAAGGAGCTGTGAAACAGAAGAGTGTAATCATATTTAGCTAGCAGCTCTCTATAGGCTTCTCCAAAGAATGCCATTTGGCCTAATAATTACTGGGTGAATTTTCCAAGGAAGAGTAACAACCTTGCCAAATTTAATTCTTTGCCCAAAATTACTGGGCTGTAACAGCTAGTTAGTTAGTTTTATTCTAACACAGGGGGGGAAAAACCCACAATAAGTTTACATTTTGTTTCAGAAGAAACTTCTCCCAGTAACTCAAGCTGAAACAGACCTTCTGGAAAAGGGTAAGTCCAAATTTGAATCCAGATGGCTTTTAAGTTTTTCAAAATAACAGGCAAGTGAAAACAAACTCATAACGGAACATGTCGAGCAACTACTGAGGCTGCCTATAACAAAAACGACTTTTTAAAATTTAGTTTGCATAACTTGAGATGAGGGTTAAGCTACGTAGAAATAAATTCTTTCATGAGCAAAGGGAGTATTAAGGAAGCCTGCTTTTCTATTGGTTTCAGTCCTTTATCCCTAAACATCCACACCATAGTAACGTGCCTTTCCCTCAGCAGCAACATGATGGGATTAGCTAACTAGCTGCTGATTTTCACTACATTTTAGGGAACTCTGAGATCTCTATTCTTCTGTTAAATTTGTTTGAAATTATTTAATGTGTTTATAGGTCATTAGAGAGACTCTAATAAAAGATGTCACATAAGCTATAATTTATCAGGCTACCAAATATAAGCACTCTTTCATTTCCAAAATGAAGAATTTCCTTATAAGACAGTGCCTTATAATACATAGCTACGCAACTGATACAATTCATAGAAAGGGCAATTTTCTCCCATGTAGACAAACACTTAGGATACAGTCAGGTAACAAGGCTCAAGTTGACAAGATCTTAAGAAGCCAGGATGCTTCTTAAGAAACCATCTCTCAGATAAAATGCAGTAACTGACAGTCTGTGTATTCTCAGCTGTGCAAATGTAAATAAAATTAGCACGTAACTTTCTCAAAATAGAAATAAAACTGTTGTGACAAACAGTAATGCAGTATTTCCAAAGTAAAATAACTATTTATTAGTGTCTAATGGAATATCTCCCTCTCACCATTATAGTAACAAATGTTAGATGACTACAAAGCAGCTTTTTTCTAAACCTCACTGGAAAAAAATATATTATGTATTGTTTTCTTAACTTTGCTCTGAGGGACCTAATAAATAGATTACCAGTTGTTAAGTGATGCCTTCTTTTTGATGTATTTATTTTAAATTCTTGTGATCCTGCTTAAAATACTAAAATTATTTTATTGAGATGCTCATATGTATTTCTGATGTGGGTGAGGGACTTAAAATTTGGCAGCAAAATAGCTTTTGTGTCAGGGATGAGCCTTTTGTAATCTCCCTGATGAACCGTCACAATGATAAGCCTTTTATGAGAACCACTTTTTGCACACGCTCAGCAGCACATAGCCACAATTTGACAGCTACAGTCTCTTAAGAGTCTTTCCGCACTGAGGTGCTGAGCTGGACAATCCCTGCCACTACCGCTCCAGGTTGCTGTAGAGCACGGCAGGAGCAGACATTGGAGCTGAAAACGGGAAGACTCTCCTCTGTGATCTTGGTGTTCTTATACTGCCACATCAGTACTAGAGTAAGAACTTGAATGAAATGCAGAAAGAAAGGAAAAGCAATCTCTCTGAAATGCCAAAGCGTAGCAAAAGCTTGGACTGGAGGAGTTTGGGTGGACCTTGGGGACCAGGCAACTGGTTGTTGTCATTGGCAAATTGAGAAAAGGAAATCAGCTTCAGGAAATGGAGATTTGAGACTCAGATAGCTAGGGGATGGGAAGGCTGAAACAAAATGGGAAGTTGAACGGGATCCTGAGTCTAACTAAATAAATAAAGTTTGGGTTGGAGGAATGAAAGACTGGGAGATGGAACTGGCAAGGACAATGAAAGGGGCAAAAAGCTGGTAGAAATTGATAGTGGGACTGGGAGAAGAGACTGTGATCATGTGTGTGTTTGAAGAGAATTAAACAGAACAGGGAACATGGGACAAGGGCAGCCTGGGAATGGCTAAGTACATGGACCAGAGCAGGAAACAGGTTGTGAACCACAACCAAAAACTTAGAATGGGGAGTGGGGAGCTGGAGCTGCAAGAAGAATCCTGCAACTGAACATATGTATTAGTTTGACAAGAAGTCAACAACAGAGAGACTATACTAAGATTATGAAGAAAAAAAGGAGGACCAGCAAGACAGAGTTGAGTGGATGGGGATGTGGTGATAAAGATGTGGTGAGCAGTCCTCTGCCTACTAGATCACACCCTGGCAGCAGTTCGACCTGAACCCACGTTTCTTGACTGTTAACATTCTTCTGCTGTCAGCAAGTATTTATGAAACTCACTAACATTTGGGTATCTCAGTATGTGGTCTTAAATGGATTTAAGACCACACTGCCATTTAAAAGGATGAACATGCATTCTCTCTTGCCTCTGGCTGCCCTTTTCTTGCTTCAGCACGAAGGAGTATGGACCCACAGTAAGAGCTGATGCAGCTCACAGATCTAAAAAGACACTAGACACTATTTTGCAGAGATGGCTTTCAGTAAGATCAGCAAAGCTGGTCTGATTTACTGTGTTGCTGCATGATTACTCATGTCAACAAAAGTTAAAATGGTGTAAGCTGCAGCAGAGACAGATGGGAATGCAGGGAACACCTCCACTCCCGAAGTTCTTTTTTACTGTCTGGTCCTACATTCACTTACACGGCCCTGAAATGATGCTCTCTTTCCCCTCTGTTGGTGGACCATAAGGAGAGGGGTAGCTTACTAATACTAACTGTTACTCACTAACTGAAATGGTAGGAACCTCCTTCCTGTAACTAAAAATCTTAACCCTGCTAACGAACTGCAATCTGGTAGATGCCACACAAGGAGATCTTGGAGTTTTGTTTGCTTCTTTAATTCTCTAGAAAAATGAAAAAGAAAAAAATCTGTGTCAACAGATTATGAAACTTGTAAAATAAGCATTCTGAGATAAGGAATTAAAGTTGCCTTGTGGAAAACCAAGAAG
>RSEF01000002.1:75979743-75993589 GCA_003993805.1 Himantopus leucocephalus | reverse complement strand
GGGCTCCCCAGTTCAAGAAGGACAGGGAACTACTGGAGAGGGTACCACAAAGGGCTACAAAGATGATTAGGGGACTTATGAGGAAAGGCTGAGGGACTTGGGTCTTTTTAGTCTGGAAAAGAGAAAACTATGGGGGGGTCTTATCAATGCTTCTAAATACTTAAAGGGAGGGTGCCAGGGAGATGGGACCAATCTTTTTTCAGCAGTGGCCAGTGATAAGACAAGAGGTAACGGGCACAAACTTGAACATAGGAAGTTCCATCTAAACATGAGGAGGAACTTCTTTACTTTGAGGATGGCAGAGCACTGGAACAGGCTGCCCAGAGAGGTTGTGGAGTCTCCCACTCTGGAGACATTCAAAAGCTGCCTGGACGCCGTCCTGTGCAACCTGCTCTAGGTGACCCTGCTCTGGCAGGGGGGTTGGACTAGATAATGTCCCGAGGTCTCTTCCAATCCTGACCATTCTGTGATTCTGTGTGATTCTGTAATTGGGGAAGATGCTCATTTTATTGTAGTTTTGAAATTGTTATATGTGATATATGTGATTTATGTGATACAGACTTAAAATGTTTATCTTGTGGCAGACAACACATTGGAGGATCACTGCAACTGAATGTGTATTGATCAAAAGAACACCCTCTAAATCATTATTGTAGAAGCTTACAACAAAAACACAGCCAAAACAATTTTGTGGAAGTTGTAAAGTGCTTGAGCAAGAGGTGGCCTTACCTGTGGATAAGGAAAAAAATACTTACACCAATCTGCACAGGTTGTCAGCATTGCTGGAGGCCCTGTGAAATGGTAGTGGAAGTACCTGTGAATATTAGTAAGTTTTAGAAGACAGTTCCACCACTAGAGTAGTTGCTTTAGTGAGTAAATGGCCGGTTAATTAGACAAAAAAAAATTTGACTTTGACACATTTGAAAGACTTGTTGAGCTGTAACTCAAAAGCACATCCTGTGGGTACTACTGTATCACAGAATAAGTTAGCAAAGGTTCTAGGGAAAGTATCAGAAAAAACTGTACAGGCTTTTTTGCCAAATGTCATTATTTTCTATGAATGCATTGCCTTATCCAGTAAAATAGTTTGAATGCATCACCAAACATGTCATGCCCACCTGCACTTGGAGATTATGTCTGAAGGGAAAAGAAAGATCAACAGAAAATCTCTAAAGAGCCAATTTGACATGATTTACAGTTTGAAAACCAGAAATGCAAAGGCTATTAGGCATAATTGTGAGGCAACTTGGTAGTACAGACAGTGATGGGAATCTCTACTACAGATTTGTGAAGTCATTCTATACATAGCAAAAGTATAAAAAAGCCAGTGTGAAAGGGGTCTTAGTAACAAATGATCTATACCAGGCTGGATTTGAAATGGGTTTCTTAACAATTAATTATTTGGTTAGGTTTGTAAAAAACCCAACAGATATGTCCTCTCATCCACTTGCAGTTATAAATTAAACTAAAATAAAATGTGCTTTCTGAGGAAAATCATGTAATGTGGTAGCAGCGTGGGCTTCCATGGCATTGTTAGTGAATCCTGAAGTGTAACTGAGTTGCTCTAAAATTTAATGGACTATGTTCCTGAGATCAGAACAACTATCACCTCCTATTTAAGATGCCACAGTTTAAAGTGAATAGGAAGAAAGTATCTGAAACTTTTATCCCTCAAATCACAGCTGGAAAAAATTAACATTTGGTCTATGTGTATTATGTATTATTATTGTTGTTGTTGTTATTACTTCTCTTTGGATTGAAAAGATAAAGTTGATTTCATGCAATTTAAAGAAAACTTACAGTCGGTTGCAAAAGCCAGGAAACAAAAATGGAGCCTTAAGGAGTCAGTGACATCCTCAAAACTACTGCCTGAAAACTCCATTCACAATGAAATCTGACTGGGACTTTTCATCTCTGGATGGAAGTAAAAAATGACCAATCTTAGTCTTTTTTATATCTCTGATTACTACTGTCACTAATGAAAAAACTGTAGGGATCCATTCGCTTGATCCTGTTGCATGCAGGAGAAAAGAGATGAGAACAAATTTAAATAAAGCCAATGTGAATCAAGATTACAGGATTTGTTTCACAAACAGCAGGAACTCAGGATTAGTACCAAAGAAGACAAAGTGATAAAAAAAAGAAAAAATAAACACCTCAAGAAATGACAAGAATTATCATTGAGCACAGTTGCTGATCATTCAGATCTTGCACGTTAGTTGACTACTCAGAAATAAATTATGTTGTTGCTTGATTACTAATTGACAATAACCCAAAAATGTAAATTTCTTACCAACCTTTACCTTAGTGGACACTTAACAGCCAGACCTTGAAATTCCCCAGAGGAATAGAATTGTTTTCCTTCTTTTCAGGCATGGGTTTGTTTCCTGAAATAATATCCATGTGGGGACTTTTTATTTTTGTTTTTAGTTCCCCCAAAAACATTTATAATTCCCGATGAAGAATTAAATAGAAATTGCATTTCTTCAGCAAGCCTGACTCAGCAGGGCATTAGTTTACGTGCTGAAGACTATTTATAGTGGAAGGGAAAATCTGTGTATGTGCATAGGTGTCTTGCTTTGAGGCTTATGTTCTGCTGCAAACAAAAATTCTTTTCTTTAGATCCTAAAATGTGAGACAAATTCTTACCTTGGGCAGCTCTTCAAAACCCGAGGATCCTGACAGCTATGCAAACACTGTTTTAAATATTTTTTCAGTGTGTCAGGAATAGCATAGAGGATGGTTATTAATCTTCACCTTCATAAATTCCCCCCATCCCCCGAGATTCCAAATTAGCTGACAGGTTTGAAAATTCTCCTCAACCAGTTGGACAGAAAATAAACCTACTTACTTTGTTCACTGCTACATTTTCATCATCAGGAATGTAATTGTGTTTCATGTTACTGAGAAAGTACCCATGATGAAAGCTAGCAAAGACTTCTGTGGAACAGAAGAAATAAGAAGGTGGAAGGCAGACTTTGAAAATATATATACTTATCTTTAATAACTATTGCATTGTTTCATCTCTGTTGAGGACATACTTACAGTCGTTCTCCTCTTTAACTTTCTGTAAGTAAACCGTATTATATTTCCTTATGTGACATTTCCACGATAACACCGAACACATATTTTAACTGACCTTAGAATATCAGATAAATGTGAAAGTATTGTAACCAGTTCTCTTTCATTCATGTGCCTCTGTTTATTTTATTTTTGCCAGATATTGTTTTCTTCTTACACAATGTAATAGGAATGTGACTGTGACAAATGCGGGTGTGCCTTTGAATAATTTTTCGTGCTGTATTTGGATCTGTCCTTAATACGACATTTCTATGCTCTACATGAGGCACTGGACATATGACTTTAAGGTCTTGAAGTGCATCTTCACTTCCAGCCAGGTGACAGGCACATACGTGTGAACACCTGGGTTAACCTTTCGTGGATGAGAGTATTCCCACAACGGAGCAGTACTTTCATTAATATCCCCACTGTTTTTTGAACTCATTCCTGTAAGTCAGGTTATTTGAGCTGAGATACTCTTTCAGAATTGATGGTGTCAGTTGTTAGAGGTTGCCTGTCCTTGGGGGTGGGGGGAGAATTGTGAGAAGCCATTTGATGACTATCAGCATGACTATGTTATTCCTGCACATCCCTATGAAGTGGGTTGGTTCCAGCTGGACCTTTACCAAAACTGAAATAAATATGTGCTTAGGCTCTTTGGTGTTTCTAAATTCCCCTTTTCTCTCATGCTTTATTCCAACTGCTAAATAAAGATGCCTTCTTTTAAGGGAGCTGTTTGTCAATATCAAAAGAAAAACAGGTGCCTGAAACCAGTCAGATCTGCAGGATGATAGGCGTTAGTATATACAAGATAGCACTTGCCTCCTGACTGAAAATAAAAGAAAAGCAAGATTGCACACAAACACAAGCCCAGGATCAGACAAGTCAGAGAGGAGCCAGAGGTGAAGTCACTCCTGTAACACTGACAACGACATGTTAGGATTCTGGTAAAAGCTGACACTGACTCCGCTGTTTACTCTTACACTTATAACTCTCTGAAAACAACAACAACAACAACAAAATTTGAGTTTATTACCCCTTGGATACATACAAATTCTCCACCCAAGAATGAATACTTCTCTTTAGCAAAATTATGTTTGCTGACTCTTAGAAGTTGCTTTATAAAGCTTTGACCCTTTGAAGTCGATGAGAGTTTTATCACCTGACTAATGGAGTATGTCCGTAAAGCACAAAAATCTGTTTTGTCTTATTATATACAGCTTACTGATGATTTTCGTTGGTATGTTTCAAGTATACTCAAGAACAACTAACGTAAAGAATAGGATTTGAAGTAGGCCCTGAGCCCTTGGCTTCCCCTGTTTCATGCAGTAGCAGGGAAGTTTCTTCTGTGACACCAGCTTCAGTTTCCTTCACATGTTCCACGCGACAGATTCTCTGAATAGAGCCAAGAGATGAACAGTCACTCTTCTCAGCTCTGGACTTAGATACTTTTAATAGGAATATAACTGATTTGTGATATATTTTTGATGGTTGGCAGGGTTTTTTTCCTTGCCGTTCTCCAGAGCTTTGAGTAAAAAGGCTATTCCCCTGGGAAGGGCCAGTGTTCCAGCCTTTGTAGGTGTACAAAATCCTTTATCCCACTTCAAAACCTCTTCCATATACAGAAACAATTTTAAGTAGTTCGGTGGTCTTTTACAGGTATTACTCTTAATTCTTCATCTTGTCTGAATCCTGAACTGTTGCAGTCGAGTTAATTAGAGGAGCCTTTATAGGTTCAAAACTACAGACAACAATTGCAATACTGTTTTTTTCATTTTTTTAAAGTATTCTTTGAATAGTTCCTCTTTAGTAAATGTATTATATTGAAAAAATGTAATGCTATGATGTAATATATAAAGATGCTATCTTCTGCATTCATTTGGGATGACCTGTACAACTAATTTATAATTATGCTATTTGTGAGTAATGGAATCATCCCATATTTATTTTCAAAAATCTTTATATTATGTAGTGTTTATGCACACCTGTGCTGATCTGAGATTGTATCTTTGGGGAGTGCATTACATGCTATGTTATACTGTTTTTATTACAGCCAGTGCAGATAGTAATGCCTACAGTTACTGTTGCTCGACACTTTCTAGTATAAAACACTTCTACATTGTTACCTTTGCTGAGTTTGCATTTTGATGATTTCTTTAAAAGAATATTTCAGTTTGTATAGCGGGTTTTTTTCCCAGAACAACGTTAGGGAAAATATGTTTTCTTTGAATAGCTTTTGTAGTTTATCATTATTGGGATGTGCCAACAATACAGCTTGACAACTGCTTGACTCCTTGAGGAGGTACTCACTGGAGTGTCCTTATGTCTCCTTTGCTCAATTCTTTTCCTTACTGCTGCATAGTGATCGAAGGATAAGGCTACAAAAGGTAGATGTAAGGAACTTTTAACAACAAGAGCTCCTTCCAATCTACAGCAGTGATCTCTTTTGGAATTTCAGTGAGCCAAGCAAACATAAATGTACCAACATGGTTGGCATTTAGTTAGTTCTTCAGTTTGATTCAACATGAGTTTAGACCATTTTTTTTATTAACTTTTTTGTTGTTTTTAAGACTAATGACTATTACACTGCAACATAAAATTATTAACACCGAGATAAAAGATAGGCATTGTGTCTGTGTTAATGCTTGACCTTCCAGAGGAAAAGACATTCCCCGTTGCACCGCTGTAGAAGAACTGATAGAAACATATCTATGTCCCGCTAATACACAATCTCCTTGTGTGAGGACAATGAACGCAGTTCAAGACAACATAGAGGCTTGATGGCAAAACCTAGAAAAGTGTTTACTAGTGAATTACCCTTGTCTATTGACAGCAAAACTTGAGTAACAATACCAAAAGATCACCAGCTAGCAGCTGCTAATATAATATAATATAATATAATAATAACAGCAAATCCAGTAGAATTCAGCCTATCCTAATACAGGCAAACTTCTGGAACAAGGCCTTTTGTTCCAGTGCCGCCAGCCTAAACAACAAGGCTATTGACTGGATGTGCCAGCTTTTGTTAGTGGGGGCTACCTGAAAAGATGAACATTGCATGAATCTGCAATTTCAGATCCATTAATTCTCAGCTGCAAAACCTCCATCTGTAAACTGACCCAAGAGGAGTGGTCATGTTGACTTAAGCTTCTATGTTGAAGGATCATACTGTCATGGTCTGTGACTAGGAAGTAAATTTATTTCCAGTGGCAATGCTGAATAAGAAGCCATGGTATAGTTTTGATCTTTCATATCACCACAATTATTGCAAAAGCTCGTTAATTCATCTGTGGACCACCAGTCAAATTAGTAAGCCCTACGGACAACTTCAGAGAAAGATGAGGAAGCAAAATGAAAGGCATTCAGACCACTTCCTCTTCCACTTTGTCACACTTTTACTAAGCTATATACCGACACGAGCACGCTTCCCCAAAAAGGAACTCTTCACGAACCACCTCCAAGACAAGCCATTAGTTCTCCCACTAAAGGTTCCTTACCATGTGCACCCTTTCCTTTACAGAAGATAACACTGGATTTTTTCAAGTTATATTGAATCCATGGTCAAATCTGCAGTCTAATGGTGAATCAAGCAGACATTTTATTTTCCCCTCCCTATGCTGAAAGGCAGTTTGCACAGTTTTGTGAAAAGTCTCTCCAGCACCAAGCCTAACTGATTAGCATAATATTCTTATGTATGAATAAAACTTTTGGTAAGAAGTACTGGTAGAACTAGGCTACGCTGCAGTAGGCTGGATAAACCTATTTTGTGGTGATTACAGAAAGTCTAAATTTAATCCACTATATAGAAAACCTTTCTTTGCACAGTCAAGGGAAATCAAGCACTGTATCCTACATATCTACATCTGTATTCTCAGTCCTGAGGGGAAGATGCAGGGCCTGTTGTATTCCAAGAGGGAGTCACAGAACCAGGGGATCAGACCTAAGCAGATGAGCTCTTGAGTGTTTGTTTCTTCGTCATCGTCTTCAGAAGATATGTTGCAGTCCTATGAACTGAAGGAAAGAAAGGATCGCAACCTGTAACATTCCGCCAGCAACCCTGGTTGAGACATTGCAACAGTATTTGGTATTCTGACATTACCATGTTAAAGTAAAGTTACTCTTCCAGTCACAGAAAAATACCGGGTTGAACCTTGAAACTGAAAGAAAAACAAAGATCTTTGACCCATTTCTCATCTGAAAAAAAAATCAACTATTAGATCAAAAAGTTCATATTCTTTATTCATAATAATGTGTTTCTATTACTGTAGAAGATAGCTTTCCACTGCATTTTTCAGTTTTCCCTTTTTCAGTTATCTAAGAAGAAAAGATAGTTAAGCTTTTTATTTTTCTCATCTCAATAGAAATAATGAAGGTTTTTTGTCTTTCTACAATTATCAGAAGGAATACCATGTTCTTTCTCAATATCTACAGATGTCCTTACCATGGAAAATAGCTAACAGTTTACCACCCAGACTAACATTCTCTTCACTTGACAGCACTGGTTATAGGATTTTGAAAAGGCTTGATACGTCATGTTGAGAAAAAAAATGCTGGAGATTGTTAAACTCTGGAAAAGTCAACCTGTAAATACCATAGTCATAATGTGTGTGCGTGGGGGGGAGTTCTCTATGAACAAATATCCCGCATGAGCTATATTGGAATATCTACTTCATTAAAAATCTGTAGGGCGCTCTGTGTTCTCTATAAAAGAGAATTTCAGACAGAATTTCAGCTGTCTATTCTCCACATACTTAGTCACTCTAAAACTGTATTCAGTCATGAGAGGGTAAATTACGGATTGCAGAGAAACGAAAAGAATGGCTACCTTTCAGACATGGTACCTGAATTTACATCAGTTTTCAACCTACTACTTTCTTAGCTTATGATACTTCCTTTCAAAAATTAAAGAAGACATTCCCTAATTTAATTTTCAGGTAATGCACTCTTCATAATGATCATTACATTGACTATGAGAATGAGCAAACTGTTATGGCTGATCAGCCACTCAAAGTGTTCTGTAAGGGTAAAATTATCCTCCAGCTTCACTCCATGCTCCCATCCCTAGGATTTTGTTTTCTTTGTTGTTTTTATAAACCAGTTCTCATCCTCATCAAGACAAGGGAAGCTACATTCCAGTGGTAAGACAGTGCTACTTTGAATAGAGCCAAGGAGTTCAAGGAAGTAGCTAAAACTTTTTATCTCTGATGTGGATGTAAACATATAAACTCTGCTGGTGACCAACAGGGCGAGCTGAAAGGGCGACCAACGTGATCGCACAATATTATTTTTATTTTAGGTTTTCAGGTTGGGGCTTTTAAACATAAACTTTTTTAAAGTTAGGTAATACTTGTACGCCTTCACTGTCTATGTGTGTGTTCTCCCATCAGCTATTCGCATTGCCTCTTCCTTGCAGCTTTTGCCTCACTCAAGGCAGAGCGTCTTCTAGGAATAAAAGAGGGACGTGTAGCAGACAGATTTGCCAAGGATGTAAAGAGACATTAATCTCATCTCTGTTAGCATTGACTGCACAGCTCCCATAGTCAGGGCTATCTACACCTGTTTTCTGTGTACTGATGGAAGCTGTTGCACTTAAGATTCCAGTTTCACATGTTGCAGAACTAGAAAGGTGGGTAGCAAAAGAGGCAGGAGAATGCAGGAAGAGAAAAGCAGGTCCTATAGATAAAACATGCATTTTGTCCCATGAGATTGTAATTTAGTCCTACTTCTGCCACAAAACTTCCATTTGATAGTAAGCAAGTAATTTTGAACATAGTAGTCACGGATGGCTTATAGCTCTCTCCCTCTCTCTCTCTCTCTTTGGAAACTCAATTCAAGTTGTTGGGTACCCAACTGGAGTTACAGAAACATCTAGTATTTACACCTGTAGCAAATATCAATAAGAATGCTACTTTTAAAATAAAAAGTACTATATTCTCTCAGGTACTTAAATCTAGGCCTATTTAATTGAACGGCAGAAATCAATGGACATCTCCGACAACATTTACTTTAATTTCATGTCTCAGTTCTACATGGGTAGAGGATGGATAACAATAAAAACTCATTTCACAGGCAGATTGTGAAGAAAATTTAATGGCTGTTAAAAAAAAGATTATTACATTGAGACTATCGTTGAAGTCCACAAGGAAACGACTGAGTACCTGCTAGCATTCTTTAAAAGCACGAATCTGAGGAATGAAACCATGTCCTTATCAATAAAGAGCTAGATATGATGATGTCAGTCCACCAAAATTACCAAGAATCTATTACTACAAGCATAACTACCATTCTTTTCTTCAGATATTTAAATCTGATTATGTTACTATCTTAATCTAATCTAGAAGTCAATGTTTTGCGGATCAACGAAAGTCATGTCTTAGTAGAGAATTAGGAGTCTCTCTCTTCTAGACTTTCATTTAAAGAACCTTGTTTAACAGTTGTTCCCTCAGGTGACCCCATTTTCCTCAATGTGTCACAGAACTAAACCCCCTTCTTTCTGCATGAAACAACCTCTGTTTAAACTGCCCCCACCAAAACATAGGAAACAGTTCTCAGCTCTGTGTTGGAAGTATAGATACAGACTGCAAGAAATGCTTTTTCTTAGCATTTTTGTTTCTTTATTTTAACTTAAGCATCTCAGACCACTTAGAAGACAAGAGAACGAGATGGAGATGAGGAAGAGGCGAGGGAAGGAAGAGGGACAGAAATTTCAGGGAATATCAGAGTGCAAGGATGAGGCACATCCTAGGCATTAAGGTGAGAACAAATGAGGATAGGATCAAAACAGGAAAAAAAAATTAGGTGCAAAGGGATATTATATATTTTGTATCTAAGCTGTCAACATAGTTTGGCCAGTATGGAGTTTTAAATTATCCAGTTGCCTTAGATCAAGAAAGCCTGGATCATAGAAACATGCGTAGGATTAATCTCACCTTTCTTTAGGCAGTTGTAGAATAGGTGCCATATTCCAATCAATAAAAATGCAGTCAACGACGTAAATCAAATTTAGGCTTCAATTCATCCGACCAGACATAGGCAGCTACTTTAGGATGAGATGAAGCATGCTCTGAATTCCATTGACAAAGCTGACTAGCTTTTTGTTGACAGTGAAAAAGTAGCATAGGATGATTTGATCCGATGGTAATGCCTACAGCATTGACCATCATGTTTAGCCATATCAATCCACCTTTTGAAACCCTTTAGCTAATCACTGACTGTATCTCAACTACTAAATGCTTCATTTCCACGCCCTACTCCCAAATAATAGAAGGCAGATAATCACCTTAATATAACCCATCACAAGTTACTGATAGTCACCATATTATCAAGAGTTATGATCTTATGGATAAATATCTGCATATCAATTATGGCTGCGATCCCTTGGTTAGAGCAAATCCTGGAGATGTAGACCCATGCCCATCAAATACAGATCTCTCTGATATTTTCAGAATTGTAAACTTTCAGCCAGCTGTGGCCTACCACCATAACTATTTCAAATTCAGCTATTCCACCATCTATGAAGACCTTTATAGACATTAGAATGGCACACTGTGAGGTCAAAATGGAGTTGACCTTTCAAATGTACTTGATTCCGTGATCTGTACCTTGCCCATAAATTAGAGCATTCTTCATTCTGCTAAGCAGAACAACGACTGTCCTCTTGACTTTGCCAGGACTGCCACTACAGGCAGTTGTCCACTTCAGACTGGAAGCACTGTATGCGTATGGTAAAGCTTCCTGCCTGGATGACATTGTCTGATTCTTTCCAAAGCTGGATTAACCAAGGCTGTTTCAAGCACCTCTATAAACATTCGCTGCCACTGTCAGAACTCCATCTGCCCTAGCTTTCTGCTCTTCCTAGACTGCTCCAGTACTGTATTCCATACAACTCTTCTCCTAGAAACATTTGTATGCAATGTTAGTAAAGCCATTTAGGAAGTTGGCAGGAAGATTGGTTTCAACAAGCAAAATATTGTTAAAAATTGACACGTCCTGTCGCAATGAGGAAAACATTCAGAAACAAGAAGGAAATGGTGACCTAGTCAATTTACCATACAGCTTTTGGACAACTTGACTTTTTTTCTAGAAAAAGCAAGATGAGAGCAAACTATCATGGAACTTAGCGTAGCCAAATCCAATTGCAAAACCTGGGCGCCAGTCACAAAACTTGGTACCTCTCAGATGCTTGAACCATAGCACTGTCGCGTGGTATTTTTGAATTGTATGGTTGATTCTCCTGAAAAGACTTATAAAGCAAGCAGGACAAAAGGTTAGAATAGAAGGCAAAGAAGAATTAATGGCAATGCAAGCAGTGAATCAGTGTAAAAGAAGGACTTCTTTCACTGAAGATGGATTCTGGAGTGTGGTTGAAACATTAAAAATTAGTGATAACTCTGAGCTTTTGTTGTTTCCTTGAAGTACTAAAACTAGAGCAGTACTAACAAACTGTATTTTTTTGGTCATCCAGAAGATCAAAATGCCTAAGACCTGGTCTAAGACCCTTAGTACAAATTAAGATGTTCTATTCTTATGCCTTGCAAGTGAAGTAACACCTTCAGCGACCACCACTGCCATCTCTTTGCTAAAAGATGAGTGCCAATTACTTTAAAAGATTGTCCTTCAAAGGGTGGCTACAACAAGGATGGTCTGCTGAGCACGGCTCAGAAAGGATTCAAACCACATTTTAGGGACTGTGACTAAATACCTCTAGAAGGCAGTCACAGAGTTCCTAGACCTTAACCATCTCCGTTTCATATATAAGCCTATTCTTCTCTCAATGATCCTCTTACTGTCACTGAACGACCCCCTTCTTCGCCACTTAGATCTCTTGAAGATCTCAAGAAGTGGTTTAAATACAGCTCAGTTCTGACCTTTTCATAGACTAGTTAGGAAATGAGGAAAGTAGGACATGTATGGAAGTTGTTAGATGTTTTATCTGCACAGATGATGTCTGTCTAGCAGTCCGATACCAAAATTTCAGTTATCCAGAAGAAGGATGTTGACCTGGGAGACACGATGTATTTGTCACAAAGAACGGGCAGGTTAACCAAGACCAAGAAAGGAATCTCCAGCTCTTTCTACATAAATCATCCAAAGCCCAAGAACGGATCAACGTTTTCTGAATGCATACCTGCTGGACAACGGTCCAAAACTTGTTGATCAAAGTAGAACGTTGAGGAGTTTCTTGGCTTTCCAGAAATTGTTTNATTGTTTTGAAAGACTTTGGAAAAAAAAAAAAAAAAAAAGAAAGTAAGAGGTAACTTGATGAAAAATGAGTTGAGCCAATGGGTTGATTCATCACACAAACGTGAAGAACTCTGCTCTACCTTGTGCGGTTCTGCAGCAGAGTATGGCTTCCTGGTGTAGTATGGAATAAGGAACACTCACCGGAGCAAACGCCTCGGTACAATAGGACGCAAGGTAAGGCACTGCTGTCCCAACACTGGGTTTGTCCCACCCTTCAGCCCTTTTGAGGTCAGAAACGCCATCTTGCAGAATTTGCTCTTGAAGGAGTAACTCATCACATCTACCTTTGCACAACGATGCCTTCAGTTCATCAAGTTAATGGTTTACTACTGGGCACCTTATTTGCACAATTTCCTGTGGAGCACCCCCAGGTGACAGACGAGGTGACAAGAACAAGTCACGTGGTATAAACTCACACTGGACGCCTAAGAAAGTCAACAACACGGCTACTCTCTTGTTGACCAGGGAGGCCTTGGCGGGGGCCTTCCCCGTTTCGCAAACCCCGTCAGCTGGGAGACGCGAGCCACACTTACACCCTTGGCCACCTGCACTGAGGGCCGCTCGGTCGCCCCGTGGGTTTGCCCACCGCTGTCGCTCTCTCCCGGCCAAAGGCGCTCAACCCCGTTGAGTTTGGGGAAAATGCCTGCAGACGGGTCACAGCCTTGCTCGTACAAAGGGCGCTGGTCGGGCGGTGGCCACGGGGTTGGGGGACCGGCGGGGCGACGAGTGGCCGCGGCGCCTGGACGAGCGAGAGCGGGGAGAGGGGGAGGGGGGCTGCGGGAAGCCACGAGGGCCCCGCACGCGCGTGGGCCCCGTGCCCCACAGCCCCCACCCCCTCCACGCCCGCCTCCCCCAAACCCGCCGCCCCCCCGGGCGCGGTCCCGCCGCTGTGCAGACAATGGGAGATCAAAGCGGGGCGGGGGGGCAGGAGGAGGAGGAAGAGGAGGAGGAGGAGGAAGAGGAGGAGGAGGAGGAGGATGGTGCCGGGGGCGGCTGGAGCCGGGGCGGAGTGGTTGCGTGCGGCGCTCTCTCTGCGCTCGATTAGTGTTCCTGGGGAGGGAGCGAGCGAGGGAGGGAGCGAGCGAGCGGGGCCGGCCGGGGTGGGGGTTGCGGGGCGCCGCCGTGCGCGAGCGCGGGTGTGCGCGCGCGCGTGTGCGCGCGCGAGTGTGAGGGTGCGTGTGTGTGTGTGCGCGCGTGTGCGCGCGTGCTTGCGTGCGTGCGTGCGTGCCGGCCGGCCTGCCTGCCTGCCTGCCGGGGTGCGCGAGGAGGCAGCGCGAGGGCGAGCGGGGAGCGAGCTGCGCAGCTGCCGTGCGCGCAGCCCCGCCGCCGCCGCCGCCGCCAGCAGCAGCAGCGGCAACAGCAGCAGCAGCAGCAGCAGCAGCAGCAGCAGCACCTCACTGGCATTTAGCGAGCGGAGCTGCTAGTTGCGCTGGAGAGAGACGCGCAGGGAGGAGGAGGGGGAGGAGGAGGAGGAGGGGGGGGAGGAGGAGGAGGAGGAGGAGGAGGAAGAAGAAGAAGAAGAAGAAGAAGAGGAGGAGGAGGA
>RSEF01000002.1:75951539-75978969 GCA_003993805.1 Himantopus leucocephalus | reverse complement strand
TCCTCCTGGATTCGTGTCCGTACCAAAGTCCTGCGCTACCATCCTGTGCCTCGGCCATGCAGCAAGCTGCGGTGATGCAAAATATTAAAATTTAAACTCCTCGGCTCTTCGTGCTCTAACGATACGGCTAAGGTTGCGAGGGAAGCCAAAAAGATTGAAAGTTAAGGCTCCGACACGCCATCCTTCACTCGCCACTCGGGAGGTGGCCAAAGGGTGTGCTGACGGGAGAGGAAGGTTTTGGGGTGAAGAAGGGAATGAGGTGACAGCCGAACTTTGAATTTCCTGTCTTATGTGAGGCAATTTCACATCCTTGCCCTTAATTGAAAAGCATTATGGTTCTCTTGGATTTAACTTCCTTGTTTTTATTTTTACAAGAAGTCATCCCTGGGAGTGAAAAGCCGTTGTTGTTTTGGAGCCATTCTTGTCTTTTGGGTAAAGAAGTGGCCACCCAAAACCAAAAATGCTTTTATCTCATAGTTAATATGCATCCAGGCAGTGTTCTATAAAAAAATATTTATACCCAGAGGCTGGAAGGCTAAGGTCAAAGGGAGACAGACAGCCTTCAGGACACTTGACAGAAAAAGATGTCTTACTGTACTGTGTTGGTGCGCGTGTATCTCCCATTAATGGAGTTGCGTCTGGGCTGCCATGGGTGAACAGACCCGTAGAAGCCAGTGAAAGGTGCTCCAGTTGGGCATATATTTTAATCAAGTTGACTGCTGAGTGGAGGTGCTGAACTGATAGAGTAGAAGACCAAAGGCCGGTATTCCCAAGACAGATAAATCATGGTTAATTGCTTTGGCAAGTTTTCCCATCCTCATAATGTGGCTTAAGCCAATCTTGAAGGGATCATCCCTGGAAGTAGGAGAGAAAATTTAGGGACCACTCTGCATGTGAAAGGATTGCCAAAACTTGCTTTGACTTTGGAAAAAGTTCTGTTGGGTTTGTGGAGTTGGGCCCAGAGACTGTGCTGTGGCCAGTACTTGCTCTTTGTGTGTCACTCTATTTGATCAAACACGGACAATGGGATATTGGTTTTGATAGGCATAAAAAATGACCAGAAAAATTCTATTTGCTGGACATTGGACTGAGGTTAAGAGTGGCCACTGTTCATTACTCTTCTTGGTTGTATTAAGTTGTGTTAGAAATGTTGACTTGTTCAAAAGACTCAGTAGTCTGTTGAGCATGGCTGTCCTCACTGGGCAGGTGGCATGTGATGTCCGTTGGGCAAAAGCCTCTTTCAGAAAACACCTGAAGTGACAAACTTCTTTTTTTATTTTTATTTTAAAAGTCAGACACATTCTTTAATTGTGTAAGTGCAAAGTTTATTTGAGATGCTGAAATTGTTAATGCTTTTGGACTCGGATGTGGTCAAGCTGTCTCTTTTGCAATTTTTTTTCGTCTAAATTGCTGTTCATTTTTGACAAGTTTTGTCTTGTAATGAAATGTATAGCTATGCCTGAAAAATCATAAAATGATAAATAATTTAAATATAGTGAGCACTAATTTGGGAAGTACATAACTGCAAGTTGACTTGAAATGTTGACTATTAGGTAATTTAAAAGCGTTTGTGAAGTGCCTGTGTTATTGACTGGGGGTTTACTTCTGTTTTGTGGATATTTTCTTTGTAATTCATGCCACACAATATTCTTGGAACATGGTGATTGAAATCCAGGGCCATTTGTTATAGCTCCATTTTTCCTCCTGAATCTTGATCTTGTGTCTTGATCGAAAAAAGTGTATAACCTATTTGCGATTGTCAGGCTAAGTATGAATGCCAACTGCTACTGATATGTGTCATGGTTCTTCCAAAATATAAATAAGAAATCATCTTATAGACAATAAAAATGAAGGTAAGTTCCCCCCCCCCTTTTTTTTTTAGGGGAAAAAAAAAGCCCTTTATTGATTCACTTTTGTGTAGGATGATTTTTAATTTTACTCTGGATATCATCTCTGGAGAGAGGGGCCAAACTGTAGGCCAGTGAATTAGAATTCAAAGATCAAAACCTTGAAATACACCAACAGGCTGGAAGGGTGACTTTGTTCGGCTGGCTGTATAATCCTGTATGTCATTTGTTCTCAAGCATTTTAGAGGTTGTGGTAATGATTACCTGCATTTTTTTTTTTTTTTTTTTGGGGGGGGGAGAGGAGAAGATCTGAAGAAAGTATGAAACTTTTATTGAGCAATGTTGAAGAGACTTTTTTTCTAGATGGGAAGTGAAACAGGTAGTAATGTTGCCAACCTCTATGGGTGAGGTGAATAACACAGGTTTTTCTGTTTGTAAGTTTCATTCTTCAAGTGACAACATGTTAGTGAGGTGGACAGACAGAGAAACTGGTGAACAAGACAGGTAGAGGAAAACATAAGAAAAGGTGCCGTAGGGTTGGGGTTTTTTTCTCCAAAATATTGTTTCAATAGGCATTGACATCTTATGGCATCTTTCTTCGTGGGTGCCTGGTGCCCTCAGCCTTACTGTGGCTGTTGGAAAGTCCTTTATACAGCTGCTTGGGCTACTTTCTTTTACATTGTGACAAGTGTGCTTTGCTTTACTGACTGGTTCCCACCCATTGAAAGATTGTTGCTTATTCTCATGATCTTCACTGCAGTAATTAGAACTAGGGTACCCACCTCATTTACAAGGTTCATTTGGAAGCAAACTGTTTGCTCTCTCTGCAGTCAAATCATTTGACCTCCTCTGGCAGACCCTTGCAGTGATATCTGGGATTGAAATAATCCTGAATTGTGGTTGGCATGACAAAACTGATGAAATGTGGAAGTGATCCCATAAAAGTACTCCCCAGGACAACTGTGTGTCAGCCAGCAGGTCAGAAGTACCAAATGGTGGTTGGTAGACAAATAATAAAGCTGTGCTGAGTTTGGAGGATTCTCTTTCTTATAAAACTTAATATATTTTTCTGTACTAAGTGCGGTGGAAATATATTGTTGTTCTCTGCCTGTTGGAGATCGTAATCTAATCAGCCAAGTGTTGGTTGGGTTGGAATCCAGGGGGTTGGAACTAGATGATCTTTAAGGTCCCTTCCAACTCTAACCGTTCTATGGTTGTATGTTTCCATCTTTCCTCTGAGAATTACTGGTACAGCTGATGGTATACATGGCCCACTGGATCCATTTGCGTAACTGTAGTTAGGCTTGGGCCGTGATTGCTATTCTTACCGAAACATTTCTACTGGGTTTTACCAAGAAGTAAGCAAAACAGTTTGTGTGAACTTTGCAAGTGCACCTGTGCATCGGTGTCTTTTCTTCACTATGTATTTCACCTTGACATTACTCGTAAACCTGGTGTTTTAAGGTGACTTAATTGATTTCCATTAAAATATTACAGGTTAACATATTTAAAGTCCTGTAGTCCAAAATTATGAATTTCTGCATGTTTTATAGAATGGAAAATGTCTTTTTTTTTCTTAATTTTTCAAGTGTCTTACAAAATACACATGCATTTTTTTCATCCTGATGTCTAGTATTCTCAAGGTGATACTTCACTTCCAGTGATGATTCAGTATTTTTTGTTTTATTTTTAGAACTAAAGCCTTTGACATTAAATTATACAGAGACTGTGAAATTACAAACTGAAACTAATTTCAGGAGCAACTGGCTGAAGTTCTATGGCCTTGCATTAGGCTATATGTCAGATTTGATCACCTAATAAGTAAGACCCAAAGACATGTATTCCATGAAAATTTAAACTTTGTGTATACAGTAGTGGCCACAAGTCAAAAAAAGTGATCCTGTGGGGTTCTTCAGCTACTGTGCTAGTTTTTTAAATGATAGAGTGTAGAAAACTGAAGGAGAAATGGTATCATTTAGTTGAAAATTTGATACTGCATGGGAATTACCCACTTAAAACCAAAGTTTGTCTCACAACCCTAGTAGCACCGCAGTGATCAGATCTTCATCTTGTTTCATGTGTGTTTACTAGAAAGTTTAAACATTTGTTTTGCTTAAGTTAACTGAAAAGGTAAATCCATTATCTATAGTAGGCAGCTTGGAGTTTGTTGTAATTTCTTATGGCTATTTGATGAAACATTGCTATTAACAACAAATTAGAATTGCCTGTTTGGGCAATAGCCATTTTTTCCCCCCATTGAAATGGGTTGTTTTTATTCAACTTGTCTCGCAGGAAGTCCAAAATATCTTGGGATCTATCTTCTGCTGCTTGTTTCTGATGTGCTGGTTCCTGAGATTTCGGTTAAACATCAGTGATTGTTGTTCATAATGGGGATCTTACAGTCATTGAGCCTTAATCTTTCTGATTTTGACAAGTGGTGCGAATGTTATTGCTTGTTTCAGAAGAGACGAAAGACTAAGACTTGCCTGACTAACCCTAGCCGACTAAACAGGACTAGGAATTTACATCAGACTATTTCCATTGCTTCCACCCCTTAGGAACTGTACATCTGACTTAAAATAGAGTTGGGGATTAGCTGTTCATCCCCCTTTGGTGACTTTCGCTTCTTTAAACCAGAGCACTAATGCAAGAGCACTGCAGGAATGGAGCCACCACGTTTAGTGCAAGAAACTGAGCTCTTTTCTGTGTCCCTTGCCACACTGCTTTTCACCAGCTTGAGTTATCTCTCATCTCTCCTGTCCCAGAGCTCTGGACAGATCCAAGGAGGCCTAGTGCCCCATCTTCTGCTATTGCCACCGGGGAAGTGCCTGGTGCCACGCGCTCTGCGGTGCCGCTGGCCTGGCAAGGCTCTTGTGGCTTCTCCCAGAGTTCAAACACCCGCGGCCAAAGGATTGACATTATGCCTGGGTCCTGTGTAGTATCACAAATGATTCACAGATAAGGAGATGGTTTAGCAGTTCCTATGCACAAAACTGTTTTTTACATACATGTATATGTTATAGGTACATTAAGAATATAGATTTATTTTTTTTTTCTGTGTAACTCACATTGAATTACCCATGTCCATCAGGAAAAAAAAGGATGGGAGGAAGAGGGAGAGGGGGAGAGATGCCCCATCCACAAAGCATGATAACGGCTCTGATAATTCTTACCTTCACGGTCTCTGTTGTTCACAGCAGACTGTGATTTTATTTCTTCAGTTTTTTGGTCAATTGAAGATTGGCTAATGTGTTGCCAGTCACTTTTAGAGTTGTGGAATAATTACTTCCACCTAACAACACTATACTGTCGCAGAAGGTTGCTTCCACTATGCCGACGTTCAGCACCTCTTCAATGAGGATAAATTATTGGACACAAAAGATGTAATGACACACGCCACAGCCCCTTGTTCCTCGGGAAGGTTGGTGTAGCTGGAACAGCATCAGCGATGCTGTGTCCCTCTGACTTCTCAGCTGGTGCAGCTTTATTTCTTCCTGACCGCTGCAGCGTGTCTGACCTGTGCCAAAGTGGTGGAAAAAATAAGTTACTAACAGTTATGGTTTCATCTCCCTCTGATAAATACTCCATACTTGCAAAGACAGTATTTGATACAAAACTTTGACAGCCAGAATGACTTCTTAAATATGTGATAACTGGATGTGCAGATCTGTTGGATATAACTGATATGAAGGCCTATAATGCCACGCTTACGCTTCTATAATAAACTCCAAAACTGGTGTTACTGGGCAATGTATTATTTTGGGTTATCTGTTGGAAGTATGAGCTCCACAGACTGGACACACAGGCAGACCTTGCAAATATGCAAGGTGAAAAGGGATGCACAAGTTAACTACTTCAGTGCCTTTGAGGTTTTGGATGGCTGGATGGCATGTGATAACCTTATTTGTCAATAAATACAGTGTTCTTGGGTTTTTTGTTTTTTGTTTTTTGTTTTTTTTTTATCTTTGAGTAAAAAATTAATAATTTTCATATTAAATGTACCATGTGCTTTCTCTAACAGTATATTCTTAGTCCAGAAAATATCTTGAAAATGAAAGTTCTGTATTTTTCATTATTAAATGTATTCTCCAAAGCTGTAGTATCTCTCTTAAGAGGAGGTTTTATTTTTCTAATTTTTATGGGCTTTTAATATTTACGCACAAGAATTTCATCTTCTTTGAAATAACTTCTTTGAACTTCTCTGCATACTACTTAGAGGAAAAGAAAATTGGCATGTTACCAGTTCAGTACACTATGAAGGCAAGAATATTTACTGTTTTCATAAACATCCTCAGAAGATTTACATGTGTCCCTTAATGGTGACCTGCTGTAGATATATTTCAAGGAATCTATGAATATGTATGAATACACAGAATGGATATGGCTAAATAACATTTTTAACCATTGCATTTTTAAATTATTTTGAAGCCACTTCGCTAGCATGAAATGCAAAATAAAGCAACTATTTACAAAATGTCTTTTAACTATATGTTTGTTTTATTGAATAATGAAACAAAGTAACTACTGTAGCTATCAGTTTTGTTGTGATTCTTCAGTGAGGCTTCACATTTTGTAATCATGCCACATAAAATAAATTAGTACAGCTCTGATCAAATCTTCCTTCTTGGCCATGTTATGTCTGATGGTTTGTTTGTTTCATTTTTTTGTGTGTGTGTGGGGAAAGACAAGGTGTGTGTTTTAAGTGGCCTAACCACATTTGTAGTTGTGCCTTTGCAAGTCTTCTGCCCCCGCAGCTTCTGAAAGTTTCACAGCTTTTAAGTAAATTAAGTCTTAATGTTCAGTCTTTGCTGATTGTCGTAGTAGAATCTGAAAAATCAAAACCCAGGTTTTTTTGAATATCCTGGATGAACAAGGAAGGAAGGAGATGTACTTTTTTCTTTTTCTTATTTTTTTTTAAGTGACTTTGTGATTTTCATTTTGCAAAGACATTTAAATACCTCTCTAAGCATCTCCACTTCCTGTAAAAGACTGGTTGATGGAAAATTACTTAGTTTAGGGAATAATAAAAAATTTGGCTTTAGTTTGAAGGTGCCACAGTTTAAAGCAAGTTACGGGAAGTATGTTGTGGTGTATGTATCACAGGAAAATGTTATATGTGTATTTTGTAAATAAGTATGATGGGGAACCGTTGAGGTACATTCTTAAAAGTGTTGAAATGAATATATCTTAACTCCAAAATACTTCCTTGACACTGTGACGTGTTAAATGTTGTATTCAGTGGATATTCAGAAGTCTATAGTTTTTGAAGTTCTTTCCATAAAACGCAGCTCTTCAGTGAAACTTTGTCTATATATTGATAACATTTTCTTTACCAGTAACAATGTAGAAATATGAAGGGTACAAAACAATTCAAAGTAACTTCGGGAAAGTTAGCTGGGTTATAGTTTGGCTAGTTGCTAAATCAGGGTTGTCTGTTGTGTTTTGATTTCAGCACCTGATTTTGCCCACTTATATGTATAAAATATAGCTCGCGCTAGCACAGTGTGAGTCTTCCATCATATTTTAGTGGCTAGGTAACTTACAAGGTTAAAACTAACAGACCTGGGATTGTGTCTCTAAGAAATAATGAGAATGTAAGACTACACGTACTGACAAGAATGTAAGACTATATGTACTGACACAAAAGATCCATCCAGTTCAGCATCCTGATTCCTATCACAGGTCCATAATGTCTTACTGTAGAAGGAAAAAATGGGAAACGTGGTACAGTGATAATCATTGGGAGCTTTCGTGGCTGGCTTTGTTGGGACCAAGGCAGATTTCAGCCTTGATTTTAAAATGCCAGCAGCGTGAGCTGAGCTCCCCAGGTGTTCAGAGCCCACCTTCATTCCCTGCGCACCTCTGCCCGGAGGGTTGCGGCTGCAGGCTCAGGCAAAGGCGGGCACATCTGCGTGAAGAGCGATGCCATAGCTCTGTCTGTCGATCATGGCAGGGCATGGTGTAAGCAGGAGTATGGTGTGATTGCCAGGTCACTCACTTGTGTTAGCACATTTGTTTGTTGGGCTAAACTTTCATCCTTTCTCTTCAGACGATGTTTCTAAACACTCGCTGGGGTCTTGTTCAAATGGTAGAGCTTAAGGCGTTTGTACGAGTCTTTTCTGAGTCATAACCACTGAATACATTGCTGTTACTGAACATTGTATTAACTTGAACATCAATTTTCAAGAAGAGGTTGTTAGCGTATGTGACGAAACAAAACAGAAACACCAGCTCTGAGTGAAATCTAAAGTCATCAGCAATGTGCGCTCTAGATACCTGCAGTCTTCAGTGGAGGCTTCACGTGCTTAAGGTCTGTATCTCAAAATAAGGTCTAGCTAACTACTTTGTGTGAGGAGACTCCTAGTCTAGAAAATTTAGAGAGAGGAATATGGCCACAGAATAAAAAAAATTGTAATAGCACTTGTAATAATAATTCTAGGAATTCATCTCATTATTTCAAATTAATACTATTTTGTTAGTGTGTATGAACCATAGTAGATTATACTGGCATATAATCTTTCTAAAATTAGGAAGATTGACAGAAAACTTTTTCTTAAAGAGGAATCTCAGGAAAAATACCTGATTTTTTTTCTCCGTAGGCTTTTTGCCATACAGTAACTCTATACTGTAACTCCTAGATGGCCCCTCATGTTTTCAAGGCTGGTGCATTTTTTTTCTTGCTTGTTTGGGTCACAGATAAGGACCAAACTTGATCTTTGATTAATGGTGCTTTCTAAGAACAAAGAAACAGAACGAAAGTAAAAATGATGATGTTTACATCAGACTGAGAATCTTGAGCTTTTGTTCTTAGTGTACTTTTCTGTGGAATTTGATCATAAATATAGTTATTCTAAATAGATGTAGATGTATTCATAGCAACTCGACAGTCAGTTGCATGAGCATTTCCAGCTAAACAATTTCTAATGCTTCCTGAAAGTGACGCTGTAGAGCTTCTTCCCCTGGAAGATGGAGGCATCTGTAGGAACAGCTCACCACCGTCCTTTGTAGCTGAAGGAATAACTAGATGTCCAAACATTCCCCAGGGCAATGGAAGTTTTAAATTAGTGCACGTTTAGAGGAGTCAATCAATTTTCACTTATGATATAGTAAGGTCAGAAGTTTCAAAGTTAAAATTTAAACTGTCAGTGCACACCAGGTTGTTTATAGTGTATGTACGTGGCTAGAGAAGGTTAAAGCCCAGCTAACAAATTGTTCTCAAATTTGTTCTTTTCTTCACCTGGTTCATATGCTTAGTGTTATGTACTTCATGTTTTGATTTGATTGTACAAAAGTGTATGTGTTGAGTGGGAGAGTAAAGGACACTCGATCTCTATTTCATTTTAATTTGGAAAAAAACATCCATAAGACAATGTAATACAGAAGTCTAGGACAAGTTTATTATCATATGACTTTTGAGAGGCGTGACTTCCAGAGAAGTAATATTGGAAAAAGCTGTATTTTACCCAGGTCATCAAGGAATGATGATCAATAACAACAAAGAATTTTTTCCCAGATGCTGATGGCAAATAAGGTAGCGTTTCAAAAGATCCATCAGTGTTCTAGATTCTATTTCATTCATGTTAGAGGCATCTCTCTTGTATCAGGGCAGCTCCTTAATTGATTTGTTTTTCCTCTTTCCCACGTTGTACTCATCAGATCTCCTGAGGTTTGTGCTTATTTATTTAAACTGCCCAAGAATAAAATATTAGGTTCTGAATGAGAAGATGGAAAGTATTGTATTTAAGGATGCTTCTTTGAGATGTAACGTTGTAGGAGTGTTAAAACATGGAAGACAGTGCGTCAAGCAGTTGTTGATTTGACAGCTTATGTCCATGACTACAGAAACCCACTGGATATGAAGGATTACTACTTCACAAATCTTTAAAACCACACAAAGATGGGTTCTTGCTGATTTTTTCATCAGCAGGATACACGTGTCATATTTGTGTGCAAACCATGACATCCATCTCTAATTTCTTATCATTAAGGATTTAATATCAGGGTTGGTTGTCTTTTATTGGATTTTTTTAAAAAAAAATGCTTATTGAGATAAATCATTAGAACACCTTATCTTTAAAACTAATTCTTTAGAAGGATCAATTTCAATTTTAAGTTCAGTTTTGCCCTGAAACTGGTGCAATGCAAAACAAAAATATTGAATAAGAGGGTGTTTTGGAGGTTATCTCTGCTGCCATTAGTGGCAAAACATGGATTAATGAGGACATAGAATGAGCACTAGGGTGTCATGTAGTTTCTGTCCCCATGAATGTTAGGTCTTGATCCACCCATAGTGACAGATGAAATTTTACTGTTGTTCGTTTATACCTATTCCTGTGTTATTTTCCTTGGTTTATCCAGATAAGGGTGTTTGTTATGCTCTAGTTCTTTATACCTTTGGATACTCATGAAAAGCAATGAATGATTTTTGGCAGTGTTAGGTTGATGGTTGAACTCAATAATCTTAAAGGTCCCTTCCAACCTAGATGGTTCCATGATGTCAGTTAAGTTACATTTAAAATAGTGTAAGATAAATTTTTTTTCAGTGCAAGTGAAGATCTTAGTTAATCATTCTTTACTGGTATTGGTCTGTAAAATGGGAAGTTCCTGTCTTTATTGCTGTGTGTTATTTGAATATATTAAATATTAATTGAATTATTCAGCATTCAAGTACTTACTCAAGTAATTACAACCTAGCTTATTCTAAAGAATTTAATCCTCTGCACTTGAAAATATGTATCTCTAATCAAAGCTATTAAATAACAAACCTGATTCCTTGCATGCACACAAAATAATTTACTTTATTCTCACATTGTTATTGTCAAATAAAAATAATGTCCTCTGCCTTTTTTGCTTGTTCATGATGGACATTTTTATAAATAATGGGAATTAATAAGAGTCAGTATTCTAACCTATATATGTATATGCATCTGGTTTTATTCTTTCCATTAGTAAAGTAATGCTATATTTGGCTCTTTTTAATTTTTCTTCTGTACACTTGTTTATTTTTATGAAGCTTGAACTGAGATGTGAATAGAGGTGATTAATTTGGGGGAAGGGATTTTAGGTCTTTATATGCTAAATAAAGTCTTAAAGTATACTGAGCCATAGTAAATTATGAGAAGGGGAAGAAGAAAATAGTGATTGGACTGTGGAACCATGTGGTAACTTTATGCTCTGCGTTTCACTAATGCTAATTCACAAATGAATGCTCCCTTTTCATTCATTTGTTCTTTTTGTCAAATGTTTGAACTCTACCTTCCCAGTGTCTTCCCAATACCTGTCTCTCTTGTTTTCAGTCAAACCACCAGAAAAATCTTTTTCCATCCAACTTGTTCAGAAAAAGGCACTTTCAGTGTGGAATCAGTTGTCTATTGATTGTAAAGTAAAGACGATTTTTATTTTTCTGAGCGAGAAACTGAAACTTTGTTATGTAGTGGAAGAAAGGCATATCCTGCTAGAACTGTCTTATCGTTTGTGGAAAGATGGGTAGGTAGGGGTTGTTGGTGGGAAATGGAAGATCTCATCATTAAGACACCTGAATGCTGTATTGAAAAATGTAATTCTCTCCGCTGTCATAGTTAGTCTAGCACTGAGCATATCACTCAGGCTGAATATTCCAGAGATGATTGCTAATCATTTGCTCATCTCCCTGACAAAGTTTGAATCCCTGAGCCAACAGACAAGCAGAACAAAACCTTTTTCAAAACCTTTTTTCTTTTTTCTCCCCCCCTGCCCCCCAAGTAAATACTGTCAGAACATCTCAGAATAAAATAAAGCAGGCTGAGTGGGTCTTATAAAGAGAAGTTATGCTACAAGCACAAGCCACAGACAAACCTGTCTCCCTTTTATGTTGTTGTTTGGTTTGGTTTGGTTTTGGCAGGGCTAACTGCAGAGGCTTATTTAACTAGCATGAAGTGTTATCTTTGATATCCTCTGTAATCGGTGATGAGAGTAATCCAGAAGGCCATTCAGACCATCTAAGCGAAATTCCTCTAGAAGGTCATCAGACTTCATCCCCTTTCTCTACAAAGAGGTATAGAAAGGCTAGTCGGGTTAATTTAGTCAGTTAAGTTAAATATACTTAAATGTGACCTCCTAAACAGTGAGGGTTTTTTTCCTTTTTCTACTATCTTCTGAACCTAATGCAGGATAATACCCAACTTTTCATTCATTACAGGCCTTCCCTTGGGACTGTAAACTGTGTTAGTAGGTGAACCTTGTGAAGGGATTGTGCTGTTGAAGTATAAAGTGCTTAGGCACAGCACTGAGCTACTATGGTGTAAGTTAAGGTTTGTTATCTGAGTGACAGTAACCGATCAAGTTATGTTTTTTAAACCATAATTGTTGTATTTTAATTCATTTTACATTAAATCTCAGAAGGTGCTTGGGTGACAGTGCTTTAAAATTGACTTCAGCAAGTCCTTCCTCCGATGGCTCAGCTGTTCCTTCCATTGAGCAACAACGGCAGCTTGGCCGCATGTTAAGAGGACTGGAAAATCAATCTGGCATAATTAAAACCAACCAAACAAAAAACTCTGTCTCCAAAAATGATTATTTGGTTGAATCAGTTCCTCAGTCTGGTTCAGTGCATGGCCATACACGTATTTGCCAGGATGACGAAGCAGGTGTGGAAGGTCATTGGAGCTGTTGAGCCACCAAGTTGTTGAGCCACCAAGTGATGTCCACTGAAGAACAGCCTCAGTGAGCAAGCCTTGAGACTGGGGGAAGAAGTTTGTGTATCCTGACAGCATTTGTGTCAGTTTTTCTCTCTTTCCCTTAATGTTTCTTTGAGCAGTCCGATGTTTAAAAGTTAGTTTTGAAACACACTAAATATTAAAGAAAGAGGCTACATTACTCCTTGTCTGCTTTCGACTGGGAGTACGAGGGCTCTGTTCCCTACAGCTTAAGCAAATTTAAATTCTGTGGGCCTTGCTTGCCACCCCTGCGTCCTCCAGCAAGCCACTCGTTCTTCCCACTTCCTTCGCGCCGACACTGATTTGTGTCGCTGGGTCAGGTGAATGCCATTTAAGGAAGCCTGTCTAGCTGAAGGCAGTCCACTGCTTTTGTAGAAATAGTTGTCTGGCAGTTTTCTGACTGACTCAGGTTGAAATCGAAGAGGTGCCACTTCAAGTAAAGATGCAGGAATATATGTCATGTTTGAAGGCAGACAGGAGAAAAAACTGGGTAGATGTGGGGGGATGGTTGCAGCAATGACTCGGCTCTATTTAAAAAAAAAAAAAAAAGAATCTGTCAAGCTGCATGTTTAATTTTCAGCTGGATCAACTCGCTGGACTGACTTGCAGTGTGGCTGTGCAGCTTCTCGCCCTTGGCTTGTGCTGACTCACAGAGCCTGTGTCCTGGGATTGCACCTTGAGGTGGTGCAGCACCATGCAGGGATGGGGCGAGGAGCAGCACCCTTGAGAAAGGGGCTGCGCCCAGTCATGGGGTGATCACGTTCAGAGTAGAAGACGCTGTGCTGTGTAGTTTTAGCGGCTGCTTACGCATCCATTTTAATGGGAAAATGGGAAACTCATGCTTGCAACAATTTGGGATTCCACTTACTTCTCAGTACCGCATAACTGCTACTTATTAACAATTCCCTGAATTTTACTTTAACCATAGCAGTTACAAAGTTTGCTGAAACTTTTTGTTACTTTTACTGTGCCACACAAGTAATGAACATTCTGTAGCCCTGTAAGGTCGTCCTTTCCCAGTCCACCTTGATTATATTATAATTGTCCTCTAATGCTGTTGTGCAAACTCAACCTGAAGATGAGGGTGACATACAAGCATAGTTAAAAGTATCATTTATTTCTAAGGATTATGGTTATTTGTTGAGTGGGCAGTGGGCAGGAGCAGAATGGGACAGGATGTCGCTTTGTAGTTGACCTCACTTTAAGCTGTATTAAATTTAAAAATGCTGATATTCATAAAGATTATTTTTAGCCCCTCTAATGGATTTAAAGTTCAAAGTATAACTGCTGTCAATATCTTTTGGGTGGAAAAACTTACGCTTTAATTACTTTTGGTTTCAGTTTCCTGGGCAGGAACAAGTTATTTTCACTTTGAATGTGTTTATGTGAAGGTGGGAAAACTGATAAGGAAAGTAAACTGTGTTGCTCTTTAACTCCTTCCAATATATAAATAGAAACTGGTTAGGAAAGAATAATATCTACTAATACTAAAGACTATAAGGCTAGTGCTGTATTATGGAAGGGTTTGGGAACACAGAGATAGTAATTGAGTGAGAATTCAGAAAGCAGCCAAGTAGTGTAAGTGCCCCAAATCCAAAGTTCTCAGTTCTTTCTGTGTGTAGGCCCCTTATTGCATTTCTAGCAAGCAAAAATAGTCTGTCAAATATTTAGGTGCAGCTAATACTTAATTAAGAAATGTATTATTTCTAAATTTTGAATATGATGATAAAAAAGACTGGATTATGTATTAAGCATTTTAAAGACAATTTGCTTTTATTAAAAATTACTTATTGCAAATGTAGTCTGCATTTGTATGCAGTTTGAAAACATAAAATAGATTAAAATATTGGTTATTTCAAGGGTGTAGCACACAAAAATTAAGATTGCGTGAAAGTATATTCAGGTGACTCACTGTTTTAACAGGTGTCTGTAGCAATAAGTTTAAAAGCTATACTTTGCTTCTAAACCTGTACAATTTAATGGCATTGCCAGCCATTGGCATTGATCCTTCATTTCATTTTTTTTTTTAAAAAATACAAATTATTAAATAAATAATTTAAAAGTACAAAACGATCACAGTCATTTTAAAAAGATTCTGTTGATAATTGTCTGGAAACTCAATCCAATATATTCAAATGTGTTTATTTGCCAACAAAGTATTTAAAACAAAACCAAACCCAACAAACACTTCAGACTACTTATGTGAAAATTACTGTGTCAAACAGTCTTCCACTGTGCCAGTTTTTATTGAGTGCCACAATTTATTAAGAGCTTAATCAAATTATAAAATCAAGCCATTATTATTGCCCCTTCCATTTTTCCTCTGTGGTTCAATTCTGACATTGTTTTAACAGCCAGCCTGGTCTAGGCACTGGGTTTTTTACACCCAGAAAGCAAGGATTAAAACATTGCATTTTATTTTTGATTATTTGCAAGATAAAAGCAGCTAAACAAAGGGTATGCTTGAGGATAGAAAGTTGCCTCAAAAGGTTCTGTGAGGTCAGAACTTTCTTTCTATAGAGATAAAGGTACATTTTCCTGGGATTTTTGTGGTAGAGGAATCTTTCTTTAAATGTCTAGATGCAAAGAAACCATGCATTGTTATTTCAGAGTGATTACATTAGGTGATCATTAATAAAATTTTCCTGGAATTTCTAATACATGCAGGTCATTCATCATACTTTTCTGATAATAAGAAGTTCTGTTCTGTTCAATTTTACTTGTCTGACAAAAATAAAATGAAATATAAGATCACTTCCATGAAAACAATCAGCACTGGTAGCTATTGTTGATTATTTGAGCCTGTTCTATCCAGTACAGGCTTTGCCAGTAATATATAATCACTTTTTCTAAAAGGATGATTTCCTAAAAATAATTTAGTACAAATTTTACTGAAAATATGAAGAAAACAATTTTGTCTCAAAGTTGAAAATAAAAGTTACCCAGGGGTTTGTAATTCTTACAATGAAAAGTCATTAAGGATAGCTATGAAACTGTCATAGTGTAGAAAGGCAGAGGTGAAGATTCAAATGAATGAAGGTTCAGAGAAAATGCCATGAGCAGTAGTGGATGTTAGCTGTAGACACTAATCAGAAGCCTTGTATCAATGGGGTTAAGAACAATGTGAAAATTCTCTTATTTATTGAGAGCAAAAAAATGCTAGTAATGACATGCGTCTACTAGATAGGGACAATAATAGTTGAGAAGAGACAGAAATACTGCAAAAAAATATTATTCCGTGATCCCTTAAAAAACGTGCTGTGAGTCAGAATACTGTTGTTCTCTGACAAAATCTTGATGTGTTCACAATTTACAGTGACTTACAGAAAATATTTCTTTATTATGGTAGGAACAAACAAATTAATTTTTTTCTTTAGTCTACAGGGGTCAGGATTTAAAACAAACAAACAAACAAAAAACCCCAACCAGCTGAAGATATCTAAGATACTGGGCTTTGTATTTTGTTTTGTTTTAATTTTAATTGTTGTAGAAGTGTAAATAAGATTGGATAGGCCAGGATATAACATAAATACTGGACTGGACATGTTGATAATGATCACAGAAAGAACTTTGGAAAGGCTGAAATGAGAATTGCTTCGCAGAAAATTGAAGAAAGCAAGAGTCACTGCTTGCCCACCTCTTTGCGACGATTAGAACTTTTTTGTATTTATTTCTTTATTCTGAGGCTAAAAGTTTTTGGTTGACAAAGGTACTCATGTAGGTATAGTAAGCTTCTGTAAGGAACCTGATGCAGTACTGCATGTTAGTCTGATTTTTAAAACCTAGCTCTTTGCAAAGTCAACATGGCCCATATTAAATACATTTCGAACTGGTTAATTGACAGATCATAAAGCAGTAATAGATGAAGGACGTTCATGTTGGATTTTATAGAAGTTTTTCACAGTCCATTACTTTGAGGATTTGGATAATGATCTGGAGGAAAATAGAATATAATCTCTGGTAAAATGCATACATGCAAAAATTGATGGATTAGTAAGTGTGAGGGATGGTCTGTATTCAGTTAATGGGGATCATTTCAACATATGTTAATACAGCTAAATATATCTGTCTAGACAGTAATATCATACATGTAGGATGAAGAGTACTACTTTGGAAAGGAGTAATTCAGTGATACAATACAGTAGCTAAAATGCACAGTGCAGTCCCTTTGTATGGATACAGGGGATCTCACGTGGAATTAGATGTGCCTTTATTTTGCTGTATAGCTCTAGTAAGACAATCTTAGAAAATTACGTCCTGTTTAAGCTTAAGATGCAAAAAACCTCAAAACCTAGGTAAACTTAAAAAGATTCAGAAAAACATGTCAAGGACAATTAAAAACCTTAAAAACAAGTAAGTGAACAAACCCTGGTGTATAGTAAGAGCCTGGAGAAGCTCAGTTTATTTACTTTAGCAAAGGGAAGTGACTGATGTAAGTACTTATATGGGGTAAAGATTTCAAAAGGAGAAGTCCTTTAGGTATAGTAGGCAATGCTATGACAAAATACAGGAGCTGAAAGCTGAACTCAGGTGTATTTCTTCTAGATATAAAATAAATTTAAAACTGAAGACAGTTATCTATCAGAACGGCTTATTTAAGGGTATTCTGGATATGTCAGCGATAAAAAGCTGTGAATTTTTCCAAAAAGATGCCTTTAGTTCAAGCACAATATGATCGCCTCATGCAGAAATTTTGGAGTGAAATTATCTGTTATACAGGAAGGCAAACTAAAAGATCATTGCTCACAGAGGTTATCTACAGAATCTGACAAAAGTGTTTTCAGCATCGAAGGCACCCTGCACTCAGTTGTAATGTGCGTCTGTATTTTTGAAGGGAAGGCTGAAAAGAGAAGGGAAAGAGAGGATTGGGTGTGTGGGGAGAGGATATGATAAAGATGAGGTTAAATTTTATTTTACACATACAGAGCAATTAAGTATGAGATTTACTAAATAAAAATATGTGATTATCCAAGCAATACATACATCTTCTATATAGGATTTTGAAAGATTTTTGCATGATAATTGTGTGAATTAGCAACCAGCTGGGAACAATGCCCTGCTATTTGTTAAAGGAGAGACAGTATAGTTCTTCTAGACAGGAAAGAATCTACATTGTTAACAGATGACCTGAAAGTTCAGCTCATTGAAAAGGCAAATATTTTGACCAGGAGAATAATTCTTCCTGTGGAGCAGTATGAGTTGCTGCGCTTAAGCTGTACAGCTATTTTTAACCATGTCACAGCTATTGAGTTTAGTCTTCAACTTATTTCATAAACAGTGTTAAAAAGACTAAGTAGGTCTTTCTCTTTGATGAATGTAGAGGTGAATATGTCAGAATCCCTTTTTGTTACAGTTTTTGTTTATTTTGTGCAATTTCTGTATTGGTTTTAACAGTTCAGATGTAGATTTTTGTCTCTTGTTTTGCTGTCTGCCCTCTTCTGTTTTGTTAAACTCCAAAAGCACTATTGCGTCGGAGTAACTGCTGGCAAAAGCTGGAGTTGCATGGGGAATGAAGGTTGTTATAATCAAGGGGGGAAAAAAAGTTAAGGCTCTATATACAATCCTAATTTCTGTGAATGGCACAGGTACAGTTTTCCAAAAGTTTGTTCTTGAACACTTCTGTGGTTTAAAAATTTTATTCCAGTTTAATGGCAGTTTTCCAGTAGAATTTGAGTTCAATATGTAGCTTGTCAGCTTGTCTGGATTTTTTCAGATGTTTGACTTAAGCATCTAAAATCTTTATCAGAAAATCTTTAATTTGATTTCCTGAATTCTAGGTTTTCCTGGTTTGAATGATGGATTTGTTTACTATGATAAAGGTCTCTGAATTACCTTAGTGCTTTCTAAGAGTAAAGTTGTGCCTAAATTATATCTCGCAAGTTAAGTTTCTTCAGTTCACAAGATGTGTTAGTAATGTAATTAAGATCTTATTGAAAAATACTTGAAGGAATGAAATGCTGTTTTCAAGACCTACACTTATCTTACATTTAAAATGTCTCATTTTTCAAAGACGGTATGATGGAAAATGAGATCTCAAGGAAAACCTATTTTAACTTTAAAAACGGGCATCACTTAGACAGGCTTATGTATCTAGGTAGTTCTTTGTGGCAATCTCTGAATGTTATTTTGTGATACGCCTCTTGAGATGTATTGTGTATCTAAATTCTAGATGATTTCTTTGGGACATGCTATAGAGTTTATGCTTACTCTGTGTATATGTACATTAGTGTGTACTGCATCCTTTGGGAAGAAAACAATCATCTTTCCTCTTTAATTACCGTGCCCTTCCTTGTAATGTGGCTTTAGCTTCTCACACTTTTTAGGAAAACATGACCCAAATAGGAGAAACTACTATGAATTGCAGAGAGTGCAAAGCTCTGTGAATTTGGTTTCTTTTCCACTTTTGCAGTTAGTGAGTATAGTCACTGTATCTATCTAAGTGGTGAAATTTGGTCAGGCCTATTCTTTTCCCTTTTCTCTCCACCACTTCCCTCTGCCCATACTAACAGGTCTCTGGGAAAATGGAAGGCAGGCACGATGTACTAAATTTCCTGATAACTTGCTTGATGATTGGATGGCAGGCTGAGAATAAACCAGACTACCTTTGAATATTATTCATGAAAACGAACTAGGATGTGTAGCCGTGCACACAAACGTTCCTTGTGTTAGGGCACATTTTGGCAGTTCACTATAACTTTTTTAATAACTAATTTGACACTTTTTAGAAAGACTATTTGACTGATAAAAAAAAAAGGGTGATACAATATAATTGAAACTATATCCAGTCTGCTCTGTGATACAGCTAACTGGCAATGCGTGTGTGTTATCACAGAAAAAAAAAAGATATTTCAAGTTCAGCTCCCACCAGGTTATGAGATAATTACTTTTGCTTGCCTGATAAAGACATGTGCGTATAAACAAACCACATTTATGTTAGCCCCTTGTTCATATATACCTGATAAATCTGATAAAACTCTTGTACCCCTGCAAGGAGGAGGATTGTGAGCTCCCTAGGGCAAGGGCTATGTCTGAGCATCTTTTTTTTTTTCTTTATAGATTTTATACCACATCATAAAAAGACTGTTATTTGCGTCACAAATTCAAACACTCTAGATTGAGGAAATGCCAGATTTATGGTTGCCTGTGAGTTCTTAATTCTCTTTCTTTGTATCCAATTTGTGCACAGACTGGATCATGAGTCCTCTGGTCAGGGAAGAAAACCATTTGCAGTCACAATTAAAAGAGAACTAGAAGGTGCACAGCTAATCTACCCTTTCTGATGAATTCAGTGGGAAGGTGTACTTCTCTTTTGTTGAGAGAAGTGTAAGACATGAGTGAAAACCATGGTACTGACAAAGACTAGAAATTCCCACGTATTTCCAAGGCAATGTATGTTGATATCCTGCCTTCCCCTTGCCTCCTCAGCCAGATGTTCTCTCTACCAACACTGGCACTCAGGATTTCACAGAGTCAGTTTAGGGAGTTTATCCATCTGAAAATTCTTCTCCCTCACAACCCTCCGCTTCCTCCCCCCCCCGCCTCCTGTTTTGCTTAATAGAGTTAGTTTGAGGCCAGATTTTCTCCAAGAGCAAGTTCAGTTTAAATTTTGGCAACCCCATAAGTATTGCTTTAAGCAGCTGTGGAAAAGCATCCTTGGACAGTTCAATCTGCTGAGTTTCAGAAGCTGCTGGCAACTTTGGAGATGGTATAACTTCTGAAAGAGACTGACATTGTAAGGAAACTTTAAATTTGGCATTATTTCACAACCAACTCCCCTATAATGAAATATATTTAAAGTAGCATGCAAAATTACATTAAAGGTATAATAATTTTGTAGTTGAAATACCAATGTTTTTTGTATTTGTAGTTGGAAGTATCTAGAATGAATTTGTTCATTAAAAACTTGAGTTGTATCTACTTAAAACAAAAATGCAAAGCCCAAATTCTCAATCTGGAAGTTAAAAAACAAACTTTCTAGAAATGTATTCACTAAGACTGCCTGTTGTTTTATCCCAAGAGAGCAGAGTCAATTTTTTTTTTTCTTCTAGAATTTGCTCCTTATTCTTTGTTATTCAATAATTTTCTTAACTTGGAATGCATATGAGGAGCTGATGATTTTGTTTATGATTTTTGCCCTTTGGGTAATAAGAAAAATTATGGGGTAGGGGGAGTATTTCTAATGAGCATGTCTCTGTTCCCATCAATAACTTGTTCGATTATCATAAGTATAAAGCTGTATCCAGCTGTATAGGTAAGGAGTTGATAGCTTTTTCCGTACTAACAGACAATTTTATTTTGATTTGTCTACATGGATTCCAGTTAATGTGCTTGACTCCATGTGCACGGGATCAATTTTCTCATCTCTTGCCTGCTTTCTAAAAGCCATTGGCCCTTGCCTTTCCCCACTTGAACTTAAGAGTACCTGTTTTTAAGAGAATAATATATTTCCTGTCCATATAGCTTCTCTTGCTGTCTCCTATCAGGCTTAGAAAACAATAGCCACCTGCCTACAACTTAGATATTTACAGTCTTCCTTCAGAAGTAGCTTTGTCAATGGAAGAGCAAGTCCATCCCAAAGCATTCATCACTGCCCTCTACCTGAGGTTACTGCCCTCTCTGGTCTGCTAGCTGAGCAGCTCATGGGAGCTCTCCCTAATCCAATTCGGTCAAATTGAGCCATGTTAGGAAAGATTTGTTATTTAAATTACTTAAGCTGATCTAGCTTATTTTGACTGACATGTTTAGGGAGTTCTTCTATATGCAGCTCAGCCAGAAGATTTGAGAAGTGGTAACCGTCAGCAGGATGTGATGATAAGCTGGGGGCATGGGTGGCAAAGAGCAGGTCTTTCCCAGCTATGCCCAAACTGGTTGAGGTATGCTCAGCTACAGCCTGAAATTTGAGAACCTGCTTTTCTTCATGGAGCAATCTTAGGCTTTTTTGGCCATTAAAAAAGAGAAGACTGCCAGCACCAGTCTCTCTCTGAATGCTCCCGTTAGCCATAATTTCACCCGGAACCACCTAGGGTATATTGGCCAAGAGGCTTTGATTGTCCACTTTTGAATGACTCCTGCCAGCATTATTTCATAGATGAACTAAAGTGCAGGTCTCCCTCTGGTGCCTACTTTGTAAAAGCACAAGATTTTATAATTGGGCTGAGCAATTGAAAACCAACTGTATGAAAAGAGAAAGGTCTCTTTGTTGTCCTGGTAATAACAGTTCTGAGAGTGCTGACAGTAACGTTAGACAGTAGGCTACTTTTTTTCTCATGGTACATAGTGCTAATCTACACATAAATTCAGAACTGGGTATTCAGTGTCAGCTGCAGCAGTGCTTGTCCTCTGCACATCTTCTAACAGTAAAATCTTCTATTTGGGAGGTATATTTGTTAGTAGAAATATGGAAATAAAACCAGACGATTTTTGTCAGTTTCCAATCTTTTTCGCTCCCTTACCAATCCCTTTTAGCTGTTCATTTTGGAAATTACTTGACGACACAAAAATTGGTCTTTCTTATAGAACTAGATGTTTTCTGCCTTGAGGGATTTCAAATTGTGATGATCAAGATCTAATTTAAAGCCCTTACCCCACTGATGGAAAGGCTTAGACATCAGAACATTGATAGGAGCACACCACCACACGTCCCAAACAAAATGCTAAAAGCTGATGTCATTGCTGAGGGAGGAATTTTTCATTTAAATCACCTTTCAGCTCAGGGCCTCAGCCCCCTTCAGTGAACCATGTTTTACATAATCTGTCCTACCGTTCACAGCTATCTATGTGTAAATGTTCTCTGTTCGTATTCCCAAGAACACACAAGCGCAAGTGTTTCTCAGAAATATCCCGGTTATGCCATACATCAAAAGAACTCCATGCATTTTGGACTTGATACCTTTTGGTTGTACCTTGCTGACTTTGAGCATACCTTGATAGCTGCTGATATCAGCAGACAGTTCTCAAACAACCACAGGTGATGTGCATGACTCGGTCCTACATGTTGGTATTTCCAGAAATAAGCCTGCTTTAAAAATGCCCAAAACAATTGTTTACAAATACAGTTCTACAGTTCATTAAACTGGTTAATGTTTGACGCATGATTTTCTCATCCTTTGTTGTGAACCAAGATATGTCTAAACACTTTCCTGGTATGAGAAACAAATCAACATAAAGGACTGATTTGGACTGTGCCAGCATGAGCAAGGTCAGGTTGATGCTTAGAAATGATAAGCCGAAGGCAGCCCCCCATTGGTTTACCTATTTGATACAGTCCTACAGAACAGCAGTCTAATCTTGAATTTGAAGCTTGCCTGGGGGTAGCTCTGTGGACAATGTCCAGCAGAACAACCTGCTCAGCTGAGATTTTAGGATACTTTGTTCTAAAGCAGAGGAACCAAGGAACCATGTGGAACAGGAGTTCACTGTGGGGAGTCCTATCTTCTTGTGATGTCCATTGCTGTTTATGTGGGGGACAAGCTGCTAGCCCTGAAAAGAAGCCAGCTGGTCTTTTGACTCACCCTATGCTTTAATGCTCTTTGGAAAACTGCAGAGGACAATGATGATCAGGTTGTTTTGGGGTTTATATAGGTGTGGGGGTGGTGTCAGCCTTTAGTGTCCTTATATTTCTGTACTCACTTGATATAAAACTCGTATTTCCCCATCTGAATGTTGGGCTGTAGTTTTCATATGTATTGTTAGTATTGCAGCAGGAATGGTGGGGGGGAATGCGACATTTTTGAGGGGGGTGGGGTGGATTTTTTTCCCAGTGCACGCTCTTCCATTGTGCTGGCTCATCTGTTTTTATGGCTCAATGTGAACCAGGTCCAGAAATTCAGCTAAAACATAAATATTACCCTGGTCTGCTTCTCAGCAGAATTAGTTCTCTGAATGGGTACAATATGCATCTGCACAACAGCTATGTCAGCACTGAGGTGGGGGAGAAACAGAAGGGAACTTCAAGAAAAAGGTGTAGTTTTTTGTTTGGGTTTTAAAAAAAAAAAAAAATTTAAAAAATATTCTTAAAAGGAAGGAAGCAAGGATGAGCAGGTAGCAGGTCACCCAATGGGTAACACTTTCCTGCAAGTTGCCATTAAAGGGCTTCTCTTCATTCTCAGTAAGAAGAATTCTCAGCTTGAACATCTGGCTGTAACTGGTCTTTGTGTTGTACTCTTCTCCCATATTTTTCTAATTTTTTCATAGAAAACAAAACAAAGTGTCGAAGAAGCTCTTTCACACTCTCCCCTTCCACTTTCAAAAGGAATAAATTGGCCTCTAAATGCTTTGTAATTGTGGTGCTGTCCAAAGCACGTCAGCAACATCCTCTAAGAGCAAATCAGAGCACTAGATTACTTTTTCACTGCGAGCACTTAGTACCTCCTTAAATTCTGCCCTTGAGTTTAGACATCGTCTCAAAGAAAGACAGCCTAGGTCCGAGTGGTAACAGATGTACATGGAGAGGTGGCAAAAGATTGCTTGCAAGGCTCTCTTGTTTTTTCGGTGGTATAAAAAATTGTTTTGTGCTGGAGGATCAGTCAGACTCTTTATAAGGCTTCTGAATCTTACTCCTCCATTTCCTTCCCAAGGAAACTTCCTTTCTTCGTGCAATTGTTTTGTCTTGAAGGAATTGTTTGCTTATAATCTTCCAAAGTGTCTTGGAATCAGAGAAACCCTCTCAAGAATACTGTGTTCTCAAAATGCACTCAGTGCTGTGGAGTTTGTTGCTCAAAAAGGCTTCATAATCTTCATAATAAAATAAAGAAGGCACTAAAGATTACTGGAAGGTACCCAAATCTCTTCCAGTCCCAGTTTGTGGGAACGTTTGATGAAATATAGTTGTCCATCTGCCTGTTTACACCTGCGCTACATCCGTAAGGTGGGAATCACAGTAAGGATTGTACTGCAAGGCAAATAATCAAAACCATTCTTTTATATTGGGAACTCAAGTTCAGACCTTAGACCGGGGTCTGGGGGGAGTAGGTGTTCAGGTTATTCAAAATATCCACCCACTTTTCTTGAGGAAAAACAACACCTTTCTGGAAGGCAAGACTTAAAGAAGATGATAATTTCAGTGCTGTCCAGTTCCACAGTAGGAATAATTCTTGTTTAGCCTGAGAGAAAAACTAAGTGATGATGTGGTGCTCTTTCTCAAAATGGCCCTTTTCCTCATTTAATTTTTTCAGAATTGCTTAAATTATTTTTACACATGTCTTGAGCAGTTGAGTTTTGCATAAACTTCAGTGAAATCTGAGTGTGACTTGTAGTCTGAGTATATCTACTGGACCCCAGTCTTCACTGGGGCTGAAGCACATCTTTGATCCTTTGTGAGTCCTGACTGAGTTTAGCCAGGAGCTAGCGTTTAGATTTTCAAGCCACGGTACTGCTGACCATCAGCCAGGCAACCATCTTAAAAGCTATGCTTGCAGTGCTGTAGCCTGCTTCTTCAACTACTGTGTTTTTCCTGCTTTTCCATTTGGCCATTTTACTCCCATCTTCTACTCCAAGTCACTTTCAAATTTGTTATTGCATACAGTGCTAAAAAGCCACCTGCTTGTCTTTTTGATGAAGCTACAGTTGTACGGTACTTTCTACGTGCAACCTTTTCTATCCTTTGTTCTATCCTAATCCTCACCTTCTTTTTACTTGGCTTCTTTCACAGGCAGTGTTCCTTCTTCCCTTCTGCTTGAATCCTTATTCTCAAACATTATTTTCTTAAGCACTTAAAAAAAATACCATCTATTCTTCCACCTTGAGAACTGAACACAGTGAGGGATGCAGAGTTGTCTTTTAAATAATGCTCTTTTTTTTTCCAGAGTGTACCCTCTATTGTTCCTTTCTGTTGACCCTCTTGTACTCTTTACCCTTTTCCTTCTCTTGCTGTATTTTACATTTTTTTGGATCAACTATGTAACTAAGTGCTTACCAGCAGGATTTCAAGTTGTTTGGCAGGTGCCAAGCTGAGCGGGTTTTCTTTAGATTTCCTCTGGTGTGGCACTAAGATCTGTTTCTGCTGACTTTGATGCATTAGCATTGTTGGTAGACAGCAAAATATCTTGTAAACTGTGTTGGTGTGATTGAACCACACCACTTAATGTAAAACTCTGTGGTTAAAACAATATATTTACCATTGACCCTTTGCTCTCACACTAAACTTGAGACACAAAAGCACATACTGTTGTCGTCAGATCCATTGTACCTGGATCCATCATTAAGAAGAGTTTTTGGAAACAGTTCAGAATAAAGTAAATGCCTAGTGCCTTGCTAAGTAGTAGCATATCCGCTTCTGTTTTCTAAAAGAATGCAAAGCCAGTCCTTCAACTTTTACATACGTGGAAAATGCATAGTCAGGCAAACCATCCTTTAGACTGAATTTTTTTTTTCCAAACAATTTTAGGATATATTAAAAAAAGTTTGGGTTTTTTTTTTCATGTCTGAAACATGTATGTATGTAGACTTTTAGGCCAGAAGCAGTTACATAGGTGTACACGTATCATATATACTTCATAGTAATATGTGAAAGGAACGTGTTGATTCCCAGATCTGAAAATGGTTATCTGAATGAATCCTCATATACTGTACTTGGGGCTTCTCATGTTCCTTAACATACTTCCCTAATTAAGCTGTTCATTTCCTAGATTTAAATAGCTGTCCCCAGCTGTTGTGCATTAGCAGATCCCCACTGCTAGTCTAAAAAATTGGCTGAAACTGTTTTTTAAATTTAGAATTTGGTCTGAGTTTAATTTAGCCAATGTTTACTACTATAACTTCTTCTCTTTCTCTGGAGAGAGAGGCTTAGGCAGTAAAGTAAGAACATTTGAGAGATACAGTAACTCTTGGGTAGCTGTAAGAAAACTGAGTCTGAGGAATTAAAAAAAAAATCTCTTCCATAAAACGTAGGATGCAGCNTCTCTTCCCGTCAGAATGTGAAAGTAACAACATTATGCTAGATAAACAAATAAGATACAGATTAATATAAAATTATGAATATGTGATGATATGGCTAGGTGTATTTTTAAATAAGTATTTCACTTTATTGAAAAGCATACTTAAATTATGATACATCTGTTAAAGACTGAACTTTCTATAACCTACCAAGGTACAGAAAACTACAGAAAAGTATAAATTACTGTGAATTTTGTTGCCAAAGAATTACATCACTAAATTGTGCATGGGCTGAACTTAAGTAAATTTGAATTTTAAGTACCTAATCCATTCTTAGCAGTAGTAGCAAAATGCTTATAGATTCACAGACATACTCTCTTCATTTCAGCTTATTCAACTGTCTCAATTACTTGAGTAACTTATAAAGCTAAGAAAACATTTTGGATTTCAGAAATCAATGTCTTATATATTCCTGTCTAAATAAAAGAATAGGTATGAGTTAAGATATTTTACTTCTAAAATCTTTAAGCATAAATGTAAAACCAAGTTTAGCTCCCTGCTACTGGTTATTTTCTCAAAACAATTTATAATGAAATCATGCCAAGTAAAAAAAACAAAAACAAAGCAACCAAATATTTAAGTGCATAACCTATTTTTAGTTAAATAATACAAAAATAAACAATCAGGAAGGTAAGCTTCATGCACTGTAGTTAATTCTTAGTTTACATCTAAATAGAAATTCATGTGAGTTATAAATAAAACCCTGGATATTCAGAGTTTCCTTAATTCTTTTAGGATTAAGAATGGTCCATTTCTTGGCTGAATAAAAAAATCAGTTAAATCTTTTCACATCTTATCATCACACTAATAAATGTGAGCGATGTATCATCCTGTTCAGCAAAACCAGCTGACTTTGTTTAAAAGATGGTATTTGTTTTTTTGACTTAACAATAACAACCAATGAAAATGGACCTTTCCATAAAACGTAGGATGCAGCTGCTGTTAAAGTGTAAGATT
>RSEF01000002.1:75914668-75951439 GCA_003993805.1 Himantopus leucocephalus | reverse complement strand
AAAAAAAAAAGCAGGAAAGAAGGTGGGAACAAATTTGAGTTAAAGTAAATTTGATTAGTGGCTAGATGAAGAGAAGGATAAAGTGGGAAAAGTAAATTTCAAAAGCACGTTGAGCAAGAGCTAGCTGAACTTTGTTCTAGCCCATTTGTAGTACTTGAAACATTCTTTTATTTTCTCCTTTAAATTGGGCTTTCTATTTGGTGTGATTTGGTTTATTTCTTATTCTCTGTATGCAGTTGTTAGGGTTTTTTTCTGATAACCAACACTAAAAAAACCCCACCAAACTCATTTAGCTGATTTGAGGAGTGTGGAGTTAACTACCCAGTAAAGTGTAGGATGACTCATGAGTCAGGAGACTCCTGGTATGAAAAGGTCCTCAATGACTGGGGGCTGGACCCGTGTAGCCAAACAATAGGAGGTGGAGACGAACAACTTCAAGGTGTATTTCCATTGCAGCTTTTAAGCTGTGCTGAGTGGGGACTGTCTTTTGTTTCCTTTTTGACCCATCCCAAACTACAGGTTCCTGCCTTGTATGAGCGCTGCTGATGAGCTGATCTATTGGTGAGGCAATTCGGAGAGCCGGTGAGTTTTATACCAGTTAAGGGTACAGGAGGTAAAAGGTTCCTGAATCCTCTCCCTCTGAGCGCGGATTAACTCCAGTGCTATTCCCAAGGAAAGGGTCTGGGACACCCTGAGAGTGTGAAAAGTAGGACTGTGGCAGAAATACTTTAGTTGTTGTCCTGAAAGTTTCCTTATAGGAAAGCCAGAGAAATGGCTAGGTGATGTGATGAAATGACCTTTCTAAGGCTTTGGCTTTATTTCCTGAATGGGTAGGAACGTTGTAATACTTAATCATTTAGTTAATCTTCAATGGGTTCAGTTATTAGGAGGCGGTTGATTGTGGTGAGGAAGAGAGGAAAGGAGAAGATGGAAGATAAAAACAAGCTGTAAGACAGAATATACTGTGACAGTGGGACGAAATCTTCTATGACCCACTACAAGAAGTCTTTGGACATTTTGGTATCTGCATGGTTGTGATTATCAGCAAGTAGTTACGTTTCTTCTTAAAGTCATCAGGTTTGTCAAATCACATCAAGCAGAAGAGAGAGCTTGCAATTCCAGGGAAGAGCTGCCTTCAGTGGAAACTATATCTGATGCCTGCAAAGGCCATCAAACCCAACAACAAGGTCTTTGAGCTGGACCAAGCTCTCCTTTTTGAAGATGACCTTTCTCTGTTTCGGTTTCATCATCTGGTTACTGTCGAAGCTCTTGGTTTTAAAGTAATTCGAAGAGCCTTTATGATGCCCCTTAGCTGATAGAAAACAAAACAAAAAAAAAGAATAAATGGAAAAATAACACAGTTATTGCCTGGAATGACTAGCTTTCCACTGATTAAAGTAATTCTTCAGGAGCTGCAATATCCCTATAATTGATATAAGGGATGGGAAGAGTAATAGTGATATTATGACTGCCTGTTTCAGTGGTAGTTTATAATTTATCTACAACATAACACCTTACCTTTAAGCATCTGTAGACCTTCATTCTGTTCCATCAGACCACAGCTAAAATGAACCTTGTGTTGGCATAGGTTAGCACTGGTGCCACAAAAAGCAGAAAAGTTCTTTTCCTGTGCCTGTCTGTTCCTTCCTGCCCCTGTGCATGGCAAAACTTTTGAGCAATAATGGCACAACATGATATTGGAAAACAAGTTTAAGTTTAAAATATTTTTTTCTTTATTGGGACATTTTAAAGCTGGATTTGTTTCCCAGACTGGTTCATTGTGTAGCTAAAAAAACCCTGTGCTAATATTGGGGGGGAGGGTCCAAAGAGCAGGGACTGCTTAAATTGGCACCGTGCCCATACCAAAAGAAAAGTACCTCTTATCATTGTGTTAGACACCACTGTCTCAGTTATGCTGGTATTTTTCACGTATTCTTATGGAAATGTGGGGGGTCTGTGTGGTTTGGTTTGTTTTAATTTAGAAGGCAAGGCTTTTGCATTACCACAGGTCTCTGGCATTGGCATCTTAGCTACGTGATTGCCTGAATATCACCTTGCTGTGGGATATAGTTGAATTCCATTGAGGGTGTTAAATCCGGAGACTGTAGCAGGCTGTGTATGTATAGAACATCTCACTTTTGGTGTCTGGGGTAGTCTGGATCTTACCCGTGTAGTGGCCTTCTGCTCTAAAAGTGTTACATTTTTTCAAGCGTCCTCTGCTTTGTCCTCCTGGAAGCTAATTAACCTTCAAATATCAGGGTCCTCACTAAAAGCATTTCTGTGAAGAGCTAGCTAAAACTTAGAATTTCCAACACAGGCAAATTCTGACAAACAGGATTTGCTTGGTTTTGGGGGGAACAACAGAGGACGGTGAGGCTTTTTTGTGGTGGAAGTCAACTGAAAGTAACTTTTTGACAGTAGAAATTATCATCCTGTGTTTTCTTGGGAATGCTGATGTCGATGTTGATGTTATTTACCCAAATGAACCAGGGTCTTTGGCCAAGTTATTTCTCCCAGAATGCACCGAGACTTATGTCTCTCTTGTGCTTGCTGCACAGGCAGGTAGGAGGCATGCCTGCATAATGTGAGGAATTGCATCATCTTCTGAGGAAGAGCTTGTGATCCTCTGAAAAGAGCGGGGGCTTTAGGAGCTCGGAGGAGAGGCCATCATGTCAACTTTTGTGGGAAAAGGAAGTTAAATTGGTTTGAAATTACATTAAAGCAGAGTGCATTGAGTTGCTTTAAATATCATGTTGAGATGTTCCAACTTGGATCAGACAAAGAATGAAAAAGTGGCTTATGATTTTGTTGATTGGAGAAAAGAAAACTTTCAGGAGAATTGAAATTCCCCATGGAAACATTGATTTAATTAAAACTGCCTTACTGATAAGAAAATATTTTATTTTAAAAATTCCTGACAAGATTTAAATTTAATAAGCTGTTATCTTTATGTTGCCTCTACTTTCCAAACTGCCTCTGTAACCCAGACTCTAAAGTGTCACTAGTCTGAATGAAACAGAACATAAGGGCTACTACTCCATTTCAAGCACTTGATCTACTGGTGACCTTGGTTTTTCCATGAAGCTTCTTTACCCTGTTGTCAATGAAGTATTAATCCTCATCTTTCTACTTCTTAAAAATCCTGAGTGACTTTTGATGTAAGAGATTCTCTACTGGACTAGACCAAAGATCCGCCTAGGTAGTGTCCTGTCTTTAAATGACAGTAGTGAACGGATAAAGAATAGTAAGAAAGCACAGAGTGACTCTTCCTTTGTTGTAGCCTTTTCAATACTGGGAAGCAGTAATTTAAGAGCTTCCTGAGCTACAGTTTGCACTCAGTATTTAGTAATCTATAATGGATCTATCATTCATAACTTTGTCTAGTCTCTCCACTGTGTGATCTGGCAATAAGTTCTGTGACTTGGTTTGATTTTTTAATTTTTTTTTTTTTTACTAAGTATCCCCTGCTTTTTGTTGTTGTTGTCATGGGAAATATAGGAAATATTCGCTATTCCTTTTTTTTTATTCATCAGTTCATATAGATCTTAACCTCATTCATCTCTGACTCTTCAGTCTGGGGAAAGTCTGTTTAGTTTTTCCTTCTTTGGAAACAGTTAAAAACTTGTGATAGTTCTTGTCACTTGAGATCATCTGATCTCAAAAAAAGATGGAGAGGCAACTGCACATGCAATGTGGATATTATTCAAGTACCATGCAGTACTTGAGGAATTCAAGCAAACTTCTAAAAGTTCATTAAATGTATTTTGAGTTTTTCAGGTTAGAAAAAGGTCTGGTCCCTAGAGTTCAACGTTTTCGTGTTTGTGATGAGTTGTAAAAGCAAGAAGAACCCAGTGGCACTGGGAACTACAAAAAAAGATGGTGCTTTAGATTTATATGGGGAGGTGGGGTGAGCTAAAATAGTTGGAAAAAGGATAATACAAAAGCAAACTCAGAAGGCCACTGCTTCTCATAAAGATCTGTCTAGAGGCTTTGAGATCTAAAGCCTGTTTCAGCCGAGAATTCAGTTTTACACATAGAGTAGCGTAGCTCAACTTACCAATTCTTGGAAATATCAGGAGTTTAAAAAACAAGTCCCTCAGAGTACCATCTGTTCTAGGAAGTTGGATTGTAAAGTTGTTTGTTTTGTCTGTCCACCCCCACCGTACAAAACATGAGCATTTCCATTCCATAGACACTTAAATTTTAAATACAGTCAGCAGAACCTTAGTTTCAGATGTTAATTTAGGAAAAGTCTTGAAGAACTTCTCTTTAACTCTGGATATTACCACTTTCGTTCTTCAGAACTGGCTCCAAACTCTTTGATAATGGATCACAGCAATTTAATTTTATATGTGTATTACTGCTGTGTAGTATAAAGTAAATCCTCTCCCCCAGTAATCAGTAACAGTTAAAAGTATTCATAATTTTAATAATGTTAATTGAAAATAATATTGCAAAACATACTTCCATGGTCAGTTGTTACCACCTTATTTCTCCTAATTTTATCTATCAAACTAAATTTATCTAAATTTGGTTGCAACTTTTAATAGGTTTTCTATTATTTTACATCTTAACATTTTTTTCAAGTAAGTATTTACTCCACTTTGTTGGAATGACTTCCCTAATTCATGACAATATTTTGAATTCTGTTTCCCTCCCGTTTTACATACATACGCATATCACCCTTCTTCAAAATGTAGTCTATTCATGGCCGCTAGATCCAAGTATTAGTAAGTGAATCCAAAACAGTAGTAGTAATTGTCCCACTGTAAACGTATGCTGTCTTGGAAAAACCCTCTGTGGGAAAAGAAGACACTGGTGAACTGGATTTTTATTTTTATTTTTTTTTTAGGCAGGGGAGAAATGGTGATGTAGACTGCAAACTGGATGCCTTGGACTAGACAGGATACTGGCACTTGGAAAGCTGTGGAGGTGTAAGAGAGAACCGGCACAACTTATGCAGCAGTGTTTTAGGGTGTAAGGAGACAGACTGAAGCAGTTATTCTAATACACACGTTATACTCAACAAAAGGGCTGTCACTCTCATAATGTTAAGTTTTTTAAAAAAAAAGGCAAAATAAGTGTGTGCTCTAGCAGTAGTTGATCTGCAAAAGTGTATCTCTTTCATATCCTGTCATAGACTGGTAGGTATGAAAGAAAGCATCCCGGTATAAGTTAAGGTACTCTTAGCAGGGTGTCTCTAAGGTACGTACACATAGATGTATACAAAATCCTTTAGAAGAAGTTTCCCCCTAGATTTTGTTTTGAAAGTGACACTTGCTGTTTGTGTACAGTGGAAACTCAAATGAAATTTCACATTCATCAGTAACTTTATCCTTTAGGATTAAAGAGGAGTCTGTTTCACTTCATGTTCTCCTTGCCCCAGTGAGATGTCACAGAGTTCTGGAAGCATCAAGAAGAATAATTTCAGAAACTGACATCTGAATATCTGGATTTAAAAAAAGAATAAAAAATGCTTGACTTAAATGTTTTTCTAGTTTGGAAGCAGTTATGCATTGTGGGTTTGTTGTTTGTTTTGTTTTTTTTAAATGGAGCTCTGAATGAAGATTCCAATCTGGCCCTTGAATAATTATTACTAAATGTCAGATGACAAGTTAAAATTATATTGTGCCTACAGAACAAAAATTAAAACTTTTACATAACCCTTCTTGCATTTATGAGGAGTATTAATATAGGTTCCTTGCAAAATTTTGTTTATTTTGTTTTCTGGATTGGGATGGTTTCATTTTTACTTATCTTCTCTCTAGTTTTTAGAAAGCAACACTTCTTCAAACATGCAGTCAGGGTAAGGAATATATAGAAGAAGAGACAAAGTCCTAATCCTTTATTTTGACACCACATTGTACTTGTTTACTGTGAAAAGATTCATGCCATAAAACAAACAATTAAAGACTTTGGGTAGAAAAGCTTTTGGAGGAGATAGACTTCTCAAAACTGTGATATCATCCTTGTGTGATTGAAGACATTTCAAAAACAAGGAGCAAAAGACAAACATGCAAGCAAGAAATTGGAAGGTTTTAATTCATACATATTCCAGTATTCTATAAAATGTAATTATTAGTCTTTAAAAATTCTTGATCCTGCAGTTAGTTATCTTTAATGCTTATATACAATTCCTAATTATTTTCATGGATATAAACTCAGTATTCAGTCTTTAAAGTAATCTCCAAAAATAATGCATTCCTTCAGGTAACTTCCTCATCTCTGATTTTTTTCTTTTTTTTTCAGCTTGAGGGACTCTGGTTTAAATTTCCTTTGTGTTCATGACAAACCCATATAAACCATGCTGCTATGGGACTGCAGCAATTTTCACCATAATTCCACATTCTCATTCCAGCAAAACTCACCACTGCTATATATCCACTTTTCTTTTTTCCCTGCTCTGTCCCACTTCCATCACGTAAGTGTATGATTACACAATAAACCAGCTGAAAACCAAAACATTTTTGGATGTATTTATTTTTAGGCAGATCCACCCCCCAGTTTAATTCATAACATTGCTACTTTTTGGAAAAGGAAGGAATCAGCTATGTTCTGTACACTAACAGAGCCAAGTTATTCCAGATTCAACAGAATATGAAACAAAGGTGTTTGTTGTCATGGATTAGAATTATGAGAGCAAGGAAGGGTTTTTTTTAGGACCTTGTCTGTTGAGGGGGGGAAAAAAACCTAAATAAATCCTACATTCCCCCAGAAATGTAGTGCATGCATTACTAACATGCCTCAAAAAAAACCCCAAAAACCACCAAAACCAAAAACCTAAAGAGACAACAAAACACCCCAACCAACCAACCAAAACATTTTAGAGGAAAACACTTAAAAGAAAAAAAAGTTGAAGGAATTATTAAAGGATATTTAACTTTACCTAACGTTAACTGTTTTTGTGATTTCAGATGAAAAAAAATTTCTCACACTGATGATGTGACTAATCTCACTCAATATAATAAAAAGCATAGCCTTAAAATCAAAGTGTAAATTAATCAGTGATAAATATCTTGGTAACTGATTAGTAATAATAAAAATAGCAAGCAAAAAGCTGAACCTATGTGTTACTTAAGTAGCAAGGTGTGGAAGATGCAGGCTCATGAACTATATAACAAAGTACAGCAGTTTGGACACAGTTTCCAGGAAATCCCTTTATAAAATCATTAGTGCTTTGGATTGCATCTAAATCTGTACATTTGTTATCGAGATTCAATTCTGTTTGCTGTAGCACCAATGTAACGGTAACAATATCGATTAATTTAGTTTAATTTTTGAGTAACTGTAGAGATAAGACTAAACCCTGTTCTGAGTAGCACTGATTGTACTTTATGGCGCTACAGAATTAAAAATGCTATCAAAAACTACCACAAAAGACCTTTAGTATGCAAAAATCTTTTTAAAAGGTATGTTTTAAAACATATTCCAGTTAACCACTAGATATTTTGAATTTACAGGTGATACTGGACATTGCCAACAGATGACTAGATTAATTACCAGCACCTGAAAAAAAAGGGAAATTACCTATTTTTAAAGAAGATCCTGAATTCAAAATATTTTCAAAAAATGTGACTACTTCTAGAAAGAGATGGACCCTCGGCAAGGAATTTGCAGCATTAAGTCTTTGCATGCAGTATAGGTATGCAGTAATAATGCTAGTCATAAAGACAAATGTGTAGTGAGAAAGGAACTCTCACCTGTTCTTCCAGTGAAATTTGAAAGGAAGTGAAATATGTTTCTGTATTTCAATGTTACAGTAACTGTACTATGACAAAATATGTATAATGTCATATTCCTGGAATTTGGCAACTTGCTTCTAAATAATTTATTTCTATTTTATGTAGGCAGTGTTTACCAAGGCTAGAAGTTTGGAAGACCAGCATGCTAGACCTTGCCTGGTCATTCCTTGAATTCGAGGACTTTTCTGTGCAAAGAAACTGACTGGTATTACTTCTGTGGGAAAGGTGTTTTGTGACGCAGTAGCTATTTTGGAAGGGTAACTCCCCACTGTTGATACTGGCCTGTGATGACCGTTTCTCAGTGCAGGCAACCTGTAAATAATGTTTATGTTGTGATGTGATGACAATTTAATGTGCATTTTCGCATTCTTTTTGTGGCATTAGTTTGGATATGAGTGTTTTTTCAATGGAGAAATGGCAACAATGCTAAGAAGTTATATACGAAAAACAGCTCAAGTAAAATAGTGTTCGTGCTTATAGTGTGTATTTAAACTAACTTTAAATATGAAAAGACATAGTGAAGGGGAAAATAGATGCTGGTGTATTACCTGCTTAAGTCTTGATTCTCCATGCACACGTTAGTGAATTTGCCTATTTCATAAACAAGGAGGTAAGACAGTTGTTTATTCTGTACAGCCTATACAGTATAGAAATTATGATTTGCGATGCATTCATGAAATTGTACACATAACTAAAGCAAGAAGAAGGGTTTGGGCCTAATTTAAAATACCTTCTATGTAATAAAAAACCTGTTTGTGAACAGTGACTGTTCCACAAACAGCTGCATAGATTAAAGTGAACACAAAGATTTTTAATTTTTTTAAAAATAAAACCTGTTATTTTACAGAGTATTTTACAAATTACTTCAGTCTTGAAACTAAAAAAAATGAGTAAGGGTTTAATATGCCATTACAGTATAAAATGATGAGAAAAATAATCCTCAAGGCATTATTTGGAGAGCAAAGTATGATGTGGGATTAGGAAAAACACTGCAAATAGCAGTATCAGATTCAGACAGGGACAAACACTGGGAAAGGAATAAAAAGCAACTGAGACTGAAGGAGATGGCATGAGAGATGATTTTTTTCTTTTCCAAGAACTACTCTTTTAAACAGATGAAGTGTTATCTTAGAACAGGGTACAGTGGGTGGGTGAAGATGCACCAAAAGCCAATACAGTATTCATATCTGGTTGAAAATACAGAAAAATATGTTCTCCTCTACAAAACAGCACGTGGTAACTTACTTACAATATTTCTGTAGTAACAATAGAAAGCCGACCGATTATTTCTGCATATCTGCAGAGGGAAAGACTTGAATGCAAGTAGAGAAGGAAATTTATGCTTGTAGAAGGTAACTCTTGGTTCCTTTATTCTTGAGGTTGGACTTTAACACGTTGTCGTGTCATGCCAGTTCTGCCTAAATGAAGATTACAGCCATGGTTCCTTTTAGGAAAAAGTTTTGGCTTTCCACAGACTTTACAGAGCATCGGCAAAATCTGCAGAACAAAGAGTTTAGGTTTCTTTAGTATCTGCATTGTGACCTTAAAGGGCACATTTTTTAAGTGTTTTATCAAGAGTGCAATGGCTACTTCATGCTACAGCCAATTTTGAGACAATGTTTTCTGGACAAAAGTAATGGGCAAGAAGAACTGTTTTGAGTAACAAATAACTTTTTTTATTTTATTACCTCATTCTGGAAACTGCCTGTATTTTTCCTTATCTTACTTCATTCCAGAGGACAGCAAATAGAAGATTCTCCTGAAGGTTTTTATAGCTATATTACTGCAGAAATTCTTGTTAACCATGTAATGGAGAAGTTGCTGCTATCCAGCTTATCCAGCTTTTTTAAAAAATCTGAATTATTGAAAAATGAGTTTAACTACCTCAACACAAGTTGCTATTAATGAGGCTGCCATTTCCCAAGCCTGCTTTTAATGCTGTTTGTTGTCATTGCCAAAGCATGAAGGATTTTGAGATGGGACAACATGCTTTATGAACCAACATCACGGTAATCAGAATAATATCTGGTGTCTGTTACTTTTAGTATGCATGTATGAACTGACAGTGGATAGGATCAGTAGATAACAGAACTTAAGACAGTGCATATTTTCAAAAGACAATAGAAGAAAATCTTATAGGCATCAGTCCCTTTGGTTCATGCCTTGTAGTATCTATGTAATGTGTTAGGTTGAATGGCTAGTGAATTGATGTTAGAAAGTATGGCTCACGCCTAAAGCATTAGATACATTTTGGGAAAATCATAATTATTGAAAATATATTTTCATACAAATGATGCCAGCAGGATGTATATGTATGTTAAAAACAGTGATACAACGTAGACTAGTTTTATTTCTGATTGGCATGTTTGAAGGATGAAAGGATGAGCCTTCGGAACCCCTTAAAGTTACAGATACCGGTGAAATAAGAAAGTCATTTGAATACATACCTTATTGCAAAACTTGTACTACTCATGTGCCATGTGCAGGCCTAATAAAAAGTTAATTATGTGCCAAAGATCATGAACTTATTTGTATGTACTCTGAATTTTATTTTATTTTTTTGTTAAGAAGGCACACACTAGAAGAACATTATAAAATTTCCCTGTTTTTACAAACACACTTTAAAACCTTGCAAGCTGGAAGAACCTTTGCGAAGCAGAGTTACCAGTGATCCCACAGCTTTATTTGTACCCCATAGCCCAGTTCCAAAAGAAAATGGGAGAGTGGAGTCATAGAAGCTGCAGTAGTATTAAATAAGGAACAATAACTGAGGTTCAGAATTAAAGCTGGGGAGACACAGGGACTTGAGACCTAAAACAGAGAAATGCCTTTTTCCTACTGGAAAAATAGTTCATCTACTAATAAATCCCATAGAGAAACAGAATGTCATAACTAAGAGGCAGCTGTGCAGCACTGAGGTTGATTAATTAGGGTAAATTTCCATATCACCAGCTTTTCTAGATGGGATTAGATCAAGTATTGAGAGAAGTCATATTGCAGGCAGAGTGACTGGGGACCTGTGCTTATACGGTATCAGTACATTCTTCTAGGACATGTCTGGAATTGAGGTAAGGAATACAGAAAGAACCAGTAAATAATGTTGTTCTTGACTGTGATCTGGAATTGTTTAGTATGTTTTTCTGTATTTGAAAGCAAAAATGCAGTCAGGTCTTGTATCCAGAAGCTTGAATTATGTCATGCTGAAATCAGCTTTTGGTGCAAAGCTGAGAGGAGCCTGGTAAGTGCGTGTTGTGCTTTCTCGGATGCAGTGATTCCAAAGAAAGCTGTTGCTCCTATCATTATTTAGGACAAACACCTCAGGACCTCTAAAAGAAAAAAGGAGGAAGAGACTGCTAAGCTTCTAAGACCTTATAGGACGTCCACGTCCCTTCTTACTGAGGTTTGGTCAAGTGATCTACAGTAGCAGACTCATGTCACTTGTCCCTTCTGCAAGCAGTAGGCTGCTGAAAAGCTTTGTGTCATGTTGGTAGATAAAAGTGCTACTGAAGAATTAAGTGGAATTTGATAAATTAATTACAGCATACCAAGTTCACTCTTCAGCTGTCCTGTGATTTTCTTTTTCTTTCTCCTCTTTCTTGTTACAGTTCCTATTTCTGAAGTTTGCTTAGCCATGACAAAGTGTTCTCTAACATATTGGGAGTGTGGTTTTGCTGTGAGTTACTCTCACCTTAAGACGCTCTTTAGATAAAATATTTTGAATCTTTATCAGTCAGTTGTCTTTACGGAGTCTTTGTAATTGAGTACTGTTGAAGGTTCAGTTTCTCCTGCTTTGAAAGCAAAAGTCTGTAGTCTTGATGCTTAACGTTGACAAATTCTTCATCTGCTACTCTGTATTACTCTAGCTGAAGGATAAAGTGACAATATTTCTACTGGCCTTATCCTCTAAGTAAATAGTAGGCAAGCTGTTGAAGTTCTTACTGTGAGGTAGCTTTAATTTATTACTGTATTTCCCAAAATTATCACATCCCAAAACATGATCATCTTTGGGTGAGAGTTTTGTCTTTCACATTGCCAGAGTTGCCAATAATAAATATACATTTCAATTTTCTATATTTTTTTTCTTTGGGATAGTGTTGGTTACACCAAGTTTGGGACCTGTACTTTTCATGACTGCAGTGGATAGATACCAGCAACAGAATTTGACAAGTGCAGATGGAATATTTACCTTTGGGAAGAAAAAGGTCCAGGATTTGCTTCCTGGGATACAGCTTTTATAAATGAATTGAATATGGGAGGAATTTCTTTTGGAATTCTATGTGTGGGTGATGCTGGGATCTTCTAGTAACTAGTGATGAGAAAAAATTTAATAACTTAATCACACAGTAATACTTATGTAATAGCTTTGCCCAAAATGCATATCTTAAATGAAATACTAGTAGTTTTTAACAGTTTCTTCTGATTAGGGCTATTTCCATTTAAGAAGATAATCCTATCTGTTCTTATTTCCCACTTGTTCTTATTTCAAAAGGAGGAAACAGTGCATATTTGGTAAGAATACGTTGTTGCAGGCATTTGTTTATACTCAGTAGTTGTACAGATATTAACAGCTTTTCATGTATTTTCGTTCTCGTTTTGTGCAAAATAGAAAATGTATAAGTCTGTATTATCTCTTTGTAAATAAAAGGTTAGAACAGTTATGAACAGTGAGTTGATGAGAGTAAGATTTTCTAACCATTTTTGCAATAGCTAGATAACTATAATTAGGGTAAAGCAGTTGATAAATTCTGCAGTAGGCTGTAACTTGCACCACAACTTGCTATGATTATTTCTATGTAAATTGTGTCTGGAAAGACCTGTGATGTTGACATTTTAGCATCAGTCATCAGTGGTGACTTGTGAGGAAGTAAATCTCAGGCAAACTGTTTCTCCAGTGAGTTAATTCTCTTAAGCAAAGTGACTGTGTCACAAGCCCTCCCTCCCTGCTGTTTCCCTGGTGTCCTCTGTGGAAAAGGCTTTTTACTAAGATCTTTTTTCTGATTGTGAACTGTATTTTTCAGTAGATTGTAAAGGAGGTGCAGATAGAGTGATGATCAGTTTGCTGAATGTAAGTACAAGGCATAAAACTTCCTGAAGTGCCTTTTCAGGAGGTGGCTGTGCAGCCAGGCATGGCACACGCCACAGCTGATTCCCTGGAACCATTGGCATTGATGAGAATGTGGTAATTAAATTATTTTGTCTATTGTCTTTGCTAAGACTATGGAAGGATATAAGTCATAAAGTTGATGATAAATTACAAGCTTGACTGAGACAATTGTATTTTTATAGGCAAGTTGATTAGAAATTTATACAGAGGGTGAATTAAAACTTTAATTATGACCTGCAGGGCAGTATATTAATTGAATGTTGCAGATAGCCACAAAGCTAGCTCTTGCATGACTTGTGCCCAGGAATCCTAAAAGAATGGACAGTCTTTGATTGAAATAAAGCTTGGGAAAAAGAGAAATCTTAATATTTGTTTTAGCACAGTTATTTAATTTTTGGAAGGAGGGTTGAGATATGCAGTTCTCTTTACTGCACTGATAGCATGAAGGACCACTGGAAGTGTATTAGCCCTTTACGTGACTCCTGTTCATACGCATAAATGTGTTCCAACTTCACTGCACACACCGCTTCCTCAAAAGGAGGCTGGGAGCGGCTGCGGGTTGTAAAGCGATGATCCTGTACGAACTCATCCTGCCAGTCCCAATTGCCAGAAGACAGTTGAGTAGGTGAACTCTGTATTGGCAGGCCTTGGCCCAGATCAGGTGTCATCCCACATCCCAGAGCTGTCACAAAAGTAACACAAAAGCTGTATCATCTGCTGTAGCTAATTTGACAGAAAGGCAATAATCTGCCTGCATCTGATCCATGTTTATTTGTATAGCTCTGGCTTTTAGAACAATATATATGTAATACAGGCATCACCGCAGTCGGAGAGTCCTGTACCGTGTAGACACTCTGGCCAGTCATGCCATAAGGATGCAGCGGCTCAGTTTACAACAGTTCATCGACTGTTAATCCAATCACTCTGTCCTGCTAATCAAATCAGTCAGCTCCAGGAGCGTGTGGCGGCAGGGTTATGTTCGCTGCCACGCTAACACAAATGGAGTAACACGAAGCTGCAGTGAAGATGAACTCTGGGATTTATAAAGAATCCTAGTGTGATTTTTTTTTTTTAGTGATGTTATTTGAACTTTAACCATACAATACTTTGGTTTTGGTATTCTGAACATATGTGTGCTAAGCTGTTTTTTAAATTTACCTGCTGGTGCTAACTGCAGCGAGCAATGCTCTGAACTGGTGTTAAGTCATAATATTGGAAATGATGTATTTTCTAAGAAAATGTGTACGCTGAAGGTTTTAGTGCACATTTGGCAGACCTTCAGGTGTATTTTGACACACTTGTCAAATTTGCTTTTGAATAACTGTCTTCCCAAAATTACTTTCTATTTTTACTTTAAGCAAAACTTGGCACTTCAACTGTTTTCATGTGTTGTATGCTGCTATATATTAGTTGGATTTTTTAATATAGAATGCATTTATTTTATTTACAATAAGAAGTACTTGAATACTGTTTATCATTGACTTCTGCAAGATTTTAATAAATAGAGGAAACAGTCATTCATAAACATTGCTGTTTGCTTATGGATGGTCATTTAGGTCCCATTTGTACATGGAACAGTTTACAATTTAATGAAGGGTGACTGTTCACATGTAGCACATACATGTGTGCAAGACTTGCATTTGTTCTAGCCTCAGTCTCTGAATTGGGGAAAGTCTGCAGTAGTAATTTGGCTCAATTGGAGAAAATCAGTAGAGTGAAGCAGTTGGTGCTGTGACCCCCACCTCTACGTATTCTGCTGTGCAGCACTTTTATTTTGGACTGGATTTAGCGGAGCCTCTCAGGATCGAATATCCATGCCACAACGTGTGTTGAAACTGTTCAGAGATGTTATTTGCTTGGACTTGTGTGCCCCCTGAGGGGTTGAAACATGGCAGACAACACCATTGCATTGGTAACACTATTTCCAGTTTATATTTCTCTATAAAGAATCCACATCACGTATACAAAAACTGGGCTGTGAACAAAACCATGGCACAGTAAGCGAGACTAGTGCAGAGGGCAGAAGAATTTGCTTCTAAGTTGCACTATTGCTCTGAACCAAAACACTAATGTAAACATAGCCTTCAGCTAACAGAACAAAGCCTTCTCCTATATTTTACAGATAAGAGTATGAAGTCACATAGATTCTATTCCGTTAACTTTAAATTAATTTAGCCTGACATGAATGTGAGGACAGAGAAGAACATCACGGGAATGGAAAACGCATTTATGATAAACAAGGCAGCACTCATTGAATATTTACGTGCTTAATTATATGTTTATTTTGCTCATTCTGTTTTTTCTTTCCCCCATGACAGCTATACCTTCAGTTTAATCTCTTCAATTCTTCTGTTATATTAAAGTATGATCTTTTTATATATACATATAAAAACATATGTATATACACACACAGAGTATGCCTTACATCCTCTTGAGTTTCACCCTTACTTGGACCTGAACTAAAGATCTTTCATCGTGGATAAAGATTATGTGTCCTTTTTCTGACCATAGCAGAACGAAGGGGTTACCGTACCTGTCCTGCCCATAGGTGTTTGTTGTCCTCTGCTGGAAGTCGCAGTCCTCTTAAATGTGTCAGAAAATACCGCATATGTGGCTGCTCTCCAAACCAGTTATTTCAGGATGCCAACATTAGCTCAGGTATTCTTAATATCTAAACCAGGTCACTTTGACAGAACTACGTTAGGGAATAATTACACAAGAAGTTGTGCTGACAGATGGGGAGGAGCTGTTGTCTCTGAGCACAGGATGGGGAGGAGCAGTTGCGGTGTTGCTGTTTTCACCCACTGCACCTGCAGCCAAACACCCCTTTGGCCTGCAACCTTACCCTGTTCCTGTCCGTTTTTTTAAAAAAGTACAGATACAGTATATTTTGTTAATAAAAGCAATTGAAATCAAAGTATTTGCTTCTTCAGGGAGAGAAAGCAAACGTGAACTGATTCTCACCACATTCATGGAAAGAAGGGAAGTTTACCATTTTACAGATGGGAAATCTCAGGTATAATTATGGTGTGTGGGATTGTAATTTGGGCACTCTACTGTTGGATTATACCTCTGAGCAGTGCGTTGTTTTCTGCCAGTTTTTATGCAGGCTGAGTTTTTGAGTGTTGTTGATCAGTACCCCATGTGGAGAGAGTGATAACTTAGCATGCTAAAATAAACTGGGAAATGTTATCTTTTGCCACCCAGATAGTTTGCCTGATAACTTTCTCTTACACTTGCTTTGTCTTTCTTTGTTATATAATTTTCCTTTTTGTTTTGATTCTTCCACAACACTTGAAAACTAACCATTAGCTGCAAATCCTGGCTGTACAGAACCTCTTAATTACTAAAAATAAATATTACCCTGTGGCAGAACGACACTGTAGAAATGGTAGTTGGCCTGAACTAGCCGTCGCCAGCATTTCTGGCATGATCATGGCTATGGATGTGGTCTCGCTCTTACCCTGGTGCCTAGGGGCACTCTGCCAGTTTTTAAGTCTCTGAACAAACTCGTCACAAGATCAGAAAAGCACCAGCTTTTGTAACTAGGGTTACAATAGCGGGGGGAGAAGCAATGCTGCCTGTGTGGATGTTACCTAGCTGTTCCAGCAAGTTAGCTGTATCATCAAACCGCATCGTAACTGATGTGTCAGGAAGTAGAAACTTAGACTTTTTTCCCCACCCAGTCATGTTCTTTTTTAATTTTAATATTTGTATGTAAGTCATTAGTAACTTCTAACGTAAGACTTTGAGATGTGTTGCATTATGTTTCGTGTTCTGTCACCGCTGTATATCAAAGTAGAAATGGACTTGGGCAAGTTTTCTTTTTCAATAGGAAACAAGGAGAAGTACGAGTTTTTTGTCTCTGTCTTTGCCATGAAACTGAGTTTAAATATGCAACTAGTTCAGGATGAATATTCCTATTCCTGTTCTATACCCAAACATTCCAGTTTCCTCTTCCCGAGCCTGGACAAGAAACACGTATTTAAGCTGTTACCACCAGCAGAAGTATTGAAGCAGAATATTCCTGAGCAGTTTTTCAAGTAGTCCTAGGGGAGTTAGACTAATCAAGCTGAGGCAATCCAAAATGTCCCTCACTAAAGCTCTGAAGCCACATGATAGATTGTGTATCACAGGTTAATTGCTATAATTTTTGTGTTGTAAACAAAATAGAAATAAGATGTCTTCAAAAAGAAGAATTAAAGGGTTAGGGAAAAAGTCTCCTTTTAATCAAAAAGAGCAATGTCAAAGTATGGTTTGTTGCAGACTTGGACAATACGGCTAAATATAACGGTTTTCTTTATGCATTTCTGTTTGCTTTATAAATCATCAGGTTGAGAATGGATTTTTTTGTCTCCTTTTCCAGAGTTCATCTGTTATCTCTGCAAGGCGTCTGTTTTTTTGGATGAGAGGGATGGCTTCCTACCTGAAAAGGGCATGTCCTTAATGGGTGGCCTTTCAGTATTGAAAGACGTTAGTAGAACTTTGTGCCCAGTAATCGATGCTGTTTGGTACAAAGATTTCCTGCTAGAAAATAAAAATACCTTACTAGTAGTAGAGATCTTTCTCTGAGAATTGTGTTTTTAAAATCTATTTTAGAAGGTCAAGAGAGTGAGAAAGGATAAGCAAGACTATAGCAGTAACAGCTTTTTTTGACAATATTAGGTTTGATTCATGAGTTTGTTTTTATTTTTTAATTTAACATTTCTGGCTTAATACTTGAAGGTCTTTTTACTCAGTCTCTACTAAAAAAAACTTGAAGGCATATTTCTCCATCATGACTTTCTTATTTGGGGTAGGATTTTTGTTAAGACGTACTTAAATACAGTTTCATGGAAAACAATAGTTTCATTTTTCTAGCTGCGTGGTTTTTTAAGTCCAGTAANCTTGAAGGCATATTTCTCCATCATGGCTTTCTTATTTGGGGTAGGATTTTTGTTAAGATGTACTTAAATACAGTTTCATGGAAAAATAATAGTTTCATTTTTCTAGCTGCGTGGTTTTTTAAGTCCAGTAACTTTAGTAAAAAGTGAAATAACCAGAATAAAAATATTTTGATGGATTTTAACATTTTAAATAATATTTGGACAATTTATATTGCATTACTCTATAAAATGTGTTGGGTTGTATAACTGAGTAACAAGGTAAAGGTGGAACTAGTTTGTGTTTGTTTTTTATTTGTGTGTTGTTGTTTTGGCTGTTTTTTTTAAAGACCTATGGAAACAGAGCTGTGCAACATCCTAATGACAGGACAACATATTACAACACCTGCAGGGTATCACATAAAGTCGTAGGATGTGTAGTTATATTGCTGCTGAGATTATAATAGTAATCATTTAACCTCACTGTTGAAAGCCAGGCAGTACATTATGATAACATGCCACATATAAAACTGAGGTGTACTATTAATCTGTTGTCAACAGTCATATGATTCGGTAATGAATCATATACCATATATATGTATACCATACATACCCGTATTTTCCTTACATCCTTCCAAACTGTTCCATAGGCATTCCATTCCATTAATGCCACTCCAGTGAACATTACTGGTCTTCAAAAGTTCTCCTAGGTACGTGTGATCTTAGCCTACATGCGTGGTCTTTGCTCATGAGGGGTTAGGATTTAATCACTCCCCCCCACACACACACTTTTTATTATTATTATTATTTTTTAAAAATAACCAAAAGGAAGATAGAGGTGGGGAAGAAAGCTTTATTGGTCCCATAAGTGAAGCGGTCTGGAGGATTTACCAGAAGGATCAGCCTGGGTATGAAAAATGAAATAAAAAGGGAAAATCCTAAGACTAGCCTTTGCGCTTACATTTCTCTTTCCGTAAAAGAATTCCCTTTCTGCAGGACTAGCATGACTGGCATGAATTTTCGTAAGAGGCATGAGCCTCTGTCCCTGCAGCTGCTGCTGTCTGCCCTGTTTGCTTTACCCCAGTGCCTGAATTCCTCTAGGCTGTGGGTCCCACGTGCAGTTTTAGCATGTGCATGCTTAATACTTGTGACATAAATATCATCTCTATTTGCAGATAAGTGAGGCATGGTAATTTGTTCAAGTATGTGTACCAAAGACTCTGGCCAAAACAAGTTCCCTGTTTTCACAAGAAGAACAGCCTTTAAAAAAAATCTTCTGTATTTGTCCCAATTTCTGAACTGTACTATATTGTCCCTGGTGGCTATGCGATAGCTCACTGTAAGTAAGAGATTCTCACATATGCCTTATGCTAAGCAAGCAAATTATTCAAACAATATCAAATTGATAAGTTTTGTAAGGTAAACACGCTATGTTTATACAGCATATTTAAACATGATCTCTGTATTCAGAGAGGGAAATCCTATCCACGTTGAAATCGGTGTCAAAACTTTGCTGGGGCCAATGCTGATTGTCAACTTTAGTGTGTCATATTCAGATTCTTGTGCATGCAAAATACTTACTGAAGAACAATTTTGGTATTTTAGAACATCTTTTATGATATGGAAGTACCAATCTGAAGAGAGGAATTGCCAGTCAGCAGTGAAAGACTGTAAGCTGCAGAGCTCCAATACAGAATTACAGAACAAGAGTATTTTTAAATCTATCTACACTTAACAAATTATTTGCGTGCAAGTTGCTCACTTGAGTTGTGTATCTGCCCATGTCTAATGTTGAATTTTCCTTTTAACAGGTAGAGAGAATTGTTGACAAGAGGAAAAACAAGAAGGGAAAAACAGAGTATTTGGTGCGATGGAAAGGATACGACAGTGAAGATGATACTTGGGAGCCAGAACAGCACCTTGTTAATTGTGAGGAATATATACATGAATTTAACAGACGCCACAATGAAAAGCAGAAAGAAAGCACATTAACCAGGACAAACAGGACCTCTCCAAATAATGCCAGAAAACAAATTTCTAGATCTACCAATAGTTCTTTTTCAAAGACATCCACTAAATCTTTAGTTATGGCTAAAGACCATGAGTCAAAAAATAATCAACTCTTTTCTGCCACCCAGAAGTTCCGGAAAAACAATTCACCATCTCTTTCTGGAAGGAAAAATATGGACCTTGCAAAATCAGGTATTAAAATCCTAGTGCCCAAAAGTCCAATTAAGAGCCGGACAACAGTTGATGGCTTCCAGAATGAAAGCCCGGATAAAATGGACCATATAGAGCAGGATCAAGAAGACTCTGTAGCACCAGAAGTAGGAGCAGAAAAACCAGTGGGAGCTTTATTAGGACCTGGTGCAGAGCGTGCTAGGATGGGGAGCCGACCAAGGATACATCCATTAGTGCCACAATTGCCAGTGCCAGTAACAGCCACAATTGCATCAGCATTAACAATAAATGGAAAAGGTATGTGTACGAGTCGGTCGTTTTTGTGTACATTTTTCATTTGACTGATCTTTTTTGCCATTCAGATGCAAACAAATTACCCACTCTGTTTCAGCCATGTTAAATCAAGTCTGGAGAACTTCACAACTTTATTTTACATAACTATATGACTACAAAGCCATTTCGAATTTTGCCAGCTTTTGCTTTCCTCGCAGAGATTCATTGGTATTTGTGTTTTTCAGAATCACCATAAGATACATCTGTGTTTGCCTTGACATTGTGTGGTACATATATTCTGTGTACCACTTCCAGAGATTACATCATTGCTTTAAGTTTCTTTAAATAGGTCAAATTTGTTATTAATATTAGAAACATAAATTATGGGAATAGATGAATGATGTGAGCAGGGATTCTTCATAACAGTTTACATATCTATTTTGTTACAAGTATTGCCTGGGAAAAAAAACTGTGAGAACGACATTGCTTAAAAAACGAAGTTGATGTGTTGTTTCAGTGAAAATTTGAGCCAGTTGTGGAGATACATATGCCTTCTGCCTGGATTGAATTCTGTCTTCATTATATTTTATCAATATTTTGTTGTTTATACCTCATCTGATATTGAGAGCTAATTTAGGTTTGGTGCCTGGCTTGTTAATATCTCAGTAGATGACAGTTTCTTCAAGTTGTACTGTAAAATTTGTGACAGCAATGAAACCCAAACTGCTTTTGTGGGAGGAAGCTGTTTGTTCCCCCCACCCAGCTGAGGCCCTCGTTTAAGACTTTGTTGTTCATCTCAGTGGCCAGTCCGGCCCAAACCACAGCAACGGTCCTCGTTCTTGTGCCCCAAACTTTTGTTCTTCCCTGACAGACCCAGGTTGTTGCGTAGTCACAGGTGTTCTTGTAAGCATGCTTTTGAAGCTAAATTTTCAAGTGTAATACTGCGTCCTCAAATAAAATGCAGTGGGTAAAATCTGCAGGTATGCTATTAATGACAGCTTACTGGAAAATTGCTTGAAAACCAAGGGCTGGGTCTGCCAAAACCCACATTTACGGGCAAACTATGTAGGCACAAAAATGTGTTGAAGACTTTGGGAGAGTTTGTGTTGGGCGCACCACTGTTGCTTGCATTCAGATTTTCTGAAAAAAACGCTGCAGTGGGAGAGGTTGCAAATCAGAGGACAAGGGAGGAGTTTGCTCCTGGAGCTGCGGTGTCAGGTCATGGACCAACCCATTTTGCTGCAGATGAACTAGGTAACCATGGTAATGCACACACAGATGCCAGGAATATCTCTTCCTTTGCATGGGCTGAAGAAGGAATGTAAATCTCAGAGGATGTAAACAGAGCTGGAGGAGAAAATGCAAGAGGTGCCAGTATGTGAGTTTTCTGAGTAGGTGAGGTAGAGGAGTGTGTTTGCGCTCATGATGGTTTTGTGATAATTAATATGCATTTTGGAGTATGGCATTGTTCCTAGTGAGGTGATTGATAAGTGCTGCCTTAGGCATCCTGTCTTTTTGCCTTATGGTATCCAGAAAAAAAACTGGGACACAAAGGACCTTCTTGAGTAGATCAAAATGATTAAATCATTCCCACCAACATTTGACTCTGCTAATGACAGTACAGCGAGGGCCCAGTTACAGAGCATCAAGTGGAAGTGGAAAGACCTGCACAGGAATGGTAGTGACACATAAAATATTAGCCGAGGTACATTTATCTGTTTCATGTAGATGTTACAATTTCTTCAACCGCCACTACCTCCGTCAGCTCTTCACAGGCATTTGTCTGGGCAACTAACATTGAAAGCTACTGGCTCACCCTAGAGATGATGGCAATGTGACATCGCGCTTACATTTTCACATGATCTTAAGGTGTAGATCAAAAAAAGGAGAGCCAAGGAGATAGTCACAATATGCGATAGCCCAGACATATGCAATATGTTTCCACATTTCATCTTCTGCAGGAGGGATATTAGTTCAAGTACATTAATTGAGGCTTTCCCTCTCCGTCCTGATACACCGCTGCCAATCCCCAGGCTGAGCTGTGCTTCTGGGAAACGGTTGCCAAATACCCAAATTTATTACAGTTTTGTAGGCAGTTATGCTCATCTGCAACACTTTTGGAGGTAACATCCAAATCGTGCAGTAATTCTCTGCTTATAAAACTTGGAAACAAAGTTGCAAAAGAAAAATACTTTGTGTTTATATCTGACATCAGTTTCTTTTCCTAGCTTTTTAGGATTTCTTGGACTGATACCTTTCTCACGGAAACCCAGGCTCCAGCTCAGCCATTCTGCATGGCCAGAGTGGACCTTTATTTAGAGAGAAGCCAAGAGAGGCAGCCCTGTCTCCTAGAGCTAGCTTAGCCTTGGAGCTTTCTGATCTGACACATTCTCTGTCTCTTCATTAAAGCTGCGCTCTTCTCCTTGCTGTTTTTATTTTTAACTTCACACTGGTATTCATTAAAATGTAGTAAATCGATGCTTCCCTCCCTCCCCTGCATGGGGTTGTTGCAGTTCAGCATCCCATTTCACTCCTTACTCGGGACATTCCTTCTGTCTTAAATGGACCCCTCATCACGTTTTCAACACCGCCTTGGGAATCATACACCATGAGAGGTATTCATTGTACAGAAGCACCATCAAATTCATACCCTCATCTTCATATGCACCTGATCTGACATATTAATAATACAGATAGATCTGGCATTTGGAGCACTCCTTCCAAGCTTCCCACCTCCTCCGCATACACCTTCTGTTAATTTTAAGAGTTCCTACTTCCACATGGAGGATGCTGTCAGGGAGACAAAAGCGTGTTTTGAAAAATAACTTTTTACTTGAGCTGGTTTAGGAATTTTTTATCAAAACATTTTTTGTTGGAAAAAAACAATTAGTCAAAACAGAAATCACTGATTGGAAAGCATAATTTTGAAAGATTCTAGAAAAATAAATATTATACTTCAAAAAAATTTTAGACAACTTTTTTATTAAAGCTGACTTAGATTTTTATTTTTATTTTCAAAAGTAAGATTGGAAAAATAATTTAAAATTTTAATATAAAACCAGTATTTGTAATTTTGAGATTATTGCTATGACTGCTTTTGAATTGTGTGACTCATGTTGGTTTTTTAGTCCTAGTTCAGGATAGTAAAACTCTTCAGTGTTTAGTCTGTTCTTTGTTTTTCCCCAGCCTTGATTTTTTTATGTTTTTTTTTAATAATTTCATTTATTATAAGAGTACACACCAGGAAAAAAACTTATATGCATAGGAAAATCACATGACTGCAATTACTAGGAAATATTAGTATTATTGTATCACCTAGTTGTGCTTTTCATGGGACGAACTGCCATGATGCAGTTCTTGTTCCAAAGTTCCTACAGTCTCAGAAAAGGCAACCAGCAAATATTTATACAAATATGCAGGGGTGCCAGGGGAATAAAATAACAGTAATGTTTGCTCTGGGAGTTGGTGGTTTCAGCACACTGAAATCTAGCTGCTGTCCAAAGTATATTTTTTTAACAAAGAAAATCATTGTATTGAATGTTCATATTTTAAAGGCTTGGCCTTGGAAACAGAGTCGATGGAGTAATATACTACACACAAGTCTAAGAAGGGTGATATATGGAAGAAGTGGGAATAGGTCACCGAATGAACATTGCTGTGGTTCTGTTTTTTTGAAATATGTGGTGATCATCAGCTGCTGCTAAAAGTTAATAGAAGTGATCCATAAATGGGTGAATGAAACAGAAAAACACCACCAAAGAACTGAATGTTGTGGAAAAGATGTTAATGGTACCTACAAGCAATGCATATTACTCAAAACTAGGCAAGACAGAACGTGGCCTCATGTCTAACAATAGGTTCTTTATATACCTTTATAGTTTTTGAAAGCTTCCTTCATCAAAATTGAATAAAAAATTAGCTTTGTAATTTTATTGCAGATGTTTTAGGCATAGTAGACTCATAAATATCCAGGGAAGTTCTATCCAGAGTACACAAGAAGCAAAAATGTAAAGGCAATCTAATCTGTCAGTCACACAAGGCTGGAAAGTTGTCTTGCAATTTTAGAAAAGACTAAAAGACTGGATTGACTGGTCACCTTCTGCAAAACTTGACCATAAGACAGGTGAATACCATTGCTTGGCAAATTCTAGTTGCCTTGCTATATTTTTTTTCTCGGTCACCCTGTAGTTGCTACAGTTTTTATTCATCTAACAATGTCCAACATGTGGAAGTAATTGAGAATAAATGCCACAAGAAGGGAGATTTGGGGCAGAAAGGCATGCAAAGCTCAAAGTATAAAATGAGCAAGAAAATCTAGCCGCATGTGTTGTTATAATTAGAATAAGGCAGGCTGGTGGCTGGCATACAGGAAGAGAAGGAATACAAGAAATGCAGTGAATTACATCACTTGTTAGATAGACAAGCACCACCAGCACGCACGATGGCATTAGCATCTCCCTCCTTGCACATATTAGTTCAGATGAATAACTTGCAGGAGCAGTCGGCTGTCTAACAATACAAAGATGATTGGAGTATTTCACCCTACAAGGAATAAGGGTGTCTGCTGATTTTTTCAGTTGGTTAATGCTGCTGTTTTTATCTGAAAACAATGGTATTAACACCAAAAGAAAAGCCAGGCATCAGGAGAAAAATGACTGAACTTAAGTTCTGTTTGACACCTGTTCTCTCCCTCACCTAGAGCAGCTTATGGGATTAAAACCCACAGATTCGAAAAACCAAAAATCCACTAACATGCAAGGAAAATAGTGTCTGTTGTTTGTTTAAGCGTCTGATAGCTTTAGTCTCAACAGGAACCAAGCAAGCGTAGAAACACTTACGGAGGCAACTGGAACTGGGGAGAAACGTATGTTCTTGATACAATACCAAGTCAAGCTGAAAGGAATTCAGCCACTCCCTGTTCCTTAGGGTGAGGGGAGCTCACCCAGATCACTCCCAGATAAATTCTCCCAGTTACTTTCTTCCTTCTCCCTGTATGTGCCTGGGTGTTGGGCATTACATGAGAAACAGTCCACTGTCACTAACACAGCTCATTAGGCCACCCTCAAGGGTCCCATGGGAAGAGTGTAGCAGCTGACAAAGGTGTGTTGGGTGTGAATCACATTAATTGTCCTGGTGGACCCCAAGCTATGCATATAACCCTCTTCAAAAAACAAAAGTGAGAGGAGAGTTGCAGAAGCTCATGGCTGTGTGAATTAGATCGGACAGTACAACTAAAGGAAAGATGGTGTGATGTGTTACAGTTTGTTGGATTTCTTTTTAGCATCCTGGAAGGGCAGAAGCAGCTTTGAGCCCTCCTTTTGTTTGTTTTTGTTTTAGTTAAGCAGTAAAATGTGGTTCCAAAAGAAGCTCTAAGACAGGAACTTCCTTTTTCAGTGTGTTTGTACATTGCACTTGGATGGTGGCTTGATCTCTGCTGAGCAATCTGGAAAGCAACCAAGTATTTTATCAGTGCAAGCAAAAGCCTATGAAATAGGTTAATGTCCTTTGTAAAGCCGGCCTAACTTCTGAAATTACTGGTTAAACCTCTTTGCCAAATGCAGCAGTGTGTAATTTCGTACGTTTTCTGTTGTGTATGCATTTAGCAAATCGCTAAGAGTAAAGAGTAAACCAGTTTTCATTTAATCAACCTTAAAGACACCTTTGGTGTGTTTTTTTTCTTCAGAAGTTGCATTTAATTTAGATTCTATTCTTTAAGAGTTCACATTATTACTTCCCTTATGTACTGTATTGTAAGATTTTAAGCTACCATCAAATTTTCCATCTGTATTACTGTTAAGTCATTTTCAAGTTCTTCAGCTTCTTTACTTTTAACTAAAATAATATTCTGAATTGTTGCCAATTTCTTGTTTATCTATATTTTCTAGCTTAATAGAAATGCAAAAGAGTTAAATAATATGGTGGACTGGAAGGTCTGTATTATGTGGAAAATTGATCTGTTACTCTATACCATTATGTTTTTTTGTCTCTCACCCACCCCACCCCATTGCTTGTGCAGTTTCTGGTGCAGATTGTTGTGACTTTACATGGTACTCCAGGATTGAGAACTCCTTGTGAAAACCTCTCATTTTCCAGGCCATATTGATATATGTCAATAGGTTATCATAATAAGAAAGTAGGATTTAGGTGCAGGGTTTGCTTGGGTTTTAAGGCAGTCTTACTGAGAACGTAAGGTGTAAGTGACTGGTTTCTTGCTTCCTCTGCCTTCTGCCATCCTCCACGACTTAGAACAGAGATGTCTTAGTTGGATGCTACGTTGGTGTAGACTTTTGATACAGCTTAGCTGATGTAGAAGGTAGCTACTTTGAAAAGAGTGGTCCCATTCCTTTCCCTCACTTCCCCAATCCCAGATTATAATATGGCCCGACCAACTGCTCCTTTAAGGACAGGCTTATTTTTATCAGCCTTCTGGAAGTGACAGTGAGGGAGAGGATGTGTCCCTGGGGAGGGAGACAGAAACATGCTTTTTCCTTGTATTTAAAAAAAAAAAAAAAAAGGGAAAGTTAGTTCTCAATAAATACTCAGTTTGGATATAAAATCCTCAACCTAAGTTGATTGAAAAACTGTTATTTTCACTGAAATTTGTATGACACCTGCAGGCCCACTGGTAAACATTATGCTCTCAGCTGTGTAGTTCTTCTGATGCATCAGTTTACATGGAGTGAGGATCTGGAGTCTACATATCTCTTGACTGCTCAGCCATTATGTCCTCCTACAGTACTTGTACCAATATGAGAGAAAAGTAATTTCTGAGAACACGTTTGTTATAGCTGCTGTGTCAAAACTTAGGAAAGATGAAGCACAATGAAGCAAAGGCTCTGTTTACAACCTTCACTTTCAACCTACTTTGCATACGTCTACGCAGAGAAAATGTGGTGAAGATCAGACTGAATGATAGAACAAAAGTGTTGAGTTAGATTATTTTTTTTCTTCCACCATTGTCAAAATTGTAGAACTTCAGAACAGCTTTTGATAATACAGCAGAAATGTGAAGCTCAATCAGAAATACTAATGCGGTGCCTTTTGCATTTGTGCCTGGCAGAGTAACCAGCAACTTCTTTAGTCTCTTGCTGTTTCAGTTTATTTAGAAAGTTACTTCTCCCATCTCTGTTAAGGCTGTGAAGTGGATGGAATGTATGTTTGCTATGGAAACTGTCATTATGAATCTGTGTTCTCTTGAAAAGAAGATTAATCTTAATAGGTTGATGCAAAAATCCATGAAAAATGGACCAAAACAATCGTAATAGAGTTCAGGGAAGATTTTCCTAGATCATGTTATCTACTTAAAATGAAAAAGGGATATGATGAGAGTACAGTTAAATCTTCAGTCAAGAAAACATCCCCATAGGGAGACTGTTACAGGTGGGATAAAATATCGTATAAAGATTTAGTAAATAAACTACTACAGGTTTTTTCCGTCAATGCTTATGAAAGAGAGAAAATGGTTAGATTCAAGGAGATGCAAAACTGAGATTTTAAGAAAAATTTTTAAAGCTATCTGCTTGGAAAACTGCTGGAAACAGCTTTGCATTTTACAAGTGACTACAAAAATATCTTTTTTCATAATAAGACCTAATGAAATAGCCAGAGCCTATATTGCCCTGGGACAGCTGTACTTCCTACACAGCTGGAGAAGTTGCAGTACTCAAACTGGTATAATAATGATCCAAAACTGCTGCTGTGAGTTATTGATAATAATACAGCAAAGTACTATTCTTTTATTTAAAAGAAAACAAATACAGAAGCTGTACCTTTGTGATACTGTATGCAATTTTTCAAATTAAAAAAATCTAAATTAGCTACTCTACATACCATTTATATTGTAAATTTATTTAAAAACACACACTAAAATGCACTAGGCCACAAATTATCAAATAGTTAATTCTGCTTTAGTAATTATTTTCTTAATTTTGCAATCTTAGAATGCATAAAAAAGCTTTTGTTTTTTATTTAGTAAGTATTTTTAATTTAAAATGCTTTAAAGTTTATTATATTTTAGATGCCTTTAAGAAACAAATGTAAATCATAAACACTAGTGCTTTGAACTGGAATATTCTCTGTTTGAACACATCTGAAAACTGGGAAGTTCTAAGATTTAACATGGAAGAAGAGGAGAGAAAGCATCTTACTATTGTATGAAGAGTTAAGTGGGAGGTTNCTTTGAACATCTCGGTGAAACAGTGGATAAAGAAGTACAGATTGTGATTTATTTTGTTTGGAAATATTCCTTGAAAGAGACAACTAAAGAAAGTAAGTAACTGTGCTTCAAAAGGCTGCTAAGAAACTGGCTGGGAAGATGGAAAACAGAGTAGGCTTAATGGTTCATTTTATTTGTGTCAGAAGGTTAACTGTGGAATGGCATAAGATTCTGTAACAGGATCTGTGCTTATTTATATTTATTAGTGATCTTTTAAAAAAAATGCAGTGAGCTGCAAAGGTACAAAACTTGCAGAGAAACACTCTTTTGGGCTGAGTTCACTTACTCTTTAAGAAAATAGAAACTTCAGAGGGAAATATCTAAAGTGGGAGGTTAGGCAAAGTGATGAAAAGCAGGAAGATAACTTGAACCGATCATTTTCCTTGCTGGCTCCTAAACAGAGTTTTTAGCCTGGGATGAAGATAGGAATATTAAACACTGCTGAGGACAATTCCAAGAAGACTTGGCTTAATATTGAACTAAAGAAGTTCTCAAGGTTTCTCTGTCATACACATTTGTCACTACTCTTCAATTAAGCTTGGTATATAATGAGTCGGTGAATAATATGTGTTGGCTGGCTTAGTGTCATCCATGTGTTAGCACTGCTGTCCCTCAAATTTCAACTTGGATTGCTATATCATTTTTAAGGTGAGCTAGAATGAAAGGGAGAGGCTGGCCGGCTGCCTTCTCAGGCTAGTTCCTTGTGAGAAGTCTTCAGGTGAACTTCCAGTGTATACATAGTTGGAGAATCTAGGCCAAGCCATTGATGAAAGCTGGTACAACAGGAACAAAGAGGATGTAAAATAAAAATAATAATAAAAAATCATGTATCTGAAAGGAATACTGAAAAGATTGCACATGATTATTTTAGAGAAGAAACAAATTATAGACACAATGAAACAATGAGTAATGTATTTGGTAATTACTATTCAGGAATTGAATGTATAAGACAAAGGAACATCTAAAGAAATCAAAGGGTGTCAAATTCAAAACAGAAAGATAATAGCTTTTGATATAGCTTCCATTCAGTCCTGAGAACTGTTTGCTAAAATATAATTGAGTCCAAGAGATAATGACCATTAAAAAAAAAAAGTAGGCATTTATAAGGATAATGGGAGCAAATTGTAGTTATAGGAATGGTATACTTTTACAAAGAATGTTAAGTTCCCTTGCTTTAGAAGTAAGGAAACTTTTTGTGACATACCTGAAAATTGTAATTCAGGATTTTTTTATACCACTTTATGCATTATTAGCCATTATTATATATGGAATAATTCACTCTATTATTTAGGAAATTACTTTTATACTGTACAGGCGTTCAGAGATTCTAATTATTGCCCTGTTAGGATATTAGGATAGGCATTGGAAAAGAAGGCGGAGGTCTGGTCTGGTTCCTACTGAGGCCCTTACTGTGAAGAACCTTTCTCTACTCTAGATCCATAGATGACATCCTTTGAAAAATGGTATAAAACAATCATTTTGGGAAAAAATACCACAAAATTTAGATGCTTTAAGTAAAGAATACTGATTTTCATTCATTTTGGGGGGGGGGGGGGGGNGGGGATAGTCAGCTCAAAAACCCCTCTGGTGTAAATAGATTTGTTACATTGTATTCTCCCCTCATCCATTGGTTTTCTGGACAGATTTCAAATTCAGTGGGCAATTTTGAGAAATACAGGAATGAGTTGAAACCAACTGTAACTGCAAAGCTAATTCTTATTTTACCAGGGATAACATTTGTTTGAAATAGATAATTTAAAAGTAATTTTCATCATATGGAAAGAATAGCCTGCTAGGTCTTGTCTTAAAGTTGGTGATTGTGTGAAGACACATTTGTGGCAGTGCAGGGCAACACGCTTTCACCAAAGAATTCAAAGATAAGTTTTTTTCTTATATTAATACAAGTAGGAAAACTTAATATGGTAATAATGGGAATTTCAAACAATTCACTGTGTGTTTTGTGATTTTCTGTTTTAATTTCTGAATACAAAGGATGACAGATTATTCTTCTTTCTTTAATGAGGGAAGCAACACCCCCCTCCACTTCTGAATTTTCATAGTCATGGTGAATTGTAAGCTTCCTAGTTTGCACAGGGAGCTTTTATTCTCATCAGGAAGCAATTAAAGACTAAACCCGAAAAGTGACGACCTTGATTTCAGTATTTCTCAGTTGTAATGGGTGAGGGGATAAATTATTTTAAAAAATCCTAATATCTTATGGGATGCATGTGCAGAGTTTGGGTTTTTTTAGGAAAAGGAGAGGTGTAGATAGGTCTGAATAGCTCTTTCTTACCAGCTAGTTTGCTAGGTTTTCACTAGTGTTGAGCTGCAAGTTGGCTGGATTTCCATAGGGTTAGCTGTGGAAGAGCCAGACCAAGGAGGAAGACTGAAGCTTTGCAGCTCCTTCGTATGGATCTATTAGAGTTTAGGGTTCTTGGTCATTGACTCAGCTATGCATTCCCAAAACGGGAGAGAGAACTCAAAATCAGACTGGCTGGCAATGCTTGGAAATTGTCTGTGCGTCCACTTCAATACCAAAAACTCAATAATAAAAACTTCACAAATACAAAGAATTGAAGTTTTAACTTTCCTATAAATCTCTGTTCACTGCAAAGCCTAAGCAACCACTACAAAGGTTTGCTTTTTTAGTCTTACCCACATTCAGGCACAACAAAGTAAAGTGAGAGTAAGTCATTGGTAAGAAATGGAGTATTCACACTAAAACTGCTTTGTATTTACCTGCTCAATTTACCATTATAAGACGAGAAAGAGGATGTTAAAATTTCTTACTAATACAGCTATGATTTTGTAAACTTTTATCATTCTTGTTCATGAAAACTTTGGGTACAAGACTCCTTGAGATGCAGTTGATTTGGCAAAAGATACAATTGCTGGTTTCTTCTAACATGTAGCACATAGTAGCTGATCCCAATAAGCAGGTCATGGGTGGAGTTGAGCCCAGAGGATCCATCCACCTTTGGATTCTGCTGTCTTTTCTCAAAGGAGATGGAGAATGGTCTGAGCAGCAGGTCGGTCCAAGTCCTGAAGTCCTTCCCTTGCCTTACCTGCCAGGGATCCAGGCTTGCAGCTCCTGCTTGCAGGAGGGAATCCACTAGGAGCAGCAGCTGCCCCATGCTTCCTGCAGCAACTGTGTGCCCTGCCTGGCAGCAGCAGCTCTCCCAGACCTGTCCCCTCTTGAGCAACCATCTAGCAGTCTCAGGATGGTGTGTGCAGGAGCAGCTGTTGCCAATGGAAGAAATGGAAAGCGGGGCTGTTTGTATGGGAGAGGGAGAGGAGGGGGAAGGACCTCCTTACACAGAGAGTGGAAGGAGATGGTCTTATGTTGAGGTGCAGGGGAGGCATTGAAAAGAAGCTGGAAATACTGGCAGGAGGGGAAAGGGACTTTAAATTTGGATGTGAATACAATGACTGCTGAATTTGTACCACCCTGGTATAGTGCATAACAACATACAAATTCCTTGAGTTAGTGTTAGGATTCTTTCAGCGTGCTCTTCTTGAAAAACAAAACCAGTAAATTGTTAAATTATTGGAAAATAATGGAGAAAACTCTAAAATCATTTTAGTTTGTGGGAGTCCCTTATATTTTAATTACTTGTTGTGTATGAGGCTGTAATGAGAGGATGACTCACTTTTGATGTACTGCATTGTATTATTGTGTGGTAAATTGGATCTCTGTACATCAACACACTTGGGTATATACAACTTCCCTATTAAAAGGAAATCATATAGTATCTATTAAAGGTGGCACACAGTGGTCTCAGACTTAAGGTGTGGAGTAGGAAGGGTCAGGAGAAGGGAGTGTTTCCTAGTATTTGGCTTTCTTCTAAATTATGTTGTGTCTGTATATAGTGATAAGATTTTCTTTAACATGATATCCTTCCACAAGTCTTTGTAGTGGTTGCTTAGGCTTTGCAGTGAACGGAGATTAAAGGTAATGATTCACGAGGAATAGCATAAAAACATAACATGAAAGCTATCAGCAGTGTCATATAGAACCCTACAATACAGTGATTGCATGGCAGTATTACTAACATACTTTATGATAGGATTTCTTGCCTCTTGTTTTCCTTTGTATAAATACAAAAAGTTGCGATAGACACTTCTGACTAACCTTAGGTCATGGGGTTTGTCCATCAAATCTGCTCATCAGCATGGAGGCTGCAATTTGTAAATTTTTTTCCCCACAGCTGGAATGCTTTTTTATATATATATATATAACATTTAAGTCAAAAGACAGCGAGGTCATCTATTCTGTGGTCTAGTGTATTACAAGTCATTACATTTCATCACTTACTGCTATATCCTGAGTTAGCTTGAGTTAGCCTAGAGTATTACCAGACTCTGGAGACTAAATTTTTTGTTTGTCATTTAGTGCTGAATAGCAGGGAGTTGATTAGAAAAAATATGCTCAGATGAAAATACTTGTTTTGTGTGTCATGTTCTGCATAACGTCTTGAGAGGATGCCATCTGCTTCTGAATAAATAAATAAACTCGATTCCTATTAAAAGAGCTCGCTTGCAGAAAAGCAGCTTATGTTTCAGCCATGTACACATAGCCTAGCCCTGGTAACGTGCCTTCCAAACACTTCCTTTTGGCAACCTCTGCTCTTCCCACCAAGACCCATGCAGATTGTTATGCCTCCCCAATTGCCTGAGTATGCTGACAATGAAAAACTGTGTAGGCTGGTTATTAAAACTTCTCTTGGGGTCATACTGCTAAAGGGCTTGCTTTCACTATTAGCAATTTCTTCCTTTAGCATCCTTCTCAGCTGAGGAGGAGAATAGAGGTCGGCTCAGATGATTCCTCACTAAACCTCTGCAGCATAAACTCTGGAATTTCTCTTGCATGTAAAAGCTGTGTTAGCATAAGGGGCTTTATGAATATAAGAGAAGTATAGAGGGGGGTTTTCTTGTTTCTCGTTTAAAAAAAAAAATGTTTGGGGGTGTTTGGTTTTGTTGTGTGCTTATTGTGGATTTTTGTTTGGTTTTATTGCAATTGCCTATGGAATAGAATATGACCAGAGAGATTTTTGAGTTTTATGTTTGTCAAGCTCAGCTGTAGGCTGGAAAGGTCCCTGTAGGAGTTCCAAGCCAGGGAGATCCAGTGGGAATAGATTTTAAGATAGAAGGTCTCATAAACACACCGATATTTTTTTTCAAACATCATCTAGTCTATGAAGTTCTGCAAATGTAAGGAAAATATTTTAGACTTCAAATTATTGGAAGCTGGTTTCAGGAATATCCTCAGGTTCCCTGTACTGAGCGCTCTTAAAGGTGGGAAAGGTCCTGGCATTTTTGACAGACTTTTTTTCTCTCTAAAAAGAGTTTAAATTGTTTTTCCTGTGTCTTGCTGAAGTGCCTTCGCCAGTTTCATTCTGTTCGTTGAATGCAGCTTCTTCAAAATCTTCAGTCTATACAGCTTCCTTGAGGGGAAGGAGAAACAGAGCCACAGATTTCTATTAGGCAGCCTGGCCCAAGCTACCCCCATTTAGTATTGTGGTTAAACATTAAGTAGGAGTGCTTCCTACACCTGCTTGCACAACGTCTTTTTTCCTTCTATCTATCCCTCTTATCACTCCATGGCTTTGGCTGCTTGTTCCTGTCCATATCCTTTAATTCCTGCCAGCCACTTAAAGCGGCTGAGCAGGGGCTGAAACCAGCAGGCAGTGGGCAAAGCAGGATCTTGAAACTGGCACTGCTGTTTACAGAAGCATGCTCTAGATGTAGGGCATGTTGAAATGACTTTTTTTTTCTGCTAAAAACATCTGCTAAAGTGGTGGAGAGTAGTAAAGAGCTGGTTTCTTCACTGAGCAAAAGCCCTTATTACAATGCATAGAGATACAGAGATAACTCTGAGGTCCCCTAATTAACAATCTCCTAGATGCTTATAACCCTGACGCGATATAACAATCTGCTACCCCCCTCATAGAAGGAAGCAGTGTCACTAAGCAGCTTCTTCAAATACAGGCAGTATGTAATTCCTGAACATAAAAACCTCTGAACTGAGTTTTACAGCAGTGGAAAGATTGCTTTATATCTCAACTAAGCTAACACAGAGTCTTTTTAATGGCGATTTCCCTTAGCCATCTCCACTCTTTGCATTGGCAGCTGCATCCCTCTGGATGATAAGAATGGAAGTAACTGACTCAAAACTTCGCTTCAGCCAAGAAGTTTATAATTCAGACCCAGCAAAATGCGTCCTGGGCCATTAGTCAATATGACTTTTTGGAACTGCCTGATGAAGGACGTTGCCTTTCGACTTCATTAGACTAATGTAATAGCAGGTCACAGGAAGACAGAAGCTAAACGAATTTTATAAGGCAGTATTTAACAGAAAAATATGTCTCTATTCTTTACTCAGCTCTATAAGAGAAAAAAATTACCAAGATCTAGCAGGTAGTCAAATGTTTTGCTTCTCATCACTCATTTAGATATCCTTGTGAAGGTTGCTTAGGGCTTGTTTAAAATAACTGCAAGGATGGATATTCCACACCTCTAGGGGATGCTTGTTTCAGTGCCTGACTACCACATCGTGAACTTTTGGTTTTTTAACCTGGTATCTAATCTGAATTTCCCTCATTACAACTTCATCCTTTAATATGCACCTCCACAAATAATCTGGTTCTGCTTCCGTACAGCCACACATTAGGTAGTTAAATACGACACAAGTAAGATCATCAGCTCTCATTAGGTCCTTCTTTCTAATGAGTCAGGCCATCCCATGTAGACTGAGAGAGAACTAAAATCTGAATAGTTTTTGCTTTTCCTTGTGAACTTTCAGCATTGGAAGTCTGATTTTGGGTGAAGAGGAGGGAATTTCTTAGTTCTGAGATTCTCCCATCTACCTCATCAAATAGTCAAATTAAGCTTGTAAACTGTATTCAACCTTGTTGTTCAGTATTAGTTACTGTTTGAATAATTTGATTATTTAGACCTGTAGCCTCAGTCTTTGTTACAAATTTGGAAATCAATAGGGCTTCTCAAGTAGGTGCTGTTACCAGATGGGAATTCTGTGTTATGTGTTCTGGAGGTGGTTTAAATCTCTTAGAGCGTTAAGGGCTCTGTTGGCTCTGTCTTTAATGTTATGGATTTCTACCAACAGCTTCAAACTAGCAAGATGGTATGTGTTTATAGTAAGCTTGTTAATCAAACTCTTTTTCTCCATTTAGAAATACCTAACATCTTAAGCTTAAGAGCTGTGTAGAATAACCTGTCACTGAAGCAATAAATATTGGCCTTTGTTGAAATTACGATAGCTTTGAAACTGGGACTATGCGTATGGAAAGCAGATTTTTTTTTTTTTTTTTAAGACCTCAGGGCTGCTGTTAGGGCTGCAGCTTGGACTAAAGGAGATGTTGATCAGCTTGGTCCATCCTTGTACTGAGGCAGAATTGAGCAAGTGTTTGTTTTCCCTGACAGGGGTTGTATAACCTGTTCTTAAAATATATCCATAATGGGGATTAAACTATCTGTAACTCATCTTTCATGCTGCTTTGATTAGAAAAGTCCTCTTCCTTTTCTCTCCCCAATATATTTTAATTGATGCAGGTTAAGCCAATGCCACTCAGTAGTGGTTCTTCCAACGAACAGTTCAGATTTGTCTTGCACATGCTGTAGAACAGCTGTCAGATCTCTGTACTTACTTCCTCTTACAGACTAAAATGACCCTATTCCTTTCATCTTTCCTCATATGTCTTGTTCTTAAACCTGTTATCATTGTTGATCAACCATGGACAGTGCAAAGTATGTCTCTTTAGGTATGGTGCCCGAAACATGATTGTTTCAGCAGATACTTCAAGTACTTAATAGAATGTAACATCTCCTTGCACATGTAAAGTTCCCTTACCAATGTGTCTCAGAATTAGGCTTTGCCATTCCTTCTTACATCAAATTGTTAACTGGTATATACTTTGTGATTGGTTATAACCCAATAAACATTTCTGCTTCATACTCTGTTATTCCATGTTTTTAATGTGTGTTTTATTTTTCTTCCATAGAACTAAAAATTGACTTCTCAAGCTGTCTTCCAAATTCAGCACTATAATTTGGAAATGTGGTCCTCCCCTTCTAAAAGCTTGCAGTCCTTTCAGTTTGATGTGATCTGTTCATTTCATGAGTATAGTTGCTCTTCCATTATCCAAGTCTTGCATAAACAATACCAACTAGAATTGGGCCCAAGGCAGACATTTGTACTTGAAAAGTATTTTTAGTTTGATACTGTATGAATAATAACGTTTCTGCATGTATTTTTTTCAACTATTCATATACCTTGCTTATCTCACCTCTCAATGGTTATTACCCTTAGACAGTAATTTCTTATCTTGTTATGCCACCAGTGTCAAAAACATCTACTTGATATCTCCCCCCCCCCCC
>RSEF01000002.1:75841073-75914655 GCA_003993805.1 Himantopus leucocephalus | reverse complement strand
CTTTATATCTCCCCCCCCCCCCATCACTGGACATTTACGTGATTTCAAGCAAACTCTAGAGGTCCGTTGCAGGGTGGGGGATGGTGGGGTGGTGGTATTGGCTTTGTGGTTTGGGGGTGGTTGGGTGGGTGTTCAAAAGTTGGTGGCCAAGAGCAGGAGCCAAAGTTTTATTGCACAAATAACAGCAGCGCTCCAAGTATATTTACAGGTGAAAGAGTAATACTTTAATGTTGAGTTTTTTGCATCAGCGGCGCCCCCATCTATTCCTGTAACCACTGCCCTAGTAACCCTCCTGATCTGTCACAGCACACCTTTTTCCGCTTGTCTAGTCCAGCAGCTATGATTACCTTCTGAGATTTCCTAACCATGTTCTGCTGTTTCTCAAACTTAAGGGTGATGTTAGTACTTGTGAGATTTTCTAGATTCTGCAGACTTCCTCATTTTCTCCTCGTGAAGCTAAAAAGGTGCTAAAGACAAGTCACGCAGCTCACAGTGAACCATAATACCTTATTTACANCAGACAAGTCACGCAGCTCACAGCGAACCTTAATACCTTATTTACATCTACTGCACCAATATACTACGGTGGGAAGAAATGAATTGTTCCTCCTTTTTTGTTTTCTTTTTTTTCTTCCTTTCCCCTCAGTGAGATTGCTAGTTTTGTTTTTTCTGACTGGCACCAGAAAGGCCCAGCATTTCACTGCCTCCATGCAGGATTGGGTTGCACTCACTGTCCCACCTTCCTCTTCTGTGGCAAAGAGTAGTGCCCAGGGGCTGTTAAATTGTGGCCCCCGCTCCCAGAGAGGATCTTTGCATGCCCTCTAGGTGGGCTGTGTGTCATGACAGCCTCTGAACTGCCCCAGGTAAGGTTTGCCATCCCTCTATCAAGCATGACCGTGGGCTGCTTTAATTTATGACTGCCTCACATTTTAATCAGGTTTTGTAAATCAAAGTGTGTGCTGTTCCTGAATCCAGCTACAAATGCAAAATGTTTTGCCTATCAGATTTTAAAGATCACTCTGGAGATTAGCAGCCCAAGATCTGTAGATGTTGTCTTGACAATGTATTGCTTGCTCAGTCTGGTCAAGTGATGTTTGCATATATTTGCAAACACACATCAAATTCACTTCTTTCTTCCTTTTTAAATTTTATTTTCTCCACACATACTTTTATTTTAAATTTGTTGGAGCATGGGACTTTATTGGTCTGATTTTCTTTTAGTAGCATTAACTACATGTTTTGACTAAGGAACTCTGTAATTATAGTTATTTTAAGTATTGATTTTGGAGCAGGAGTTATTTGCAGTGCACCTCTTTTCCATGGGAATCCTTCCCAGTGTTTATAGTGCACCAGCTCTTTTATGGCACAGTGACTTGCAGTTTCAGTAGTTGACACTGCTGAATCAGTTGCGCTTTCTGTTTCATTTTTAGCTCCAGACTTTCCAAAAGTTGGGCACTACTTGTTTGAATAATTTGGCTTTATGCTTGTTTCTGCTCGTACCAGAGTCACGATGCTTTATTTTCCCACATATTTCCCACTCTTTGGACTGTGACTTTGTAGGAGAAAACAGGCAGTTTCTTATGTTTTGTATTTGTTTCGGGTAACGATCCTCATCCCTGTTTTAAAACAGTCCCATAGTTATTTTAATCTCTTTTTCTCTGTGAAGGTAAATGATTTATAAACCACTTACACTCTAAGTACATGAATTAGTAGCCTTGTTACTGGGCTTCAGCTCATTTAAATTAAGCTTTGTGATTCAGAGGGTAGGGGGAAATAATCATTCTCAAAATACCTCATAAATTTATATAACACTAGAATATGTACTGAATGGATGACTTTCATAGTTTATCTCATTTTATCACTCCTACCTTGAAATAATACAAAGAAGTCATCATCTAGTTCCATATTGTTTGCTAACTGTACAGAATTATGGATTTTTTTTGTGCTGAAACAAAATACCTGGTTGGGGTTTAAAAAAAAAGAACAAAACAGAAAAGGTGTAATGGATGAAGTCACTAATTATAAATTGGCAGAGCTTCAGTTAAGTGAATTTCTGCTAAGAACTTTTCCCATCTGGGCTCTGGCTTCCTGTCGCAGGCTTGAAGAAACAGCATGTGTATCCTAAAAACCCGCTTGTCTTACTGTCCTACATGGCTTTTCACATAAAGACTGCTTTTGTACACCTATGTAATGCCATGAGCAATGAAGCATTACCTTGAGACTTTCTTGAAAACCTTTGTATTTTACTGGTCTTAAACATATCCTAGAAAGTTGACAAATCAAGCCGGTGCTGGGTTTTTCATGTTTGCAAGGTAAATAAGACCTCAAGCTTTTTAAGAACCCACTTCACAAGGTCATCACTCAGAAGGATTAGAATATTTTACAGTTAAATTTAATGACAAATTATCTGTGTTTAAGAAAAATAATTAGTAGGTTTTGTCCTGTACTACTTATTTTCCTTTCATCAAGATACCAATAAAGACCACCTGATTTCAAATGTCTGTGGAACAGTTTAACAAATAAAAATGCATGTCTTGAAGTTTAAATACAGTCTGCAGTTCATGAGTTATCACAGTATGTTTACCAGGATCTTTATAGTACCTGTAAGAGGTAACATTTTGCCAGAAGAAAGAGGCAGTATGTCTTCAAAAGCAATATACCTTTCTAAGAGGTAGTAATTTCTGTAGTGTGGAAAGTTTGTAGTGTAGAGTGACACTTTTGACACCGGGTGGTGACAGGAAAGGCATCCTGGCTCGCTGGGCAAACGAGAAATTTGTTGTAGTCTATAGGCTGACCAGAAGTACTTAATTTAGGGCCTTTGGTGATTGCGTGCAATTTCAGCTTTGCTTTTGCTTTTGTCAGTGGCAGATCATAACTACTGCTCTGTGAAAGCTGTAGTGGGATAGCTTCCTTCTAGCGCACCTGTGAGGGAAGTGGCATAATATAATTAAATGCGGATTTTCTAAGGAGAAGTCTTTGTATATTTATTTGATAGTGTAATTTGTGGTGATGTGTACACGTAGCACTACAAGTTTATTTCAGATGATATGAAGAATGAACTTAACATTAATGTGTCTAACATTATGTCTAATATTACCTGCCCCATAAAACTCCCAACGCTGATGCCCAGTTCTGTAATCACTCCTGTCCTTCAGAGACTCCTGCCTTGTAAATTCACAGATCGGCATTGCTACAGATATAACACATAGCCGAACTAGCTTGGAATTTTTGTGGTCTATAGGTAATAAATAATAACTGGGGCTGTGCTTGTTACTATATCTAAGTTAGAGGAAATCCTCTTTAAGCCACATTCTTTGATTTTTATTGTCAGTGTAACAGGCCCAAAAAATGTACTGCTCAGACTCTAGGATCAAGTTTTTTGGTTTGTTTTTTTTTTTTCCTAAGTTAGGGAGAAGTCAAAATTCATTGTCTGAGTCCGCTGCTCTAAATTAATAACATGATTAAACCTAAGAGGTAATAATCTCCATATCTCTACCTTAAATTTAAGACTCTACAGAATTTAATAAATTTGTTATTTCTTTTTTTTTTTTTTTTGCATGTTATTAAAGGTCAGGATAATAAGATCCCCTGAGACTGCGTCTGTAAGTACATGGAAAATCTCTGCTTCCCAACTATTCTGCTGTCTGGTCATGCCAGAGACCTCAGCTCCGTGTGAAGTCATTAAGACAGCTCTTTAGGCTGGTAGAAAATGCTGAAAAAGTATCAGGTTGATCTGAATTCTTAAGTTTTTTGAAGACAGTTATATTCATTAAAAAGTAATTTCATTTGTGGATGTTAAGGGTTCTTGCTGTCTCTTCCATTTCTTTTAGTCTTTCATGGTTTTCTCATGTGATTCTTGCAAAATTCAGTGTGGTGGGAGAAAGGCTCAGTAGCAAATCATGATCTGTGGCCTACCAAATGTAGTGTGTTTTAAAAAGGGATTCTGAACACTATTTTTTGACAGCATCTCATCAATGGTTTCCCATGACACATCCCAAATGACTTTTCTGGACCTAGTTTCAGTATGTAATATAAATAAAATAGATGGTTCCAGCTGGGAGGTAGACCTGTCTTGTTTGCATTACAGAATATAAAGTTAGTAATTTTTATACTTCTTTCAGTAACCTGCAATAATGGGTAATTAATTGTAGCATTCCTGAGATTTAGATTTTTGGCTTAAAATAAGCAAATGCCAAGAATATAGGGCTTTTTCAGTATCACATGTCTCATCTTATGTTATGGGGACATACGGATATGTTCTTTCTTACAGAGTTTTTTGCTCATTTCCAGTATGAGCATTCATTAAATTCACTGGCTGGTGTTTGATTTTCTCATGATTAATCAAAGTTGGCGTAATTACGGTCGTTAATTGCTTTATAATTGTTCAGATAGTTTACCATACTCTGATCTTTCCACAAAGGAGCTAATAGATCTTCAAAGCTCTATTTTGTGTTTTTAATAAAAAGTTGCATTTCACTTGTCAAGACATGCAGGTGTGTTTTAGGGGCTTTTCAGATTTTTTTTTTTCTTTGAAGTCACTTCATTCTTTGACAGTAGAGGCAGATACTATGACATTGTCCTATGCTATTGCTACTCAAACAAAAAAGCCCTTACCTGATACCTCAGCGCTGTTCAGATTTATATTTTATATTGCTCTGTATGTTGTCTTCAGTCATTCTGTCCTCTTGTTTTGGCCTTTCAGTACAATTCCCATAGTGAGGGTTTGTTTTTTGATACTGGGAGGTTTCTTAGATTTTTGATTGGTTGGTTGGTTGTCTGGTTCTTGTCCTCACTGTGTAACACAATTTTTCAGTTGCTGTGAGGTGAAATGGCATAGGGAACAGTAGCGAGATAGAAATGAAACCTGCAGAAAACATGTTACACTTTAATTTCTAGTTTACTTGAAAGGATTTAAACAGTAAAAATCTGTAAGACAACAAGGAATAGTTAATAAGAGCGCCACAGGCTTCATTAAGTAACAATTTCAGTAAAACATCTTGTACTTTGAAAGCTTATTCCCCAAAATCTACCCAAATTTCCTGAGTAGAAGATACTTGGGCTTCATCTGATGGTTGCTTTTACACAGCCCCCTTTTTTTGCCAGTTATTTTCAGCATTAAGTTCTACAGAAGGATGTTCTTTACTTTCCTTGTTTGGTCTTGGTTCCATCTTGAAAACATTTAGGTTTCTCTAGGATGTCAGTATTTGTGGTTGGTTTAGGGACTATATNACACAGCCCCCTTTTTTTGCCAGTTAATTTCAGCATTAAGTTCTACAGAAGGATGTTCTTTACTTTGCTTGTTTGGTCTTGGTTCCATCTTTAAAATATTTAGATTTCTCTAGGATGTCAGTATTTGTGGTTGGTTTAGGGACTATATTTGCATTTTTCCTCTTACAACTGTTGTTAGACATTTTAAATTGTGAAACAGATTAACAGCTAAAGGACAAATATTTTCAAGTTTATAAGGTATTTATTTTCTTTGTCTGTGTATCTTTCTCTCAAAACATAGTACATTGTTATAAACCAAAGGAACTCTATAGACAAACACTCTGTTTGAACAAATGTGTTTGCCTGAAATACCCACAATTCTGTTACATTAATTTCCTTGCAATTGTTACAAGCACAACAGAAGTAATATTCCATCAGTGCTCCACTGCTGTAGTGGTTAGGACTGCCATAATGGTGGTGATGCCATAACGTTGATATTCTTACTCTCTCATCTCATAAGGTTACAGTCTGGCTAGTGCGTTCCAAGTTGCATTGGCCTTTTTTGCTCCAAATCTCATGTTGGTGTTTATGGACTACTCTTAGGTGTTGGGGTTTTTTATTATTTTATTTATTTGTGAAAATTCAGCACTTGGAACTTGCAATAAGGATGTGAATACTTGCTTTGAATGACTGATTTTCACAATATATCAAGTTTGTGATAAATGCATATATGCAGAGAAATGACTATGTGCTTCTGATTGTTTAAGTCTGATTGTATTTTACTTTCGCTGTTTCATAGTAATACTTAAGAGTATGTACTTTGCCATATTCAGTAAAAGAAAATAGATCTTAATGTGGTCACATTGTTGAATTAACCAAGAAATAAGTCTTTGCCAAGAGATAACAAAAGCAATTTTTGAAATATAGGTTGTAGGTGTAAATTAGATAAGCCAATCTTAAATTATTTTAATGACGTTTAATACTAAAATCCACACAGTAAAAGAATTGATTTACACTGGCAAAAAATACAAAAACTGAATTAAACAATAATTGTTTCTCTTGAATCATAAATGCAGCTTTGCTAAGCCAGATGAGAAGGAACAATTTTCAGTGCATATTAACCTCTTTTACTGTCACAGCTAAAGGAACATCCTTTCCAGGAAGAAATTTTGAAGCAAAAAAAAAAGTTTACATGGAATTTTTAGTGTGTTTATGCTCACACAGGCTAACTTTCAGTGGACCGCAATATCTAATGGGTAGATTGCCATTGAAAATGTAGCAGGGAGTCATTGTTATGTGTCACATTTGTGGGGGTTGGATTTGTTTTTAACCATCTTGTAGTATTTAATCTTTGGGACAGTGATGAAACTTAATTTGCTTGAGATTTTAGCCCTTTGGAAGAGGAAGGGCAAAAAGCTCAGGCTCTTCACCTATCACCCAAACTAAAACACATTACCAGAAGAATAAAGGAAAGGAAAAGGAAAGGAAAAAGTCGATAGCAGTTCTGTGGTGAATATTGGGCTTGCATCAGAGGGAATTATATGCAAGAAATGTATGGGATGTCAGGAATTCCCATATCCTGAGGATGTCATACATTGCTCAGCAGTTTGCTTTCTGAATATCTTAACTGTCAAAGAAGGCAAGCGATCATCTGCTCCTCACACTAGCCTGTGTGCAATGATTTGCGGTTTAACACAGCTTTGGCCTTTGTGTCAGAGATGTGCTTTTGCTATCACGTTAAAATCCATTCAGACTTGGCCACCTTTTAAGTCTTTCTAAAAATGTTTTGACTGTGTGCATGCTCAGCAAAACCCTCTTCATTTTTTATCCATTACATTGTCTGAAGATCGCCTACACCGAACATAGTCTGCCTTGGAAATGAATGTAACAGTGCCTGCAAATGTTTCCTGCTAATATAATGCTGACAGCAGACAAAGCAGTCTCCTTTTAAGTGAATGGATCTCCTCAGCATAGAAATAGTGCACCCGCTAGCTAGGCTTCTTTAAAAATATTTTTTCTTTTTTTTTTTGGAGGGGAGTGAGTTTTGTAACTGGTCCCCTTTGAGGTGTGGGAGGGCTGTGCCAGCTGGAGCAGGGGCAGCCCAGGCTCTCTCTGAGCAGGCAGGTGGGGAAGGGGCTGCTCACCAAATTGCAACCAGCTGTGGCTGCCTCTGCTGACACCCAGCTCAGGACTCCTTCTGCTTCCACCTCTTTTGCCCCCTGCCCGCTTCCTTCTTGACGAATTTTATCAGCCTTTTTCTATCCTTCTATAACATAATCCTGTGCTTTGCTGTAGAAGAGTGACTCCGTGCCCTTGCCGCATCCTTTCCGTGTCTGCCCGGCCAGGAGCCCACCACCTCCTGCCTGCCAGCCTGGGAACTGCTGGAGGGCCAAAAGCGCTGCCAGGGTAGAAGACCCTCCCGCAGCTCTTGTTCAGCTACTGAACACTGGTTTGGCTCACAGTGATGTTTCCCTGACAAAGTAATGCTTGATTTAGGGATAAAAAAACAGAGGAAGCTGAAGCCCCTCAAGAGGGAATTAGCTCTGCTTTGGCTGAGACTTATGGAAAACCTGATTTGCCCCCCCAGTGCTTTGGATGACCAGGTAACTTTCAGCATTCAAAAGTAATATAGTAACAGTGGACAATGCTGGACAAAACAGGCAGTTGCAAAACCACTGTAAGTCCAAGAAACGTAAAAAAACCTCAAAAAGTAAATGTTGTCATCCCCCCTCGATAAATGCAGTAAGCCAGGGACTCTTGAACTTTTTATGTCTGCTCTTGTTATTGTTTTATCAGATATTCCTGGCTCCCCCACATCAGGGGAAAGGGGATTTTACTATGGCCCACGCTTAAAGGCCAATAATATCAGAGTAGTCAGACTGGCTTTACTTCTCTTGCTGCAACCCTGCCAAATTCTAGAATCATTGCACCGAGCATTGCAGAAGGTCGTCATCTCAGAGAATGACTCCTAGAGCCGGCCATAAACTCCCTTGGGCGGTCCAAAAGGTATTGCACAAAGTTTATCCAATAATAGCACCCCTATTTAATTTATATAGTTTTTTGGTTGTACTGAAATCAAGGAGATTAGCACTTTCCCCTGGTGAATGACTGTTCGTGTTCCTTACCCTTGGAGAAAAGGGAATTGTCAGTTTTAATCTGATCATTTAGAAGTTTCCTCTTACCACAGGCTATTTTTCTCATCCTTATTTTGAAACTGTTAGAAGGTTATCATTTCTTGTGTCCAGTCTCCTGATTTAGAAGTATTTTATGAATAATGTGTGAAACAGGAGTAATTTTCACATCAGTGAGGTCATTGCAGAAATGATCAGTTCAGAATGGAGACTGCAATCCATAGGAACATTCTTGCAAAGACCTTACATAGCATGAGACCCTAAGTTTTACGGCAGTGGTACAGATACATATTGGAGCTCTGGTTGTGGCTTCCCAGACAGACATTCAGGCATCTCCACAGGAGAGGATTTTTTTCCCCCCCCAGGGTTCACTCCAGGACACAGGCAGAGAGCTCCCCATCAGGACTGAAAGCAGCAGTTAGCTAAGAATCCTATTGTCCACAGCTTGCTAATCTGCATCTGATACCATCGGTTCAGGTACTTTGTCTTTGTGTTCCAGCGTAGTGAAAAGCAACTGCCTTTAGGTCAGGATAAAAAGGCATAAATGCTACATAGCGTGATCACATATGCATCACAGAATACAAGGAAATAGGGCTGGAAGAGACCTTTGTCATCTAACCCATCCTCCTCCCCCCAGACTGCTCTGCAGGTGCTGCTGTTGATTCAGTCAAACGGTTTTCACATGCAGGGGAATCCATCAGGGTCATTGGGAAACACCTGTAGCTCTGTGGTTAAAGAATGTGCCAGCTAGCAGAAAGGGTAGTAGCTGTTGTGTCACTGTGCAGAGATAAAAGCAAGGAACTGCAAAATGGAGTTCTCTTTGGGGGTCATCTGGTGGAGCAGAAGGTGTTTTAGGTAGCGTGATAGTCAAAATGCCATCTGCGGTTGTAAATGCCCTTGGGACATCAGAAATGGTGATAATTCTAGCTAGTCAAGGATGCAGGGGAAAAGAGTTTTAATGCGGGAAATTTTCAGTGAAAATAATTCGCATGTCTCTGGAGATGTTTGTTTTTTCTGTTGAGCCATGTCTGCTTGTGAGGACTACAAAATGGGGGAATCTCATTTTGCTTTCAGAGTCTGGGTTGAATTTACTTGTTGAAGCATTTAGTTGCATCAGAACATTAAAGAACACTTCTGGGGCATACAATAAGGTGGAATTGCAACACAGGGCAGTGCATGTATGTTATTTTAAATGGACCATACTTCACTTTTTTTGCTTACGGGTCCTGGTTATTTGCCTGTTTGTGTAGTACAACCATACAGGGTGATGAGCTCCAGCTCACTTGTAAGCCTGTGCGGTGCAAGTGCTTTGGGTTTTGTAGAGGAATTCTGACAGGGAGAAGGGGTTTTCTCCAATGCTTTTGGAAGGAAAATAATTGTGAGAAGTTTTTGTTTCCAATTGCATCCTGACCACTGACATGCATAGTTTTTTAAGCTACCAAAGCAGAGTGGAATCACTGAGAGACTCTTTCAAAGAGTGATCTTGAAACAGCACAGGCTTGAATTCAAGCCGTTGGTTTCCCTTTACCACATAAGGGAAACATCTTTCGACTCATAGACTTTTAAGATTAAATCATTTCTGGCTTTCAGCTAAACTCACGTGGGACTAAAGCTGTGACTAATTTTAAATCGACCTGAAAGGAGGTTGTAGAGAGCTGGGGGTAGATCTCGTCTCCCAAGTAACAAGCGATAGGACAAGAGGAAATGGCCTCGAGTTACACCAGGGGAGGTTTAGATTGGATATTAGGAAAAATTTCTTCACAGAAAGGGTTGTCAAGTGGTGGAACAGGCTGCCCAGGGAAGTGGTTGAGTCACTATCCCTGGAGGTATTTAAAGGACGGGTAGACGTGGTGCTTAGGGACATGGTTTAGTGGTGGTTTTGGCAGTGTTAGGTTGATGGTTGGACACTGTGATCTTAAAGGTCTCTTCCAAACTAGACAATTCCATGATTCTATGATATAGCACTGGGTTTGTTCGGCTTCAATTTTAACCTTCCTCAAGAAGAATATAGTGAGTGTAATGCTGTATTAATGTTTGCAATCTTTATGTTTCTTATTTATCTTTGTGACAAGTAACATGAATAGAGTGTTCAGGTTCACACAGCAAAAGAATTAAAACTACTGCATTAAGTGTAGTAATAAATGCTATAATTATATTACTCCTGAATATGGCTATGGGCAACATTTTTTTAACAATAGAGATTGTAACCAAAGCAGAGCTTAGAACAGGGAAGAGCAGAATCCTATTTACAAATTAGTCCAATTTATTAGATACACATCTGACTTTGTTTCGAAGCAGCGTTTTTATTTTGGTTCAGAACAGTTTAAAATATATTACATAGAAGGAGTAGATCTGAAAACAAAAGAGAATCTGTTTAGGTTTTCTGTTGCGTCTCCAGCGCACGCTCTGAGCCAAAATCCATCGCTTCTGCTCTTGGATGCTTCCTACTTTATGGTTGTCATCATATTCATTTTCCATATGTTACAGGGAATGTATATAAGCTAGATGAAAAGGAAGGGGAAATTTTAAACTTTAAACCTTTAATGTTTTAAACCTTGACCAGCCTAAAAGAAAGTCTTTGCCTGCTGGCCGGTATACACAGTGTGACGCATGGTAAAAGCCTTGTCTTTGGAAGGAGCAGTTGTGAGAGAACCACCCAGAGAGTCACGGTGTGAGTCTCTCTCTGAAAACAAAGCTGTTTCGTGGGCTGGTAATGATGGGCGACACGTCATGGCATGTAGAAGGAATGTGTTTTGACATGAAGTCTACTATTTACCGTAGCCATTAGGTTAGAAAAAACAGCTTTCCCAACAGCTTTAGGGGCTGTATCAGTTGCACTGTTCTCTGTGTCCTTCAAAAGGCTGACAAAGTCAGCAACTAAACAATCCAAAATCATGTTTTTGAGTACATATTGCGCTAATGTTATTCTTGGAGATGTCAGGGCACTCTCTAACAAGGTTTTCCATGGGCATACTGGAGCATTTTTTAGATTGTGGAGCCTCAGCTTGAACGTTCATCTCCTTTCCTATTCCATGCAGTTTACCCTAGAATTTATTAAAGTCAAAAGTCATGCTATAGGGACAGTCCCAGACCTAGCAGGGAGGGAAGTCTGTCTTTGTGAAGAGGAGGTGATGAATAGTTGTGCTTCTCTGACTGTCCCTGTTCGTGCTTCATCCCACTGCAGGCTGTGGCAGCCTCATTTGATGCGTGGCTTTGCCTCCCGCTCTAGCTCATGTCTTAGCAGGACATCCTGCCTGCTTCTGATGCCATTTTCATTTCTGTGACAACTTCTCTCCTTTCTTGGCTTTCTAGGTAAGCATTGATAAACTACAAATTGATGACAGCAATGAAGTGTGCTGTATTTCCCCCGCAGATACCTGCAACAGTTTTTTCCTTGTGGTCTTTCTGTTTGGGAAAGTTTGAAGAGTTTAAATCCCAGGCTCTTTTCTACAGTATAAATAAACTAGTCCACAGATCTGTTCTAAACTACAAGGAACCTTATTCTTGCAAAATTAGTTCATAATCTCAATGTTTATTGAAATATTAGAAGATAGATTTGTTGCTTGTTTGGGTTTTTTTAAATGCTTTAGGTTGTAGAGCATGAAAGATTATGTAGCACCACAATGATAACTGTTCTCTGATGATTTCGATTCTGCAAGCTTCCTATGTGGATAAATCAGTAGTGTTGGAGTTTATTTTGTAATACTGAGGCTCAATCTCATAATTAAATGGTTTGCATGAGGAAATACCTATCTTTTATAATTGTTATCTGCTAGTTGGTATATTATTTAAACTTGAGAGAAATGTGTTGCTGTTCTCTTTAGACATGCTTTTCACGTTACTCTCAGTTATCCTGTCCTCTCTTTCCACCACTCCCTTCCCACACATTCTCGCTGCCCTGCTTGGTCAGCAGCAGCACTCAGAAATGATCCAGCCGAAAACTAACCCAGTGCACCCTGCAAAAATATTTGGCTTGTTCCTGCTGCTAAATTAATTTTGTCAGGTTTTGTGGGTTTTTTGGCATGTCTTCATTTGTTTATGTCGGTTTATTACTCATTTCTTGCTACTTAGTCATAAGTTGATATTTCTGTCCAAATAATGAGCCCAGAGTATGAAAACACTAATACTTTTCCCCAGATATTCTGCTGTAGTTGAACTATACGTAATGTTTTTTGTAAATTTGGCTTAGGATTCCAGTTGTCTTACTGAAGACTGGGAAAGGAAAGAAAAGTCAAATGAGATAAAAACACTGATGATGGTAAATAGTTTTAAACTGTAATTTGGTTTAACTTTGGAAGCTTTTGTGGAATTGTTCAGCAGATGTATAGGTGGAGGGAGGGAAGGTATTAAGGAACCCAGATGCCCTGTTCCTCAACTAGACAGAAATACCTGCAATGAATGACTTGTTTCTGATCTGGCAGACTAGACATAGAAGAAAAAGAGCGGTGAAGGGAAACAAATCTTAATTTTCATGTTATGTAAACTAGATTGGTCCTTAAGCATCGATAAGTAATTTGGTATGTGTCTGCTTGGCTAGAGCACAGGGGTATGGTGAGATTCATGGAAGGTCCTTGGCTGATTTTCCTGAACTTGCCAGCTAAATGGAGTGCCGATCTGCTGGCAAGAACAGTTGAGCCCAAGGACAGATGTGCGGCAGACTTCTTCCCCCTTGTAGCAGGGGTGAACTTGGATAATACATTTGCAGTGTTGATCTGATCTGAGGGACCATATGAACATTCTGTTTCTTGCTTGTCGTCTCTTATCTGGTTTGAAAGGAAAGAGAAAGAAGGGGAGGGGGAGTGGTAATCCTCCTTTTTGTTTCTTTTTTTTTTTTTTAACAAAACACCACATTCATTCTTTTAGAAATTTCAGTAAGCATATAATTTTGTTTAAGAATTAATGAAAAAGTAAGGTGATCCCAATGCAGCACTTCTGTTAATTATTATGATTCAAAAGAATATCTTGAAGATAAAATACTATGGACATCTCAAAGGAATTTAACTGAGCTGTGGGGGGAAATATCTGATGGTGTGGTAACTTCTATGATGAAGCTATATTGGAAAAGTCATCTACCATAGTAATTAAAAATAGACAAAGTGTTTGGGTTTGTAAATCACCAATATGTTGATGAATAGATAATAACAGAATAGAAAACTATAAGTGGTATCTTTGTTTCAGTTAACTGTTGACCTTATGGCAATGTACTAGGGATATGGCAACATGTTCTGAGATCAAATGGAGATGCAGAGTTTATGATAACTCCGTATATGAAACTCCCAATGGCAGAGAATGTTGCCGTTCTTAGCGTACAATAAACCTGAAATCTTTGTTGTTACTAACTTCCACTTTTTTATATCAATAGAAACTTTGACGTTTTGGGATCTTATAAAGTAAAATTAATTTTAGGTAGAAAATTTTTACTTTTTAATGTATTTCCAAGTTTATATCACTAAGAATAATTCTATGTATACAGCTTTGATGATGAGCAAAATAGGGTTGCTCCTGTGCTGAGATACTATTTTAAAATCCTGAATTTACATTAGATGTAAGTGTACATGATAGGAAGAGTTCTCATGTATGGTATGAAACTGCAAAATATTGGTAAAATATAAGGCAAGTAATGAGTGAAGTCTTGTATGAAGACAAAATTTCTCTGCAGTATCCAGTATGGTTCTGCTGAGTATTGCTTTTGATCCCCAGCAGCTTTTAATTGGAAGGGCACTTTTGAAACATAACTTTATGAGAGTAGTCTCATAACAGAAATAAACGGCAGAGGTTTAAGGCTTCTCTTTTTTTAAAAAAAAAGTTTTTTTCCAAACTCTTTCTGAAACTACATCAATACAGGTCTTATTATTCAAGGTACCTTCCAAATTTGCTAGTCTTTAAGCAAGTCTCGGAGGTATTTCACTTACTATGATACATTTCCTATACAGACTATCAAATTTGTCTCTTTCTCTTTTTTTATTGTAAGTCAGCAATCTTGCAATGTTCAAGCCTTTTAGTCTGTCATTTGTTATATGTATAATATATTCATACACATGATAAATCTTTTCTGGTTTCTTATGGCATGCTCGTTTCCCCACTAATATTTTAATTGACTTTGTAACTTACACTACATTTCACTTTTTTTTTTTTTGTCTAATCCTCCTCTCTCTTATTTTTTTTTATCACTGGAAAAATAATTTGTGTTTAGCATCTGTAACTATGAGAACTTTAGAGTTTTACTTTGCATTTCTAATACCGTTCTTTATCTGTTTTAGCATCTCCCTGTATTCTTCCCAGTGTTCTTTACTTCCTATTTTCTTGTAAGTATAGCATATTCTATTTTTCCCCTCAGTTCCTATTGATCTGTTTAACCATGTGGAGTTGATTGAAGCTACATCTCACTCCTGAAGAAAATAATTCAATTACTGTATAAATTTAGTTCCATTTATACACCCTTTCCTTATGACTGGGGTGTCTTGCTATTTGTCTAAACAGTATTTAATGCAGTATCTTTTTACGTAACACATTTATCTCAAATTGCACAGAATTCATCTTGGTAGAAATTAAATTTCAATTCCATTTGCTGATACTGTCCTGTTTCTATTTTCTTCATTCTCTTTGTTTAGTGGTCGGAATCTGACTTGAACAGGTGGGTCCCTGGCAGGCTTCAGGAAACAGCCAGTCGTGTAATTCATCTGTCATTTTGTCTCATTTATGACATATTTTCAATGGTTTCCAAATTAAAATTGAGGTCCCAATTTGACTTGTTATGTACTGGTCCCATTATTTGTGTGTACGCAATCTTTGCTTTACTTAAAAGACAGAAGAATTACTATTATGTAGTGACTTCCTCTGATATTTTTGGCTTCTCTGTGTATTCTTAATGGATTGTTTCCTAAGGCAAGATTCAGTATTTTAGGAGTCTGCTGTATCTAAAATGTTTGAAGCCATCACCCATGAACCACTTCTTAGTAAATTTAAGTTCAAGCAGAGCTTTATGAACTTCCCACTGAATATCTGAGGCTCCAACATTGGACTTGTGAATTCCACCAGTTGGAATTCCAACAATTCCCAAGCCAAAAATTCAAGTGGAGATTTTTAATTCTTTTTTCCTCTGCTTTCTCAAATTACCAGGTTGTGGACCCAAGTCCTTCCATGCATTTGCAGTGATAATATTTTATTTTTTTTAAATCTACAAATTGACTCTTGAACTATGATCACACCGGTATGACTCCTGCGACAAGATGTCCTCCTACCTCCATCTCCAAATAGTCAAATAAACCTCACTTTCCTACTACCAGCTACACAAGCTATAAAATTCTCTCTGAGGCCACTGCACACTGTGATTTAAAGCATCAAATAGGATATACTTTGTTCTTGGGTTTGCGTAGCAACAGGCATTATGGTACCTAACTAAGCCTTCCTTGTTTTTGGCATGGTTGACAGTAGTTGCTAAGTCCTGCTCTCTGAGATAGATCGTCACTGGTTTGTCTTTTTTAAACCTGTTCTGAAATTTGCCTTAAACCACATTGGTTTTTTTTTTCTCTGCCACATCTGTAACTTTGTAATTTCTTGGTTTATTTTTTTCCCCCTCCTTCACAATTTCAGCCTCCTGTTACTAGTCTTTGTAGTTTTTTTAGAGGCTGTGGTTTCATATTAATATATTGATGCTGCTGAAACATTATGTCCCACATAAATATCATATAGTGCTTATTCCATTGCTTCCTTAGCTGTCTCTTCTGACTAGCAATAGTATCAATATTGCTACTTTTACTTTAATCTAGATACCATATAATTTCTGGAAAGAAAAAATATCCAGTACTTTATAAAAGCAGATTTTTACAGGGGGAAAGTAGCTTTTGGGGATTGGGACCTCTTGTAACTAATAATCCTGGCTTCTATACTGACTTGCTCTGTAGCCTGAGGGAAGCCACTTTAGCAGCTCTGCATCATTGTCTATGCACGGCAGCATGTGTTAACTACTTAATTAGTGCTTTATGGAGTTATCAGTTTAGGTTTTTTGTCTGAGATTTTTCGCTTTGATAGACTGTTCTACTTCATTGACTGTTGTCATATTTATAAAAGCCTAAGGTCTTAAAGAGAAGCTGATTGCTTTCCTCAGGAATACAAAGAGTACAAACCCAAACACTACCCACCCATGTGCAATCCATCCTGCTGTGTAAGGGCAACTCCTGCCTCCAGTTTCTCCCAGCTGCTGGCTGAGATTGGAGCATTGGCTTCTCTGTTCACTGCTTTCAGCTCTGGTTATTTTCTCGTGACTTATCCTGGACATCATTTTTTGATTTGCTTGTTTACCACTATATTCTTGATTTCAAAATTTGATGAAAACATTTTCTTATGATGGCCATTTTTTCCAAGGCTCATGGCCATGTTCAAGATCTTTGCTATCTCTGCAAATCCCACAATGTTGAGAACTGTACCATTTGTACTGAGGTCAAGCTGCGAGGCTAGATGATGTGGAGACAAACGCCTCCTGTGTTTTCTAGTAGTTGCCTGCAGTGATACAGGACAAAGCCTAACTGAGGGAGGGTATCATATAAGTTTTCCTCATGCAAAGCATCTGATCCAAGTCTTTTACTCTCAGAAGTCTCCTAGTGTTGACTTTAGGACCTTCTCTGCGTTTTTGGGGGTTTTTTTTTTGAGGGGTCTTTTTGTTTGTTTGGGTTTTTTTTTAATTATTATTATTTAATATAGGAAGAATAAAGAATTCTGGGTATTCTCCATGAAGTCTCCAGTTCAAGCATGTCCTCACATACCCTCTGATCCTAGCTAGTATTGCCAAAAGCAAGAAGGAGAAATCAGTTTCAGCCTGAGAGCACACGTTGTATTTACTTACTCCTTTCCATCATACCTCATTTCAGCTTTTGCCAGTAGATATTTGGGATTTATTCCTCTCCAACAATATAAAAGGACAAATTTGGCAAGGGGATACGCTGTTTTGAATCACTTTTTCAGTTCAGAGCATCTAACTATGCAGCATCAGTTGCATGGGATACCCAAAGATACCTTTCATCATCCTCCTTTTAATGTGGGCTTATTTTCCCAGAATATTGGGAAAACTAGGGGAGAGATTGCCTCTAGAACAATATGTGAATGCCTCTTTAGATGTGGTGTAAATAGCAGTTGCATGCTTTGCCTAAAAGCAGGGTCTTTCAGAAATCTTGGCTCAAATTCTTGACTCTCCAGTGCAGACTACTCTCCATTGAGTACCTCTGAATCAAAAGTAAGAACCTGCTTAGCACGTGCATTGCTGAAGGTGCCATTCGTCTCTAAAAGGTACCCAAAAGACTCAAGTGAAGACTTGAGAGACTTCTCTGTTGTGCTTCCCCTTCCCAGCCCAGACAGTTACTTCTGTCAAGGTCAGTAATTTGTGGTAAGGGGGTGCTGCTGCAGAACAGATTGCCCGTGTTAGTAGCAGCCAGCAATGTTATGTATTGGAGGCTACCCGAGTACAGGGTGCAGCTGGTCGTGTTAAGGCATGCAGCTGCATGCACTTGCGTACTAAAAGATGGCTTCTCTGCTGCAAGTTCATATGGCTTCAGGTAATCTATTCATTGGCCACCTCTTAATGAAGCTGTTGCTGAATGTCCCGCAGGAGCTCGAGACATCTTCTATTAATGACAGATGTCAGGGAGTAGCTGGAAAGGCAATCTCCGTTAGGTAGATCTGTAAAAACAGAGATGCTTCTTCCCAGCAGGGATGCTCACTCCAGATATCCTGAGCACTGAAGAGCTTGGGGTCTCCTGTAAAGTTCAATACGTACACATCAGTGTCCTGAAACTCTGAAGGCCCTCTAGCCCTCTTTGCCTACTGCTTTTCTGCATTGAAATGCCAAATGTTTCTGTGGGCAGTTGTGAATGGAGCTCTTGAAAACTCTGTTATTTAAAGCCTCATCTATGTGATAAGAGTGAAATGTGAATACTTATTGATATATTGCTTTCAAAAACGAAGTAAATGAAAGAATTCTGCCAACATAGTGATGCTATGCCCATCTATCTAAATCTCATTAATAATTTAGCTAAAATGATTTAGAAAGGTTTTATGTCCTTACAAGAATTATGTCATGTGTACGTGACATATGTATGATCGTGTCTATACAGGAAACTGCCTGGGATGTCTTTTGGCAGTATCTGTTCTAGGCTAGCCTTACATTAGGGCATTCTTATTCCCCATCAAGAGAGCCATTTTTTTATATCACTTTGAGGATTGGATTAAATTGCAGTGAAGTGCTCCTAATACAGAATGTGTTCATCTAAGGAGTTAGTGCGAAATAGCTGGATATACTTCGAGTTTAAACCTTAGCCTATTTTGCGATAGCTTTTCTCTATAGATGAGCCCCAAGAGATGTCCTTACTTAGCTCTCAAATTTGAGAGCATTTTGAATGAACGCTGCGGTATCATAACCTGCAGTTCCAAGAATATCAAAGGACAAGATAGGAGAGTTCTTCTTTATGAAATGTTTCCAGCATTAAAAGACCTCAGAAAGGAGTCTGTAACTTGGGGGAGGTTTTTCTTATTTGTATTGGTTTGTGAGAAAAAAAAAATACAACTAACTCTTTGCTCCTCCCATCAAATACTTTGGTGCATGCTACGGTGAAATATGGCTGGGATTGCTTGATTGGAGTAATATCAGAAGGGCCTGGGATTTTTTTCCTCTTTTTTTCTTGCAGTCACCTTGAATAACAGCTAAAACGGTGAGAAGGATCATGTGCACTGTTTTCTGCTTGTCAGTAGTATCCTAGCTATAGATTCAGTGGAAGAAAATCACTACAAAATGAGGCTAAAACTGAAGTGGAAGTAGAGAAGAGAGCAATCCTAATTTATCTTGATGCCATTGTAAAGGAGAAAAAGAATTTGCTCATTTGAGGAATGTTTATTTATATATTTCCAGTGAAATAATAAGAATGGGAATGTATTTAGAGAGCCTTTTACAGTTGTTGGGAGGGGGGCGTTCTTTTCCACTGTAAGACAGCATGTGGAAAGTTTACTTAGTACCTTATGCATAAAAATGCAGAGTTCCTTTTTGAAGGTAGTAAAACTTAATCAGACTTTTTAAGAGCTTTGTTGCCAAATTACATTAATAATGTTACCCTTGTTGTTTTTGTGGGCATGGTCTTAACCATAGTCTTAAACGTTAGGTCTAGTATCTTGTTATTCACACCTTTTTTTAACGTATGTAAACTTTCTTTTATTTCCACTTATATGACTTACAGTAGTCAGACTAAGGTAAACCTATTTAACTTGAAAGTGGAGAGATGCTGTTTTCTCTTGTAATGATTGCCTGCTTTCAGTACTAGAATTTTATGTTCTGATTTGTTGCATTTTTAGTTGGCATTGCGAGTTTATCTTTACATGGATGCTTATGCTCTGAGAAGGAAAGACGTTCAAAAGCAAAAATAATTAAATAGCTTATAAGTCCAATTCAACCAATAATGCTGCCATCTTCCTAACAGTATCATTGTAAACGTAAATATATTTGATTGATGATGTAAGTAATCAAAGAAATAGAGAAAACTACAGAAGGAAAATAATGGTTACTATATTACTCTAAATGTGGCATGGCAGCCAAGATGAAAACTGGTGTAGGACTGAAAAACTCTTAATCAAGTAGAGAAATATTACCAAAGGTACATGTGTGTGTTTCTCGCCTCATGTTAATTTTGTCCACAACAACAGCGTCCTGTAAGAAACGCAAATTTTATAGGAGCAATGTTTCAAAATGGCATTTAAAATTACCACCTATACAAAATAAAAGGAAAAGAGGAATTAAGGGCATGAGAAAGTGGCTTTCTTAGGAATTGAAAACAGACATTGATAATCAAGCCTGCCAGCCACTGCAGGACTGTTCACTGCTGAGTTGTAGTTACCTGTTGCTGATGTTCCACCAAGTACTACCACAACAATTTCCCTATTAGCCTGTGCTTAAAAACTACGTTCTTTGTGTATCTGCAAAAACAACAGAAGGTGGCTGAAGAAACAGCTAATTGGTTCCCTGTCTAACTATTTCCTGGAAACAGAATCAAGAAGTGGTTAACTTTATTTGAAAAGAGAAAGTCTGTGCACACATACCCCCCTCCCAACAGTAAGAGCTGTGAGGAGGTTTTAACACCAGCGGCAGAGTATTACAGTGATCAGCAGCCCATAATTTGAAGATTTATCACCCTTTCCCCACCCCTTTCTCCTCCCAAGCATCTTTGGGGATGCCTGCTCTAACTCTGGGGTTTGCGCAGCTTATTTTTATTATTGATAGCACTGGTGTTTTGTGCGCTGCATCAGTACAACACCGTATTCTGGAAGGATGTAAGTAAAGTGTATCTTTCTTTCATAAACGACTTATACCTTCTGAACGCTCTTTCACAAACACAGAGCAAAACAGTATTTTAGGTGAAATGTACAATAAATTCAGATTTGTTTTTCTTCTTACTAATATTTATAGTAACATTCAAAGGAAGCTGGAACGTTTGTTTGATTCCAAAATGTAAGTGCTGTAAATACAGATACTCGGGCAAAAAACGGGCAGATATATAGAGTTGCTTTCTGGAGCACGTAAGGTTTTGATAGTTTTTTTGGAACCATCGTTTTGAATTTCTATAATCTCTGCCAATACACTGCAATTCTAAGAAATATTTGCTGTGCAATTGCTGAAGCAGAGGTGGAAAAATTACTGCAAGCTGTTATATATTATGTTTGCATTGCAGTATCACTGTCTGGGTTTGGTGTCTTATTGTGTGAAATATTTAATGTAGTGCAGAGTTAAGACTGGAAAAGCTTAACAGTGTTTACAGTTAGAGCTTGCTAGCACATATCAACATGTAGGAAAATACCACTGTTTGTAGGCAAAAAGGGAACATGAGGTAACCTGCACTGGACAACTGATGTCAAGTTTTGTGGATTATATATACAGGGAACTATAAAGCAGTCAAACTATAGAAAGGACTTTGGAAAAAATACAACTTACTTCTAGCACTGATTTTTTTTTTATCATTTAAATTTTTTTCCTAATCAGTTTTGCAGATCATATTTTTCCCTCTCCAGTACTTGAGTTGTAATCGGTTACAATTACAGTGTTATTTTTGCAGTTAACACTTCAAGAAATTGTTGTTGCTGGTGTGTTTTCGTTTGCTTATTCAAGTGCGACCATTTCTTATTAAACGTTTCGTCACTTAGTGTAGGAGAGGACATGGTTGGTGCGTGAGGGTACAGGAAAGGTTCAAAGGAGTGTCCCCAAAGCTCCTTGTGAGCACTGCAGATGTACCTGAAAATACCAAGTGATTTCATAACTAAAATGAGAGATTGCTTTCAGGGCAGATGAATGCCAAGTAATGAGGAGGGGACAAAACAGACTTCTATGCAAAACTATGCCTATAACAAAACATAAAACCATGCCTGGACAATGACTGGTTCCTGACTACCTGGTACTGCTCAGGAAAAGGGAGTTGGGTTTGTTTTGGTTAGTTTGCTGCAAATACCTGCTTAGCACTTGTTTAAAAAAAAATTTATAAATTATTATGGAAAAGGAGTAGAGGACAAGAGAAAGCTTCGATATGCCATGTTATAAATCCCCATCTTGAATACTGTGTGCCATTTTGGAACCGGTTCCAAGATTTAGTAGAAGAGGAAGAGGCATGGAGAAGAATGATGGGCTTGGGCTCGCTTCTGGAAGAAGAAAGGGTAAATAAGATTGAGACTAATCAATCTGGAGAAGGGACGTGATGAAAGGGACGAAGAAAGTAAAGATGTAAGTTCTGCAACTTACTGCAAAAAGATACTTTGGAAGACAAAACCATAGAGGTTTTGAAAGTAAATTGGACAATCCCATGGGGGATAAGGATTTAACTACGTGGTTTGGGTGCACTCTATGGTTCTGAGCATGCAAATTTTAGGAATTGCTAAATTTCTGGTGGGTGGAGTTGGCTGGAGATACTCAGACAGCATCGTTCTCACCTCACATCTTCTTATGCTCATTCCTTGGACATCTGTCCTAAGCCTTTCAGAAACTGCATACTCTGTCAGGCAAACCTTTGAGTTAATACCATCACAAGTATATGCGTACTGGCAAAGATGCGTACACAAGAGGCTTGGCTGTCATTAGAGCACCTGTTTGGATGTGTCCTCAGTATTGTTGCAGGGAGGGGGAGTGTTCTTACTCAAGGCTAGCGATGTAAGCTAAACTGAACTTCTCCAGAATTTGGGAGACAGTAATAGCGAGGCACAGATAGCTTAGAGAGGAGCTTGGGATTGTAACTTTTGGATTGTTGTGAAGTTGTGTGTTACTTGTTTTGTTTGTAACTCTATTTATCTAGATGTCTGGCATCATGCATTTTAACTTATCCCCCTCATATTTTGGAGAGGTGCCTTTTTTCTGTCTTCTGGCAGTGGAATGGGGATGATTATACCTTTGCTGTTCTGCCCCTCTTCCAACTTCTGTATTTTGTGTCATTCTTCCTCTTGAATAAAACCAGTTCCTTTCTTATCTGTTGCCCATAGCTTTTTTTTTTCTTCTCTAAGAGCAGCTGCATGAAAATGGTGAATTATCAAGTTTTGATCAGCAGCTGCAAAACCAAGTAGTCCTCTTAATTTCATTTTGCATCTGTATGGTGAAGCTTTGCACAGAAGTATGTCTTCATGTTTGAGAAGATCACATTAATTAACGGTTTGCAGTTGGAAGCATTTTTTATAACTATAAGAGCTGTTTGTTTACATCTTAAAAAAACATAGTTCTGCATTAGTTGACAATATCCAGGGTAAATTGTCTTTTTTCCAAGGCCTTATTGTTTGTGGAAGACTCAGTTTGCAAGGAGATGGCTGTGGTGGTGGTTTTGTCTTTGATATGCTATTGCCATTAACATATTAAAAAGCAGAACTGCTTTTGGTTTGTTATGAAATTTATATTTTAAAATTGTAAAATGTAGTTGTAAGTAACCTGAAAATAAGTAACCTCAATGCAAAATTTTCATGTGAGGAAATCTATGGAAATACAGTTAATTTGCTCTGGCACTTTTTCCTTTATTTTCATCCTCGTTTGCTGCAGCACATGTCCAAGACAGTCCAATGATGCAACTTTTGCCTATTTATATATAGCATGAAGTACTGCTTTATGTCTCTGAGTTGTATCTTCACTTTTGAGGACCGAATGGCAAAAGAAAGAGCCCCCTACAATTTAAGGTGTAGAAGGTGACAAACTTACAGTGATAATGACAAACAGTAACAAACGTATTTTAACTCTGGTGCCATTTTCTGATCCGTATCAGCTGGCCCAGTGTCCCTGTACAGAGGTACGGTTTCTAACGCAGACAGGTTTTTGATTCCAATCTAAGTATCCTAAAAGTGTGTTTACAAGATTGGATGTAGGAGACTTCTTCCGCTGAACTGCAGCTGTCCCTTGTTTGTGGTTTGAAACTCCAGCTATTGACAAGTGCGGACAGAGTTTGTATAAAAACTCAGAAGGTTTCTTGCCAATTCAATAAGCATGAAAAGTGGTGTGTGGTGTTTACATCTTGGTCTCTCTTGCCAAAAGTTTTGTGTCTCAAAGTGTATAATCATTTGCTCTTACATCTCAAAAGTAATTTTCTGGTATTTGAGTACGTCTGTGGAAGTATGAGCCGTGGGAAAAGATCTACTCAAAGCTCTTAACACAAGTTTACTGACTTTTTTTTTTTTTATTTGGCTTAGTCTAATCTATTGTGCTCTCCTCATTCTCCACTTTATTCACAATGGCTAGGACAGAAGCCGTAAAGTCTTATATCAGGGTTTAGAAATCAGAGGTGATTTCAGTTGTTTTAATTTACCTTTCCTACGCAAAAACAAACCATTGCAGCCAGCGATACCATTTCATTTGTGTTCCTAATGAAATATGGGGCAACAGTGGTGTTCCTGCAAATTCTCTTTGAAGGGAATTCTTTTAAAGGAATGTAATCAACGTAGTGTGATTTAGAAGGGAAAAGTATCGAAAGCATCCCTCATCAATTTCATGTTTGGTATGAACCAAATTTTTATTTATTCTGCTGAAAAGAAAAAAGGAATTTGATAAGCTGTGAAAAATTTAGAAATAAATGTGAAACTTCTGTGACAATATAAAATGTTAATTTTTCCGTTTCATTTTGTTCACCTCTGTCGTCTGAGACTGATCACAGACTGAATTCAATTTCTTACTCTTCACTTTAAACAATTGAAAAATCTTGAGTTTTTAACTTCTTCGCAAAAAGTGATATGGTGAGAGGATTAAATCACTAATACAAGAAAGACTTAAAAAAGTAAAATAAAAACTTATTATTGTATCGCTCCTTTGACAGACAACTAGCCTCATTAATCATAATAGATTTATGATCAAAGATTTATTTATTTTAAAATATTTTATATAAAGACTTCACTTATATCTGAAGGGAGTTTCTGAAATTCAAATAGAAATACGTATAATGTTCTAAATTTTAATTTCGTTAGTCTTTCTCTTAATAGCTCTCATGCTTCGTACAGGTCAAATTAAGCAACATTTGAATACAATTAAAATGTGGAGGTATAGGATATTCCAGTTATTTCAGTGAGCCTGTTTAATGTCTTCACTGGACCCACAAGTGTTTGAATTATCTTGTGTTTTAAAAAAAAAACCCAAACAAAAACAAACAAACAAAAAGAACCCAAAACAAAAAAAAACAACACCCCACACATAACATTGCATATTATTAGAACTTTAAAAATATAGCTTCTTCAGAAAGATAATGACAAATTAAGCCAAATCTATCAATGGCATTTAATTAACAACTTCTTTATACGTGGTTTAACTGTACTTTTTGAGACATCATATGCACGATATTCTGAAGGTACCCATTTGTGAGATAAGGCCTGTGGATTTCCAGTAGATTTTAGCAAAGTCTCAGACCTTAGTTTTCAGGAAAAGGCTTTTAAAACTTTCCTATCTTGGCCTGTAACACGTTTTTCGAACATTGACCCTACTGTCCCCTCCCCCTACACATACTCCATTATTTAATCTGACAAATTTCATTAAGATTTTACATGGAGACTTTAACATACAGATGGATTATAGATCAAAATGTTCTTATCTTCTCTTATGAATGTGAATTATTTGGTATTAGTTTCTAATGTGGAGTATAGAAAAATCTGTCCCTCTTGTTGCATGAGGAATGACCTGTTTACTTGTGTGCCTTCATATTCTGTCTATTTAAGTAACTGGGAACAAGACCAGAGAGACACAATGCTCTATTTGCCAATTCTAATAGCAAAAATTGTTTAGACTTGAGAACTATCTCATTGTCTATGAATCCATTAAAATATCAGTCACTGCATGGGTCTTGTTTCCATCTCATAGCAGTGTAGTCTGTATTTCTTCATTTCCATTTTCCTTGGAAGACTATTGTGCTTTATATGATCTTGTCAATCAAGTTCTTTATTTGGCTTATTGTAGGTGTCGTTTTCTTCCGTGTAGTAACTACTGGTGACATTTGAAACAATAGGCTTCTGCTTTCTCTTTGCAATCTTGATGCTATTAGACAACTTAAAGATGTTGGAAAGGGAGAAAGCAGAGCATTAACCTACTGAAGTGCATTGGTATTAGGAAAGTTAAATAAACCTTTCCCTTCCTTCTAAAAATAAGTATATGATGATTGACTTGTTTCAAATGTATTTTCTCACAAATGTAAAATGAATTTGTTGGATCCCTTTGTCACTTTAATTTTGCTCTCTGCACAGTGTAACATTTCAGTAACTTCCAGGGAACTGAGTTTCGTATTTACTGTGTGTTCTTAATATGACTTGCGTGTTTTCATGCCAACTGGGATTTTGAAACTGCTGAGCTAATAAAATGTAATTAATAGAATGTTATTTAAACTATTTCTAGGTACATCCACCTTCATGGAAGCATTAGCAGCCAATGGTACAACCAACATACAGACATCTGTAACAGGAGTGACAGCCAGTAAACGAAGGTTTATTGATGACAGGAGAGATCAACCTTTTGATAAAAGGCTACGTTTCAGCGTGAGACAAACGGAGAGTGCGTACCGGTACAGAGACATTGTTGTCAGGAAACAAGATGGATTCACACACATTTTGCTATCAACAAAATCATCTGAAAATAATTCACTAAATCCAGAGGTCAGAATAATTCTGATTTGGTTGTGGGGGGAAGGGTGCTGACGGAATTCTAAGTCTCAGGTTGTTGCTCACAAGATGTTACACATAAAACTGACTTTAAGTGTAATTCAGTTGAGTTTTAATTACGTTATCTGAACTTTTAGATGTACTGTCTCTTATAAGACGTGGCAATTTATGAAGTGCAACTTGAAACAAGCTTTAGCCTGAATTAAGGTTCTTTTTTTCTGAACTAGTTGCATGTGCCATCTGCTGTCCAAATTACAGAAACGCTGAACGAGTGCTTTAGTTACAGATAACATCTAATAGATCTTTTCCTAATGATTTCATTATCTTAGTCTAATTACTTTTTTGAAATGCAAAGCTTCTAATACTTTCTCTTTTTTAACTTTCTTATTTTGGGATAATGAAAAAAGTTAATTTTTCTAATATGATGGTTGAGTGGATCCTAAGGAAAAATTAAAGATGTCGAAGACTGAGATCTCATGGGGGAAGAGGGGAGGAGAACAGTATGCTACTTTTTAATGATGTAATAAAAAGATTCTAATGAATTTTTTTTATATACTTTCTCTTTCAGGTAATGAAGGAAGTCCAAAGTGCACTGAACACAGCAGCTGCAGATGACAGTAAACTTGTGCTGTTCAGTGCAGTTGGTAGCATTTTCTGCTGTGGTCTTGATTTTATTTATTTTATACGACGTTTAACAGATGATAGAAAAAAGGAAAGCACTAAGATGGCAGAAGCTATTAGGTATGTAAGGTTATCTTGAGTCATCTGAGCGGGTATTCTTCATCATGTAGTCTGGCTTGGTTTACCTTTTTATATCAAAAGCCTCCAATTCAACAAGATCTCAGACGTTCAGCTGTTATGTGATATAGTGTGCAGCACCTCTTTATACTCCCCGTCCCTTTCTATTTGGGTTGTCATTTCATGCATCGCTATTTTTACTGCTAAAATTTAACTGTGAAAACTGGTAGTATGGTAATACTCCTCCAGCTGAAACCAACTTTGAAAGACTTAAACAGCCACAGAGTTTCAGGAAAACAAATTCAACACACAAATACAAGATGGGCGTTGAATGAGTAGCTTAATATACTACATTCAGAGCAGTGAAATGATGGGTATTTTAGAGGAGTAGATTAATACTAGTGAACATAATCCCAATGCTAGGTACAAAACCTAATGTTTAAACAAAATTAGCTGAACTACTACAAACTAGAGGAATATATATGGACAAAAGTATGGGTCTTAGGGACACGTTTTAACAGTACAAATAAGTATCATTTGAACACTGGTTTTGAGGGCCTGGGCTCTTGTATGCTTCGAGAGTATCTATATTCCTTCAGAGACCTATGTTCTGTTGTCGTTATCAATATTCAAGTCCCTAAAAAAGGCGTTGTAACACGTAAAGCCAGTTTCATTGGAGGCCCAGTTGGCTCATAGAGATGATAATAGTTATTTTTTTCAAAGGAACTTTTCAGTCATTCCATGTAGAAGTTGCTCATGCAGTGACTTCAGATGCAGCCAGGGAACAGAGACTCTGAACATTGAGCTTCTGTCGCTAGTTCAATTCAGGCCCTTCCAGAAGCCTGTTTCGCCACCTCTTATTTATTGTTAATAAAATGGATAAAAGTAACTTAAAACACCTACAAACCCTCCCCCTTCAAATATAATAATGGTATTTTTCATATATATGCTAGACTTTGTTCTCTGGAATATTCAGACATGATTAAAATTATCATCTCTGGATGGGTTGTTTGTATGACGACTTTCATAAGATGGTTCCAGAATTTTTTTTTGCATTCATCTATTACAGTTCACTAGAATGAGTTAAGAAGCGTGATAACCTTTAGGGATGGATGCAATACAGTAGAAATGTCCTGTTTTGCAGAAATACAAAAACATGTAATACAGATAAAGAGCAAACTTTAAAATTACCACTAAATCCCCTTTTCTAAAATTTTGATAAAAATCCTATATTTCAGCATCTAATACTGAAATGAGAAATCATCTGTCATTCAGAGCCAAGGAATGCTTTGCAGGTGCTGACAACTGTATGTTGTACATTGTATTCTAATTAGAATTTGTCATCTACTTGAAGTAAATATGGACAACTCCTTCATTATACGTAGTAGCTATTAACTGAGAAATACCTGCACCTTGACTTTGAGGTTTAGAAGTCTTTACTTGGTCTCACGCGTGCATACTTACACACATGCTTACTTTTTCCTAAGATCTTGAAGGCATTTACTGTTTGAGAACAGAGAAGCATGTAAGCATCCATGCTTTGTGGATACTAGAATGAATTGTCTTTTTGTGTTGATAATGAGGATAAGAATATGCATTTGTATCTTAGTAGCATAGCACCCATAGTATTATGACCAAACAAGAGAGGGAGATGAGGAGGGGAAGTTTAAAGGTGTGTGGTATGTGATAACGGAGCTCTACTGTTTATGGCTTGTTCATAATTTAAAAAGGCAGATTGATTTATTTAGAAAAGCTGTCTCCCAGCAGTCCAGAAATACTCCTTAAGGAAACTCATTAATGTTTTGCCCGTATTGATTTATACCTATACACCTTATACCTTCACTTAAAAATACAGATAGCTACCTTATACCAATGTCATACATAAGCACAGTGAAGACCAAGCAGGGCTGTAACCATGGTTTTGGTGCCCAGAGGTGAGGTATGACCACAGCCTCATCTCAGAGAGGGCTGTGAGGCATGCGAATATACCAGAAGCACTGTATCAGCTGGTTCTTGTAGGAGGGGCATTAAATCCAGAGCTGACCAATTACTCTGCTGCTTTGGGCTGGGAGAAATGCTAGGCTTTCACAGAATCAAAGAATGGCTGAGGTTGGAAAGGACCTTTGGAGTTCATCTTGTTCAACCTGCCCCTGCTCAAGCAGGGTCACTTAGAGCAGGTTGCCCAGGACCATGGCCAGACAGGGTTTTTGAATATCTCCAAGGATGGAGAGTCCACAACCTTGCTGGCCACCTGTTCAGTCACCCTGACAGTAAGAAAATGTTTCCTGATGTTCAGAGGGAACTTCCTGAATTTCACTTTGTGCCCACTGCCTCTGGTCCTGTCACTGGGCACCACTGAAAAAGCCTGGCTCCATCCTCTTTGCATCCTGCCTTCAGGTATATATTCACATTGATGAGGTTCCCCCTAAGCTTTCTCTTTTCCAGGCTGAACAGTCCCAGCTCTCTCAGTCTTTGCTCACATGAGAGATGCTCCAGTCTCTTAGTCATCTTGGTGGCCCTTTGCTAGACAATCTTCAGTAGCTCTACATCTCTCTTTCACTGGGGACCCCATAACTGGACACCAGTGGTGAGCAGAGGGAAGGATCACCTCCCACAACCTGCTGGCAACACTCCTTCTAATGCAGCCCAGGATACCATGAGCCTTCTTTGCCACAAAGGGACACTGCTGGCTCAAGTTCAACTTGGTGTCCGCCAGGACCCCCAGGTCCTTTTCTGCCAAGCTGCTTTCCAGCTGTTTGGCTTCCAGCATATATTGGTGCCTGGGTTGTTCTTCCCCAAGACTTTGCACTTCCCCTTGTTGAACTTCATGAGGTCCAGCCTGTCGAGGTCCCTGTGGATGGCAGCACGACCCTCTAGTGTACCGTCCCAGTTTTGGATCATCAGCAAACTTGCTGAGGGTATACTCTGCCCCATCATCCAAATCACGAATGAAGCTGTTGAACAGTACTGGACTCAGCACTGACCCCCTGGGGTGCAACACTAATTACGGGCCTCCAACTAGACTTTGTGCCACTGATCACCACGCTCTGGGCCAACCATTCAGACATTTTTCAGTCCACCTCACTGTTTGCTCATCCAGCTCATACATCAACAGCTTGTCTATGAAAGTCTTATGGGAGATAGTGCTGAGCGCCTCACTCTGAAGTCTAGGTAGACAATATCTACTGCTGTCCCCTCATCCACCAAGCTAACCACTTCATCGTGGAAGGTTATCAGGTTGGTTTTGAAAGTGACGTTACTGTGGAGATGAATTGTTACTGAGTTTTCAAAGGCTGGTATATTTTATTCTTTCTATATATGTAGTGAATGCATGTTTCTGTTTCTCTTCAGGAATTTTGTGAATACTTTTATTCAGTTTAAGAAGCCTATCATTGTAGCAGTAAATGGCCCAGCCATTGGACTTGGAGCATCTATATTGCCTCTGTGTGATGTGGTTTGGGCTAATGAGAAGGCATGGTTTCAGACACCATACACTACTTTTGGACAAAGTCCAGATGGATGTTCATCCCTTACATTCCCCCGGATAATGGGCCTGGCTTCTGTAAGTAGCTTGCAGGGTAGGGGCTGACAGCTTCACAATGCAGTTGTGATAATTGATCCAGAGTGATTTCAAAACTTTTTACCTTTGCTGTGTTGTCTGTTCTTTATTTTCTTCTTTCTCTCATGAAAACCTTTCACGAGAAGCCAGTATTTTATAGCTTCTCTGCTCCATGATGTTACAACCCAGTGTTCACCTGCACACACAGAACAGAAAGCAGGCACGGGACCTAATCCCATGTCATGGGCACCCTTAACCCTGACGGTGGCAGAAGGGTTATGTCCTGCATACCAGGACGTACCTTCCCTGCTGATGCCTCACAAGCACCAGCCACCAGTGTCTTGCGTTCAGCACAGCATTAGAGTGCAGCAGAGAATGGGCTGGTCTGCGCTCAGTGCCGTTACGTAGCAGAGCACTGTGTCACCAGCTATTAGCAGTCTCATGCTAGCATGCAAAATAAGTAATTCAGCTTTCATGCACTTCTTGTTCTCAAGAAGTCATGTCGAACTTCCTCACTCTGTAGGTCTCTGCTGATGTTTAACACTAGTGTGTTAGGCAAGAAATAATCGGTCCAGATCACCTCTGTGAAGCATTTTATTTTCAGTCGTGCACTTGATTTACAGTATTGCTGGATTGGAAAAAAAAAAAAAAAAAGCTAAAAAAGGTAACACTTTGCATTGTTGCTGAAAACATAAGCCACATGTTACTGAGTATCCCTTTTCTTGCTTTCCAATTAGATAGAAGAATCAAATGTAATAAAAACCTATTTAAAAATCTACCTACATTATTTTTATGTTGCTTATTATTTTTTATGCTGTGTTCTTTGAAAACTGTTAGACCTATGTCCCATTCCAATTTGAAGTTGAATAGTAACAGTATGAAACAAGTGCTTGTAGCTACACTTGTTTTTCCTAAATTACTGTTTATTATAAAAGCCAATTTTTCCCTGTAGGTATCTATTGCTATAAAAATACAGATTTCAATATATTAAAAGCATCAGTTTGAACAGATCTAATGACTGACTGTGTGATGTCTGGATTTAGTTATTAGAAGAGAACAGAAAAGGTAACTGAAATAGATTTAACAGTTATAAGAGTATCTTTAATATCTTAGCATGTTTCAAACTACTGATTGTTCCTTTCCCTTTTTATTTGGCCATCCATCCATTCATCCATCCATTCCATCCATTCCTGTCCTTTAGAGACTTGTGGTTGTTACTTCTCATTTGTTTAGAAGTTGTACAAAAAACATAAGAAGCTCTTCCCTAGTATACTCTTTCATGTGTGTTTGTGAATGCTCTCATTTTTCAATATAAATACTTAAATTGAAAGCTTCCAGTGATAACAATTCCATAATATTCAGTGCAAAAATGAAAAAAAAGAAAGTCCACTATTTTCATACTATCCTTGACCCTCTGCAGTACAGCAATGTCAGTGCTGTACGGGACAAAGTTGGACTTTAAACAGCAGATTCCAGGAAATATAGTCAGAATCTATACTGAAAATTTTGATAAAGTAACATGCTTTCTATCTACGAAAGGGAAAGAGAAGTCAGCAGAAAGAAGAGATGGTATGAGTGTGATGAGAAACATTCAGGGTGAAGGGGGAATTAAAGTATCATACAAAAGAAAGAATTAAGGCCTCTGTATGCATCATAAAACTTGCTACAAATATATTAATTCAGAAGTATTAGTCCCACCCTTAACTCTTGTAAATCAGATTCAGTGCATTCTCTTTATCATCAGCAGTTATGTAAAAATCTTCCGTCGCAAGATTGCTGGAAATGTCTTCCCTACCAGGTCAGTCTTGGCCGGTGAGCAGGTCTGCCATGGAGGGTTTTTTCACAGACCACGTTCAACAGAGTTCAGGAAATCTGAAGCCCAGACCTTAGGATTCAAAACTGATGCTGTATTGGGAATACCAAGAATTTTAGAAGGATTCTTAAACTTGGCTTTTAGGTTTTGGAAATAATTTATAATAGAGATGAAGCTGACGTCTGTTTGGGGAGACACGTTATTGTGTGTCTGCTGGGGAGGTCTTGGTCTGTTTTTTCTGGTCCTGGCTGTAAAGCACAGGAGCCATGTGATCAAGCTTCACACACTGGGTTTCCCTGTTGGTTTCTTGGCAGTATCTTACGCTTTTCTGTCAGTCATGAGGGATACACGTTTCCATAGTGCCTGTAGTCCACATCACAGCCAGGGTCTCCGGTGTTACAGAGACCAGCTGCCTCCAGGTCATGGAGCACCTCAGCTCACTTGCGCTAGGGCAGCTAGTGCCTGTGGGGGTGCACGAAAGGCCCCCTGTGAGCCTCAAAGCACTCGCTGTAAAAGAGGCCAGAGGATGCCCCAGGGATATTCCTCTGTGGAAGGAGAAAGACGGACTGAGTAGAAAATGAAGGTTGTTAATGAGAATCTTATATTAATGAAATATTTTATATCAGCTTTATTTCTGTTGCTGTATTATCCATATACCGTATTCTTATCCTATTATACCATATACTGGGCTGCATCAAAAGAATCATGGCCAGCAGAATTAAGGAGGTGATTCTGCCCCTTAACTCCACTCTGGTGAGACCCCACCTGGAGTACTGTGTCCAGCTCTGGAGCCCTCCACATAAGAAGGACATGGACCTGTTGGAACAAGTCCAGAGGAGGGCTGTGAAGATGATCAGAGAGCTGGAGCCCCTCTCCTATGAGGACAGGCTGAGAGAGTTGGGGTTGTTCAGCCTGGAGAAGAGAAGGCTCCGGGCAGACCTTATAGCAGGCTTCCAGTACCTAAAGGGGGCCTAAAGGAAAGATGGGGAGGGACTTTTTATCAGGGAATGCAGCGACAGGACCAAGGGGTAATGGTTATAACTGAAAGGGGGTAGATTTAGATTAGATATTAGGAAGACATTCTTTGCTGTGAGGGTGGTGAGACACTGGAACAGGTTGCCTAGAGAAGTTGTGAACACTCCATCCCTGGAAGCGTTCAAGGTCAGGTTGGACAGAGCTTTGGGTAACCTGGTCTACTGGGAGGTGTCCCTGCCTGTGGCAGGGGAGTTGGAACTAGATGATCTTTAAAGTCCTTTGCAAACCATTTTATGAAGATGCCCCTGCTCATTGCAGGGGGGTTGGATTAGATGACCTTTAAAGGTCTCTTCCAACCCAAATGATTCTATGATTGTATTTCTTGGAAAGTAACCACTAAGTCTGTTAACTTTCACTGCAGACACAAGGCATGATTACGTGATTAAAACTTGTTTAGTAGTGGGTCTCTGGCATACATTGTGTATAGATCAAAAGTGAAGATGCAAGAGCAAACTGTTCCCCTTCAAAACCTGTCAACTGAGAACACTAATGGGAGGCCTCATTTCATGTAAGGTTTTCTGCTAATGCTGTGTTACAGCTGGCAGAAATAAGAGAACTGCACTACTATCATTTGTGGTTTTTCACATTTGGGAGAACTCGGCAGTTGCTACTGAGTTTTAGAAAAAAAAAATTATTACCATTTTCTAGCATTCTTTTTATCCTTGTTACCAAAGAGGTATGGGAAGACTATGTAGACTTGCCCAGCTGACTTAAATTTCTGACTTTCCCAACTCCCAGTTATCTTGACTTCACATTTTGATCTTTGATATAAATGTTAAGTATCTCTTAAAATTATTTTGGAAGAATTTTTTTTTTCCATTTCTCCTTAGGAAAATGAGTCCTGTTTTTAGACAGACTTGTGTATATCACTGATTTTTTGGCTAGTGTTTCAGGTTAGTATCATTCACATATAATCGGGAAAATTAGAAGGTATAGTTGTGATAATGAACCTTGTATAACTGATTTTGCTTTCACAGAAGGTAGAACTATAGGGGTATATAATTTGTACCTTCAGTTTGAGGTTTGTTGTTTTTTAAACTAATATATGTGAATCACAGCTTTCCACGTAAACTTACGAGAGATGTGCTGATGATAAATTTTATGTAAAAGATCCTAGGAAACATCTCTTTTTTTTTTTTTTTTTTTTTTNTTTTTTTACACGCCTAATGGACTGGGAGTTGCAACCCAGACTTTGTATTTCATTACAAAGGGGCAAGTAATAGACCTCAGTTTTCAGATTTCTTCATGTGTAAAATGGCAATACTAGAAACACTGCCTACAGTAATTAGGTAACTTGAGAACCTGAACTGAAATTTGCTGTAGTAGTTACCAAAATGTCCAATATTAGAAAACAGTAAAAAAAAACTTCAGAATTTTGTCCTCAGAAATGCTACACCTATCAGGTTTGGGTGTTTCATAACAGCCTTATTTCCCATAGTCCAAGAGTCCGGTGATGGGTTTGTCATATTTGCAATGTAAATTAGTCATTAAGAAACAGTAAAACTGATTTTTTTTTTTTTTTTTTTTTTNGACATTTTAATCCTCACTGTCTGTTTCTGTGCAGATGTCACTGCAAACAAAAAGTTTAGCTATATAAGAAACTTCATTAAAGATAGAATTAAAGCTTAAGGAGAAATGATTGTAGGATGAAGTCTGAATGGGGAAGCTGATAAATAGTGGAGTGTATGATAATCACAAATCAAAAAGATTTACAGAACTAGAGATCACCTTATTACATAGAATATAGTAGTTCTGTACCTTCTAACTATGTACAAGATCTTTTAAATACTGGTGGGTTTTTTTAATAAGACTGCTAAATCAGCTTTTGAAAGGATTTATCTGTTCAGTATTGAACTACTGAATAAAATGGCAATATTTATTTTGTATGAATTTGATCAGAAATTGGAATAAGTTCTGCTTACTGCAGTGGGTTTTGGAGGTCAAATTCCAAGATGATCCAGCCGTTTTAAATGTTGAACTACTGCTGAAGAATTTTGAGAAGTACTGAAAATAAACCATCTATTTAGGTTTCAAACATTTTCAGTACTAAAACACATTTTAGTTGCTAAATATTTAACTATTCTACCAAGACTAGCAGTTCCCAGGAGGTCTACTACCAAAACTGGGTTATCTTTACAATTTACAGATAATGTAGATTTTTAGTGAAGATTTCATTGCTGCAACTAACATTCTTATAAAGGGCATGTTGGTGTATTCATTGCTGTTTTACAGATCTGCCAGGCATTATAACCTAGTACCACATATACAGTTAATCAAGTCAGCAATACTGCAAGAAAGCTAGAGCTAATGAACGTTCATGAATGGGAAATGACAAAAGACATTTACATGTTTAACCCTTAATCATAGGCCTCTGTATTTTTATAACTACTGACATAGTACAGCCAACACCACCAACCAGCTATCTATAGGCAAGTCTTCTTTATTAATTAAAACTTGGAAGAGCTATAACAAAACTATTTCAAATAGTGCAGGCATTTTCCTTATTTGTTTTGAACATTTTTCCTTTAATGAGTTTTGTCTCATTACATTTCATACCAGAAGTAACTTTTTATCCCTTCAGGCCAATGAAATGTTGTTCAGTGGAAGGAAGTTGACTGCGCAGGAAGCTTGTGCCAAAGGACTCGTCTCTCAAGTGTTTTGGCCGGGAACATTCACACAAGAAGTAATGGTTCGAATTAAGGAACTTGTCACATGTAATTCAGTTGTAAGTTTCCTTTATTTTCTTACAATACATTTTTATAATTAGATTAATAAGAATCAATCTAAGTATTATTAGACTACATCATTATGTCCTTCTAAAAAAAGACCATTTTCATGAAACAAGGACCGCATTTTAGTATAGCAAGACCTTTTAACACATTCTTATGTATCTTTTTGTTTCAGGGTGTTTTTAGGATTTTTTTTTTTTTTTAAATTTGTATCTGACTGTATAATATGCCATAGTACATTGTGGTTAAGAACATTAAAACAGTATTGGACTCTACAATATATTTTGGGTTTAACATAGTTGCGTAAGTCCAACATATTCTAATTAACAGTGTAAACAGTTGCCCTAAGAACTGCACAGAAACACAGAAATCTTGAGTTATCTTGAGTTGTAGTTTAAATTACCAAGGAAATAAATGCAGTCTTTGACATAAAGTTGAACTTACAGTTTTACAAGTAATGCCTAATGCAGTCGTGGTTGTATGTACTACTGGCAGTTGCGCAAGATAGCTTAAACTACCAATATTTTATGCTTTCTTGTGAGAAGAGATGTGGTACAAATTAACTGTTCTGTGCATTAGAAATTTTGGCTTTCAAAACAGATTAATAGTTTTCTAAATGGAAAAGCAAACAAGGTTTTTCAATCTATTTTAAACATTCAAGAGATTAAAGGTCTGCCTGGTTATTAGAGCCGTTCCGGATAACAGTGTTATGATTAGCCTTCACCAAAATGGAGCTGGAGTTTTCTCTAGTTAGTATAAAACCATATATATATTAATAGTTATGATTTTATGAATTGCCTTATTTCCATATTGTTGTGCACAGGATAAAGGACATCCTGTGTGATGCTACAAGAAAGACTCTATGGGAAACCGTTGACAGAAATGTTTCTTATGTCATAGTATATCCATGAATCGATAAGCTTAAGTTCATAATCAACTTCAGGATTCGTCCATATAAACCTGTAAGTGCACGTCGCTCAGTTCTCATGTAATACTAACCCAACTCCCTTTTTTTTTGGCCTAGGTACTTGAAGAATCCAAAGCTTTAGTACGTAATATCATGAAGGTGGACTTGGAACAAGCAAATGAAAAGGAGTGTGAAGTTTTGAAGAAAATCTGGGGCTCAGCACAAGGGATGGACTCAATGTTAAAGTATCTGCAGAAGAAAATTGATGAGTTCTGATGAGATGCCCGTTGACACTGGAATTGTATTTCTTGGACATCAGGGCAAACAAAATATGCCCATTTTAAAAACCTATATAAACTCACTCCTTGCTCAGCTTGGGAACAGGAGTGGATCCCCCCCTTCCCCTTTTATTGTCAAGGGGTTTAAAAGTACTGTATCACTTAAATTTGAACAAAACTCCTTTCTCCCTGATTGTTACATATAGATATATGTACACGCACACAAGTCTATGTGTGTGCATATATATGTCTTTTATATATATATATAATGTAATATGTGTGTGAGAGTGTGTATGTAGACACACACACACAAGCTAAAAAAAATGATAGAGTGCACTACCAAACATCTCTTTAAAGGCTCTAGTTTTTGTTATCTTTGGCTAGTACTGTATCAAATAGAGAATGGATTAAAAAGTGAATGGTGTTGCATTATTTTCTGTGTGGCAGGGAAGTCTGGAATAATGCTTTTCTTTTTCATTAGAATACAGAATTGAAACGGGTATTAGCCAGCCCTTACTTTCACTGCCCAACGAGTCAGCTAAGATACAAGGCATTGTCTCAGAAGAAGGTTGAAATACCTCAAGTAATGGAACATTCTAAAATTTTTGGGAATTAAACCCTATTAAGATTAAATCACGCATATCCCCCAAAAGAGAGTGTGCTCAGGATTAATGCTAAGAAAACACTCTGGTTTTTTTGGGGGGAGGTATAGAGGGGTGGGAGGAAGGGGGCAGGAATACATTTAATTCTTACCCAGATAGCATGAAGAAACCACTGTCTCTTGGGGAAGGGGAATGAGGGGAAGTGGGAGGGAAATTGAAGGGGGAAGAAAGGAAAAAAAAACACCAACCAACCAACAAAAAAGCTTGTTTTGCAGTATTAGTGAATCACTGAATATCTTATGTATGAATATCCTAAGTTATAAGTTAGTTTTAGTGGGTTTTTAAATAGTCTCTCTGGGTTTTTTTTTTTGTTTTTTGGTTCTTTTTGGTTTTGTGGTTTTTTTTTTAAATAACTACATAAGTGCTTCTGTTGCTGGGTGAGAATACTACTTTATATACAGTTTGGGTTTTGGTTCTTTTTTTCCTAGTTGCTGGTTTAATTGATGTATTACACCAAAAATGCATTTTATGTTCATAAATTTTAGGTTCACTTAGAATATATTATTTAATAAGTTAAAATTCTTTTGGCACACTATTAAGCAAAAAAAAAAAAATCCTTTAAAAAAAACAACTACCTTAATTAGATGTTTAATGTTCTTTGTCTATGCTTTTTTATTATTTTAAATATACACTATATACAGTATGGTGTAAAAGAGTGCCCTGTGTAAATAGACCTATTTTGCATTCCTTTCAGGAGTGGTTATTGATTCCTGACTGCAGATATCTATTATTACTTGGGTATCTGTGCTTGCAATCTTATTGAATGTATTATGAAGAATGAAAAAGAAATCAAACCTTATTTTTGTACAGTTTTAAAGTTTTTACTTGGAACTGACCCACCTCCCCTTCCCAGTGGAGAGCTGTACAGTGTGTAAATCTGCCTTTACCTTGGATTGGTACAGTATTTTTGCATCTGTGGGACCTACTTTTTTGTTCTAGTAGTTTGAACTATATATAAACTGTACAATCTGTAAAGTTTTTATAGAATAAATATTCAGCTGTGAAAACTGGTTAAATAAAACTAATATTTCTTAACACATTTTAAATGTGGTTCTCTCATATAGTTGTCTTTTTCAAAGACATTTCAAAGTAAGAGTTGCTTAAATGAATCTTGAAAATTAAAGACTTAAATATTTATGTTTTATATTGTTATATAAGTGTAACAATTTCCTTCAGAGGAAAAGTTGAAAAATAATTTATTGTCGTAAAACACATAGGAGTTTTCTCTTAGAGGAGGTGGTTGGAGAAAGAAGACATATAGGAAGTCACTCTACTCAATTATTTGGTTACAGTTCTAAAAGAACATTCAGTAACTGTTTCTTTGCAATCTCTTAAAAATGGGTCATTTTCCCTACAATGCTGCAGTAAAGTGAGAAGTCCTTAGTTGAATTTGATTTTATTCAAAGGGAGAAGGAAAGAAAGATACCTTACCTACAGTTCTGTAATGTTAAACCTTTTGGAGTTTGACTCAAATGTATAGGGAGATCCCTTTGTTGGCATCTGTAAGAAGCATTTGGGCACAGATTACATCTATTTCAGCTGGAGGAAGAATATTTGTGCTTTCCTTGAACATCCAAGAATTTTACCATAACAGAGGACTGGAGCTAGTGATATTTAAGAAAAATTAAATCAGTTGAAGGTGCAGGCAATTCAAGTGGAAAATAATTCTACTTGCTTTATTTTTGTGTTATTATCAGTCAGGCTCTTGTGCTGCCTACAATTTGCATATTAAGATGGGAATAAGTTGGTGACCATGTAAATTCCTGTCCTTGACCGGAAAAAGTCCTTAGTTTAGACCAATTCATAGTACACTGCCAGTGTCACTGTGGAATTGCACTGCCTTTATATTAAAAGCAGTAACTTTACACTATTAACAAATTATGTTTTCCTTCATAAACATGATACACATTTTGTCCACATACTGGACTACAAGTGTACTGTTTCTTTAGGAAATTACTGTCCAGTTCTTTTCAGTATAGGTCAGTAAATAGCCTTTGACGTGTGTGAAAGTTACAGTTGTTAGTTTAGTCTTTGCAAAACCGTAACAGAACAAACAATTATAGACATCTAATAGCAAGCAATCAGGCCTGCAGCAGCACAAAAAATTACTTAAGATATTTTAAAATGAGTGGGTTTGAGGCTTTTCTTCACAGAAGGCGCAGGTCTTTGTCTAGCCTGTTTCATTGCTGGTGCTTGTATTGTTCTACATAAGTTTGCAGTACTGCATAGACAAATTAACCCGAAGCATCGGATTTAGCCTCTGATGACTGACTGCAACTGTAGCCACAAAGGTTTGACTGGCCCAAGGAGAAGCATGGGGAAGCTGCTGAAGACAGCGTTACTTCTAAGGCACCTCGTTTGGAGTCACAGCCTCACAGAAGCAGTGGTAATTCAAGATGGCTTTTCTACACTGATTCTAGTACCGATGTGTGAACAGTTTGTACCTGGAGAATTTTGGAGCATCACATATTGTTGGACCCAGGTGCAATGTAAGAACATAGAAACGGTATCTTCCTGAATGATGCCAAGAGAACTTCCATATGGCGCTTTTTTTTTTGTTTAAAAAACAAGGAAGACATTTTGTTCCTCCCCAGGCATGAAGGCAAATCACAGCACGTGTCTGGGTGTCAGAAGTCTAGTCAGTGGCTAGTAGAATTAGGAATAATGGTATCAGAATATAAATTTCATCTACCTTTAGCCTTGCTCAGTCCTGACCCCAAGTCTCCTGTACAGACTGTCTGCTGTCTTCATTGCATCGCTGTACTACACAATCATCTGCTCAATTCCTTATGGCGCACAGTGACATGCTGTATCAAGGAGCCTTGATAATGCAGTGTAGGAATCTATGACATTCTAGTTCTCTTCCTGAAATCAGTAATGTCTCAGGCACTAGCAAACAGCAAATTAACAAGCACTGGCAACTGGACTGCATTGAGGCCACAGACTATGCTTTCCCCACAAAAGTTTCATCACATTCAAGTTTATTTTTGGAAGTAAATAAGAGAACTCTTCTCCTGGTCAGGAACTAGTATCAGAGAGCCATGGGCTGAATTTACTTGGAACTGTTTGAAAGCCACCTGTGTACACTTAACCGCACCTTCTGCTGCTATGTTAGTTTGAGCAAAAATAGAAAGCAGAGCAAGGTTTTAGCTCTGGGTAGACTAGCCTACAACAAAAGGCATTTGGGAGTAAGCTGAAGCTCTGAACTCACCCATAGGTCTTTCCCTTGTTCAAACTTACTAATTTGCATGAAGCCAGGATTTGAAGCAGTTTCCTTCAGTGAGTCCTTCACTGGATTGCTGACATTGCTAAAAGATACGCCTCTGTGCTTCAGAAGCTGCACCTATTATCCTTCTGAAAACAAGGCTCAGGGGAATTAAATCATCTTTTCAGGTGAGATTAATTTCTTAAAGTAAGGCATACTTGAAAATAATACCAAACCAAAAAACAACTGAGCTATAAACTGCTTAAATTTACACTGATCTACTTCATACTTTATCCAAACAGTGGATAGAATAGGACTGTACACATCTAGGGAATGAGGCAGCAAACAAAACATTTCTGCCCAAGTGGACAGGAGAGACTTTCTTCAACAAATGGTTCAACAAACCTAGGTTTGTTGGTGGAAGTTGAGGCACTTCATGTTCATCTGGGACATGACAAGTATGCTTCCGAAGAGTGTAGGAGGGAGGAGATGATACCTCTTAACTCAGTTACAGTTTGCCATATGATTTTCCATCCTAAGGAACTGCCAGTGGCTGTCAACACACAGGCTGTCTTACTACAGAGCTGTAGCAAGAGCCTGAGTTGGCAACCTTAAGTCACGCAGCATGGGAGCTCAGTTATACCCAAGGTGGCACACAGTTGAATTTTTCTTTCCAAAGGAGGAGGTATCAGGGGAGAGCCCCTGTATAGCACAAGATCACCATGGTCCTGTTCTGTACAGCCCCTCAGATTTCTCTAGAGAATACTTCACTCACAGGTCTCTGCATTTATGGTTTTTTTCTTACTTACGAGGGACATGACTGGCAGATTGAGTCATGCACCAGACTTACAAACAAACAAAAACCAAATATAATTACCTTGTGAGGTACCCGCAAGAGGAAGAGTGGTGCAATACAAAATGAGAAGATGGTGATGGAGTTCTTTTGGTCCTCCTCATCCTTCCTGCGCAGGGAGAAACACAACAAATAAGTGGAATTAGAAACTACCAAGAGACAGCAGGTAAGAAGTTAAAGGAGCTGCAAGAGGAAATAAAGGAATGACAGTTATTCTCCCTTAAGTCCTTGTTCTTATCAATGCTCGAAGAGACACAATTGACAAGAACACCAGGTGCACATATACCTGTTCCATACATCAGTGTGGAGCACATTATGAGTACCTGTGCCTACACTCATGCAAGCCATGAGCCTCACATTCACAGGCCCTGGTCCTCATAGGGGACTTCAACTACCCTGATATCTCCTGGAGGGACAACAGAGAGAAGAGAAGGCTCAGAGAATCACATCAATGGGCATAAACACCTGAAGGGAGGGTGCAAAGAGGATGGAGGGAGGTTCTTTTCAGTAATGCCAGATGACAGGACCAGAGGCAACAGGCACAAACAGAAACACAGGAGGTTCCCTCTGAACATGAGGAAACACTTTCTTACTGCTGAAGTGACCAAGCACTAGCACAGGTTGCCTGGAGAGGCTGTAATCTCCATCCTTGAAGATACTTAAACTTCTGAACATGGTCCTGGGCAACTTGCTCTAGGTGGCTCTGCTTGAGCAGGGGGGCAGAACTAGATGACCTCTGGAGGTCCCTTCCAAGCTCAAACACTCTGGAAAACAAACAAACAAAAAAACCCCCACCCACAGACAAACAAAAAACCACAAAAAAAACCCACTTGCATTCGTTTTCCAACTGTCCAGTCATCATCCACCAAACAACCTTTATGGCTAGAACTGCAGGCTCGTCAGGCTCTGCAATACTACACGCTTTAGTCTTTGAGAACCCAATATCTTGTGCTGGATGGTAAAAAATCACCCAGAACAGAGATAAGTACAGATCAACTCACATGTTTCAGGTAAGGCAGGGATCATCCTTTACTCTGTCTGTTAAAAAGCATAAAGAAAGAGTTGTTTGTTCAAAGAAAAAGAATTTATTTGTTTATTCAAGGATAAACAGGATTGCAATACTTAAAACAAATACGTGCCTTTTACAGTACCTGAAACATTGCTTTGGCCTCAGCAGCTCCTTGAAATTTTGCTTTTTTTTTTCCAAGATCTGCCTCAGTCAGTCAAGCTGAACAGTAATCCAGCCACTGGCAGTCATACTGGAATGTAACCACATGGGCTACTCAAGAAGACAGGATAGAGTGTGAGCCTTTAGGTCCAATGTAACACTTCTTTACTATGTCCTCCGGATATAACTTACTAAACACACACTGCAGAGCAACTACATAACTCTGCAGGGTGAGCAGTCAACTTATAATGCTGTAATAAAGCTGTGTTTCCTAGATGCTGCTTTCCAAGACTCATTCGTTATAACCCTTTACTTCCATCTCCAGCAAAGTGTTCTGATTGCTAGACAAAACCTAGAATATAAACAATCTTCAAAGTCCTACTCGTCTTCCCTGCCTCCCCCTTATTAATTAATTTTCACTAAATTCACTGTAGCACGTCTCAGTAGGAAAAAGCAGTCACTGAGGCCACCCTCAAAGTCATCAAATCATATGCTGGGCAAACTGGTGGCTGCCAGTAGCAACTTTTGTGAAATACAGATGCTGCTACTTAAAAATACAATGTTTTTGGCATTCACTGAGCTTGTCAAGTTGGACTGGGATCTTCCATAAAACAGTACCATTAAAAAAAAAACAACAACAACCAAACAAAAAGCCTAAAAACACCTGCTAAGCCAGGAATAACTGTGACACACACAACCACAGAAGTCATGCTTGCACAACATGATGTAAATTAAAAGTGAAAAAATAATGTAATTTTCTTTCCACGTTCAAGTGTCAAAAGACAGACACATCCCCATATTTCTTCCCTTTCTTCTCTCCACCATGCCCCCCCCAACCCAGACCTTATGCTCAGAAAGAGCGGTGGGGATTGAAGCTGGAAACCTGATAAACCCTGAACTTATGTGCTGAAAGTATTATTTTGGCTGCTAAATAACAGTTAACAAAATTAAAGCAATGCAAAGCTGGGAGTTTTTAAACTCAATGACCCCTTGAATCAAGGGGATCAAAATAAGAAAGCAAAGGGAAGCCACCTTGTCCACCAGAAGTTTTTCTGCTTGCTTCTTGGTGGGCTTCTCAAGACCTATCACACCAAAATGTCTGAAAACTTAACTTTGTATTCTCAAGAGCTGGGCTGTAACAATTCACAGAAGTATTTGTGAAGCCAGCATTATATTGTGTCTAGGAATAACTGAAGTCACACTTTCATTTTTGAAAGTTTCTGAAGGAATTACATGTCCATTCATGCTAACAGAAAATTGTATTCTGGATGGAAATGAAACAAGTCCATGCATCCAAGGGAAGGGAAAGAAAAAAGTCAGGTCTTAACATCAATTTTCTTGAAGCAAAATTAACCACAACAGCCATTCTGAAGGAGAAACCAGGGGCAACAACTCCACAATCTTTTGGACAATCTGCTTCAGCTCATGAGAACAGCTTTATTTTCCCCTAGATTCATAAGCATCTGAAATTATTTATATTAGTCTGTGGGGCAGCAGAATTATTTCTAATTCCTTCAACAGAAGATTTTTGAAAATTGTTAGTCCTAATGATGTAAAGCAGGAAATTTGGAGACCTCACATAACCCAGCTCTGAAGTAGGATAAACAATTAAAAAATAATTCCGACACTCAGTGCTTCTGAAAGGTCCTGGCACAAGAAGATAGGCTATTGCACTTAATCCTTAAAAAGATGCAGCCTCAAGGTCTAGAGTTCAGGTTCCCCTACAATGGGTACCCCCAGTGTCACGACCAACCATTCAGATGAGAGCGACAGTAGTTTTTCCACAGTTGCTCAGTTCTTTTATATTCTGCTACAGGTTTAGACATTGTGACTCAGCAAATAGATTCTTCACAGACGTTAAATAGTTTAAACATAATTATTTAAAAAGATAGTTTTCAATGGGGGAAAAAAAAAAAAAACTAAGCACACAAGAATGCTATTAATGAGATACCTCAAAATCTGAAAATAGAGTTTCTGGAACTCTCTGGTTAGCCTATATTAAAAAGCCATTTGGTTCCCTCAATACGTTTCCTAAGAGCAGGATAGGTTCACCCAATGCTCCTGTGGTAAGTTAATGCTTTGGGAAAAAAAAAACTTCCTGAACAAGAGGTGGGGCACAGCTGCCTCCAGACAGTTCTTGACACAGAGGCATTAAAACCACAATTTTGCCACTGAACCAGTTATCACTGTTTCTCAGCATGTCACTTAAGATCTCTCTTTTTCAATTACCCCTCTGGTAAATTGATGTTGATTCCTGAGCTTTCAAAACCAAATAAACAAGTAATATGGCAATCTGTAACACCAAGAGACATATATATTATAATTAAACAAATAAGCCATATAAAAATGGTCCAGAAGTTCCTGAGAGAGGTAGGTTGGCTGAAAATAAATGTAATTTTGCCAATGTCTAGAAAGAGACATGCACAGAGCCCCCAGACTTACATTCAGAGACTTCAGAAATCTCCAGCAGAGTTTTGTACCCCAAGAAGTTGGTTTGAACCCAGGAAACTCCCCAACAGAAAGTTTCTGGCCAGACAAAAAACTGACACACCATCATTATTTCCCCATCTTTGACTTTCCTGGTGCTCCTCTAAGTTCATACCCATGAAGAGCAACTGCAATCCACGGAAATCTCCAGCACTAACGGCAAGGACAGACCAGCACATTCCCCAGCAATGTGTTATCACTGAAGACACAGCAGCCCAGCAGTACAAGGCACAAGCGAGATAAGCACTGGATTTTCTCTCTCAGACCACCGCCTCATCGCAAACTAAAACCACTTGCACAGGCAAAGAAGAATCAGAGCATCCCACCCAGAACCTACATGAAATGCAGGGAAGAGAGGCACCACTCCTCTGCAAGGATGACAGCTGAGATTAAGGACCTTCTACATCTGTTTTTCCTACCGTGCACAACAGGAGCTCTGTTCGAAGAGCTGTGCAAAGGCCTCCGTTCACTGTGCCTGGACTGCTGCCATACTTTGACCCTGCAAATCACTGATGATAAAACAGCAGCGTACAACATTGCTAAGATTACAGACTTGCCTGGTTTCCCCACTAGATCAACACACTATCGCCACCTCGCAGGCTTTCTTACGAAGGAAGCTGGGACCCCAGCTCACACCAGCAACATGAAAACCTGCACCTTCCAACATGCTCTCCTTGATAACTAAAGCCATCCATGTCCACATCCAGCCACAGCAGCAAACTGGGAAGAGTTGAAAAGGAGTTTTCTAGGAGGGAGCGAGAAGCAGGGGCTTATTCCTCCTGGAGACTGTGAGGCCAGAAGCAACAGCGCAGTAAACAGTGTTACCCGAGGGCCTTCAAACCATGGGTACCTCATGGTACTTGCAGTCGAAAAGCTGCTGGGTGGCCAGCACCTGGTGCCAGTTCTTTCCTTTCTGTTCAAGTTTTGTGGAGGGGCATCAAAATACTTCAAAAGCATTCACCAACCAGCTGCTGTCAACCGCCACAGAAATGGTGTGCCCACAAATGAGGAACGATGCAAATGCCAAAGCCTCGCAGCCTTCAAGTTAGACGTATATTTAGAAATTCTGTGTTAAACCATAAAATTTAAAAACCCTGAACACTGTGGGTCTCCTAGCAGCAAGACCTGGCTTTGTTGGCTGGGGCCAGCAGGGATTTGATCCTGAGGAGCGATGCTTGCTGCTGCCTCTGTGGAAAGATTACATTTGTTGGAGAGCTGTAGAGCCTCTGAGACTCCCCGTCTCTGTGGGAACCCCCAAGGGGAAAATTAGGGTCTCCTCAGAACTGACAGGAAAATTTAAGACTTCCTCGAAGAAGAAAAGCAGCAAGGCAGAAGAAATCCGAGGGAAGAAGTGGAACTACTCCTAACAATCATGATAATTGCAATTTTGTAGTTGCAGTTTTGGCTGGCTAGGTGCCCAGAATGGGTAAACAACCCCAAACCAGTTTAACTGACAGGCATATTACAGTTTGCATGGCCCTGCAGCAAAGCAAAACAACCTCCAACTTTTCAAAAATTTTAGCTATAGCTTTTCCCCCATCCCTACTTTTTTATTTGTGTAAATTAACAAACCTATGCTCTAAGACACAAGTGAAGTTTGATATTTTTGACAGTAACCATGAGGTTTAGGCACATAGCAGTCAGTAAAAGCAAATGGGAAATAAATTTTGCTTGGATCTAAATTTTTTAAATCCCTTATTTTAAATATATTCATGATACATATACAGGTAATTGTATGCACTCAATGCATAACGTGCAGTCCTCATGTATATTCTGCACGGACAACTTACCCAGTAAGTTTACAAGGTTTTGCCCATCTTAAGAGTTTTAACCACATTTTTATCAGCAAGTTTTCTTTTTTTTTTAATGATTTACTAAGATGTCACCCTATTACCTTTGCATCAAGACAACTTTAAACTCAATTTTATCCAGCTGTCACACTGACCTAAAATTTTTCAAGCAAAATTTCTGAATTCAACAATTGTGACAATCAGAAGCATTCATAAACTACAAAACAGGGCCTGCTGGCATGCCTTCAGGAGCTTCACTTTAAAGATTGTTGGTCCAAGATTATATGTGATGGGGAAACTTTCACAAGCAATTCTAGGAACTCTGGAGGTAGATACCAGGCATCCTTTATTTTTTTTTAAACAGATGATGGAACAGCACAATGATTTTTGCATTGTTATTTGATCTGTACAGGCTTTTCCTGCCAAGAAAGAGTTAATCTGAATAGTAGTTTTCTTCCTTTCTTTAGCAGGAACTATGCATTCCCTGATCAAATTGTATGGAAAAAGAAAATGACAAAAAATGGTGTCCCTCAGGTTTACTGAGGGAAGGGGCAGGAGCCACGTGAAACAGGAGCCCCTGAAAGACTGTGCACTATATCCTTCCCCACCTTTCAGATCAGTACTGTATCCAGCCACACATTTAACACCCTTCACCCCTCTCAGCTGTGATGCCTTTATCCAACAGCAACCCTGAAGCAGAACCTTACTGACGCTCAGAGTATCTTTTGTCGAGGACTTGTAAAGCCATTCACCATCTGAAGAGTTCAGCAGTACCTGGAAAAGGAACACAGGGGCACTGGAGGATGCCTGGCACCCTTCTAGCTTGACCTACCAGGAGCTGCCTACTATACAGCATTAAAGATCCTAAGGCATTTAGGCTCCTAATCTCCCGTTCACACATACATGAAGTAGGTCATGAGCAATGTTGGCTACAATCTGCCCCAAATTATATTTACTACCTAAATTAATAACTTTATCTTTCTTAATGATCATTTTGTATCAGGAGAGAATAAGCAGTCCCATGGGATCCTGTTCTGTTTCTCTTTGGGCCTTGTCAATTTGTTAGTTTCTCAGCCCTTGATGCCAGCTCCCCACACACTCAGAATCATATACATCACAATTTTATCTAATCTGCTTGTTTTCTAATAAAAAGAAAGCCTATTTCTCTCCTAGCATTACGTCAGTATTCCTCTTTGAAGTCCCATGGAGCTGCATCGGATTCATACCAGAGTACAAAAAAATGACTGGAGCACAGCAATCTTTTAGTCGCCTTCATTCAAACCCATTTGTCTCTTTTGCTGTTATCCATCTTTCCCACAAGTCCAACTTGATGCCTACTAACACAATGCACAGCACGCTGGCTCAAGACTCGCTGTTTATGCTACTCTTGACACTTCTTTTTTCCCTGCCCCCTACCATCTCAGTGCTTTATTTATTCCTCTGACTTGTGCCAAACACTGAAGTCATAGTCTGAGTTTTCAGTTTACTCACATCCCTAGCTCTTTTTCTTATTCTATAGCTGCCTCCTCCCTTTCCTCATAAACATTATCAAGTCTGAATTAACCCAGTCTTTTTCATACCTGCCATGTATTTACATAATGGACAACTGTAGTTTATTTTTCTTTCCCCTCTCTCACTAAAACCTGGCAGCACGCAATGCCTGGTCCTTGTGCATTTGCACATCATCTGGGAAAGTCTGGACTTCACAGCGACACGGGGGTTAAGAAATATGAAGCTTATTTTGGCTCTGTTTTGATTCTGACTCCTAGCAGCCAACTTGCCTCTTTCAAAATGTCATTTTTCAACAAAACCCACAGGCTTTAAGACTTTAATTCATCCCAAAACTACATGCAGATGAGCAGGCTACAGCCAGCTTTCACTTGCCATGAAGCCAACACGCTAATAGAGCTCCATCTTTGCTTTCAAAAACCTCATGACAGGCTAATTAATTTAATAGTCCAGACTTCTCTTTGGTTGGCTTCAATTCCCTTCCCAGAAAGCTTCCCCTAGCTCTTTACAATATCTTGAAACTGGTTTTCACTATTTCAAACCGTTACTGTTCTTGACAGTCAGTCTCAGGATTTTCCATGTACCAACCTTTTCCATCACCGAGGCAAGCCAGATGCTGTTGGGAGAGAAGAAGAAAAAATAAGGGGCTACAGATCCCTTTGGTAAGTCCCCAATACCTCCAAAACCTGGTAAATAGGACATTATTCTGCTGGCAGTAACACCCTCAGAACAGCTACAGGGACAAAAGACCGCAGGCTACATGTCTAACCACAGTGCCATGGGGTAAGGACAAACTTCCTGAACCTTGTTTATGAGCCACTAATCAAGTTTGAAAGCATTGGCTTGGGTGAAACACTCAGAAGTGCATATCTCTTCTCTAGTAACAGCAAAATCTTTTGTGCTACTTTACCACTTTTCTCCCTTTTTTTTTTTTTTTTTTNAAAGATTGGAAGCACTGGAAGGCAGAGACAGTCTCTTCTTCCACCTCTTCTGCCTGTCAGCAGGCATTTCGTGTTCAGTATTAGAACTGGTTAGAAATTCAGTGACATGCTCGGAAGTTGCACTGTTTCCCTCTAAATTTGCTACTACTGATACTGAGTCCTTCACTGAGAACATCCAGAAAGTTCATGCAGGAAGGTTTTAGACAGCAGGAATCAAATTTTCTGCCTTCTGTCATAAAACTGACTGTAGTAATTTTCAAACTACAGACACAGTGAGACATCTGTGAGGGTTAAAAAAAAAAGGGCACACCAAAGATCAGTGAAGTCGAGAGAAACTCAGGTCTACAAGAAGGCTGCAACTTATTTCTACTTCTAAATGGAAACAGGATTCTTTGAAAAACCTGACTCAATACGACCCCAGTCAGGGTCACACAGAACAGCTCAGAGCTGATGAGAGGACATAGGTCTAGTGGCCCCCATCAACAGATGATGCCATCCACAGTAGTACTTACGTATAGACAACATACTTGCAGATAGTTTAACAAAAAAATTTAAATACCTATCAAAGATACTTATCAACAGGGCTTTTTCCTTGCCATAGTTGTACAAGGGCAACAAACCAAGAGGCTTTATTACAATGCTGATCGCCTTCTTGATTTTTGCACAAATTCTGGTATGTGTAGATCTTCTCTTGGAATAGCGTGGTATCTCATCTTGTTTGAGTGCGAATGGAATGAATCCAAAATTGCTTAGAGGTATTTGGCATAGTAAGCTATTTTTTCATTGGGAAGAAAAAAACCAACGTTTTTACCAAATTCAGGACACTATAGAAGAACCTGGGAGTTCTCTATTTGCACTGAAATCAACCATCTTAATACATTCTGTCCTCTTCTGCTCACAAGACTCTTACTGAGTTGGGAGAAAAGCACATCAGAGCCTCAACTTAAGTCTTAAAATACTGTATATTTTTCTATATTACTATCTAAAAGATACAAGGAAAAATTTCTTACGCTTAGTCTCAGTCCAAGACCAATTTCTAAATTCTAGTTTTCTTCTTTACCCACTCTGGGTTTTTTGTTGAAATTGAATTTAGAGGGAAGCAGGGGGCCACCACAGCCATTTTATAGTAGTAACTGTATAAGCCGGCACACTTTTTTTTAAGAACCCGCGGTGCTTCTACCATGTCCTCACAATTAACAGGGACAAGCACCTATGACATTTTGGACAAAATCTAGTTCATGAAGCAATTTCTATGCTATTGGAAAAGCCTCAGCCGAACATCTGTCCTATGTTACCACTGCAGTTTTCAATCCCTTAACTTTGTTTCCAAATCATGTTTTTTGGAGTCTTTCAGAAAATAGCAGGTGTTCCTGAAATGACTGATCTCTGAAGGGAAAAAAAAACAACCAACCAACCACAACAACCCACAAACAACAAATGGACAAGCACCATCTTGGAGGTATGCCTTTTGTGAGTTGAAAAGCAGAGTGAGCTCTCAGTGCTGAAGGCTTTCTGTCCAGATGATGGTTGTCAGACTACTCTCCCAGAAGAAAGACCAAGAACTCCACAGTCTATATTCCCTGGAAGCAAATCCTGCTTGCTCATCTATAGAAGCCATGGAAACTGTTGGCCAAGGGCAGGGTTAGGCTGGGCAAGCAGGACACTGAGCAGGCCCCCTGCCTGCAGCAAAGCCCATCTCCCTGGCTGATTTCTCGGTTTCAGCACAGTGAACAAGCTTGGAAACAGATGCCAGTAAATACAGGAGCACTTGAACTTTCTGAATCAATCCACCAATGCACACTGGAGTTAGAAAAGAAAGAGTGAGCTGCTCCAGACTATGAAATACAAAAGCAGTCCCCGGATGGGACAGACCTACCTTTTGACAGGGGTGAAGAAAGATATTTTCTTCACAGCTCCCCTCCCCAGAGGTCCTCAGCATATAATTCACTTGATCAAGCCATGCATTAAAGAAGGAGCAGGAAGAACAGCACCTGGATCTAAAGTTTCATATTTAGTTGAAACCTTGCAGCAACTCCACTTTCAGCCCCCAGGGAGGAAAAGTCAGCGTAGACTGTCATTCACAAAAAAAATGAACCTATAGGATAAAAATTGGCTTTTCCACCTGGTCTACCAACACCAGTCAAGAGTTTTACATAGAGCATGTGTGCTTTCTTACATGGAATTGTCATGGCTACGCTCCAAGCTGTCGGTTCCATAGGAGCTATATAGAGAGGTTCCCACGGCCAACAATACCTTGGGGACTTGAAAGGAAGCTACAGGAATGCTTCACTATTTACAAATGCACTCACTTCTCTTCAAGGGAAGGCACAAAGGAGAGAGGTTCCCATGCAAAGTAACATGGGTGAGGTTGGGCTGTTAGCCTTTTTGAAGCCACATTTCACATAGCTTCCTGAAACTGCGTTCAATCCCTGCTGAATCTTGCCCCTCTAAATCTTCATGCAAGGCACGGAGCTTTGAGTTCACTCTCATTTAATTGGGCTCAATGTCTAAATGTTTTGAGCATCGCTCGGGGAATAGCAAAGGAAACCTGGCAGCAAAGAAGTTGAGAAAAAGGAAAGAAAAAAAATTAAGTCTCTGACCCTTTGTCAAATCAGGGAACCAAACAAGCACCCTACTGATCCTGCAAGGTTTAAGGGACTTCTATCAACAGCAATCAAAACCCGGCTCTTAGAACTCATGTATAATCTCCAAAATAAAGCTCTGGCTGCTTCCCACCAAATGCATCAATTTCTGCCTAGATCACATAGAACTGACATGCTTATAATGGAAGCCATAATTAACAGTGTTTCAACAAAACAATACATGGGAATTTAGCCATGTCTCTCTGCTCAGTTGAAAGGGAAGTCCTACAGCTAAAAATCTCAGCTTTCCTCTTGGGGAGAACAGAACAATGAATCTTGCTGCAGAGTGACATATTCCAGGCAATTACAAGAGCTTCAGACCTCAAAGCCACACTCTGAGCATGACTGGAACATAAATAGATTAGCAACTGCTAAGGATTGCTCTCCTCCTGATTTGGAAAGCACATTCCCACTTTGCTTTTGTAGCCTTTAATGACGTATAACCATTCTTTTAACAAGAAAAGCCATTTCACATTTTTATAAATATCCCAAACGCTTCACGTTACCCTTAGTTACCCTTTATCCCTCTGTTCTCTACAGTGCAGCTGACTAAATGGAGTCATGTTTTCCAGTACATTACAGTCTTGCCTTAAGCAGAGTAAACCCCATACCACTTCCTTCACTTACATCACCCTCCAGGCAGGTAGAGGAAAGATAGGACTTGTTTTGCCCTGAAGCCCTGGTCAAAAACACTCCTCTCTGATCAGCAGTCTTCAAAGTCAAACGGATGTGGCAAGAGATGATTCTAGGTTCTGAAGTAAATTCTGTGAACGCTAAATGATAACCTATGGCTCTCTCAAAGTGCTGTACAAACCAAGTAGCATCTCTAAGTCTGTTGCATTGAATGGGCAAGTGTCAGAGCAGCACAGAACAGCAAAGTTATCTGTAGAAAGTCACCTAGCAATTTGTTATCAGAGCTACAAGTAAAACTCAGATGTCTCTATCACAGTTCTTCAGGCAAACAGGCCTTTCTATCTCAACCTGCCTCCCCCCCCAAAAAAAAAACCCAAACCAACACCCCAAACAACCCCAAACCCCCGCTTCCATCAGAGCAGGCTGAGCTAGGTGCACTGTAGTCCTTCACACTGTCTACCAGCTAGTGTAGGTAGCTCACTACTCAGCACACTGACTTTTCTGATCTCTATTCTGAGCACAAGAGTAAATGCGCTTTGCAGGACTGGGCATCCAGTCTGAAGGCCGTTAATGCCATTGGGGAATTAACTGCCTACAAGTAGGCATCACAATGCTCGGCTTTTACAGATCTTCAAAAGTCTTTTACAAGTCTTCAACATTATGTAGGTACCACTGCTTTTACAGATCTAACCTGAGGGTGCCTACATAATTCTGAAGACTTAATTCATGGACATTGCAAACCCATGCTGGTCACACAAATACCTTTAATTGTCTGACCAAGGTATCCATTACTCTGAATTGCTAAATGCCTGCTATTCCCATTCACCTTTAAGATCAGCACAGGTACAGAGGTGCCACATGTCTCACACTGTGATTCCACAGTATTTAACATGAGAGATAGAGTACAAATGTCAATGACGTCTGGAACACACAAACACATTTCTACCAAATCAGTGACAAATACACGATATGGCATTTATGCCAACTATGGGAAATTATTTATACCCAACTGTCATAAAGCTTATAAAAATATTTAAGCACATCTCAATAAGTCTATGGGGCTACAACTTCTTGTTCTGACACCAGGAGCTCTAAAACAGGATTTACTATCTAACCGAAAAACAAGCTTAAGGACCAATGTATCACTGCTTGGTTTTGTGCCTGCCCTGCAAAAGCTGACCATTTAAAAATCTTAATTTGCTTCAGTAACAAAGAAAAAACTTCTCTTCATAAGTCATAGTCAGTGTTGTCCCAATGGCAGCGCGGTGCCTTGTTCAGTAAGGCTTTTATCCCAGTGCCAAACTACAAGAACTTTTGAAAATTGCAGTGTAAGAGCACTAGCTTCCTGTAGAGCCTTAACCTATATCCTTTTAAAAATGCATACTCGATTTGGTAGCACTGAAGAAAGGTACAAACTTCAACAGTGACACAGATTAGATACTTGTCTTCATGATAAATCAGTAAACATGCTTTTTTTCACCTGCAATCACATAGTAAAACTTAGTCCCTTTGCATTCTCCACAACCCTACTGGCATACGATGTTGGTATCTAGTGAACCTAGACATCTGGCTCAGACATTAACAACAGTAATATTAGTATCAATGGTTATCCATATTTGACAGTGGGGGCATAGAACAGCATATACCACTGCTTAGGATATTCTTCAATTACCCAAGTAAAACATATCCATATTCTAATAACTAAAGCCCACTAAATTGTTCTAATAAAGCCAGCTAAAAGAAACTCGGCATAGCCAAGGCACCCTGCGCCTTGCTTTCTGGAAAACTGAAAACTTCTCAAGTCACTTTAGCTCCCCCTTTTTCCTCCTGTATATGGCTCCATTAAAACAAATCTTTTTAAGCAGTGCTGGAAGCTACTTCCAAGGATGAAACAGAGGCCCCTCATTTATGAAGAGTTGCCTTCGTTTATAGTAGGTATTTCTGAAATTCTTGTCAATATTCAGAAGGTGGTTATTTAATAGCCCACTAATGGAATTAGTCTCTAGTTTTGCCCTTTAAGCTCTATTCTGTGAATAAAAATGATTAAGAGAAACACTTCAAGCGTGTTCCAGTATAGCTACCACATACAGAAATACTAAAGACAGAGTCAATATAATCTAGTAGCTAGAGCACTGGACTAGCTACAAAAAGCCTTCATTCTAATCCCAGATCAACCATTGATTTGCTATGCACCTCCCATGAGAAGGGGAAAAGAAATACCCCTCTAAGCACTTATTTTGCTTTTTATCTTTTGTCTGCCTTACCTGTTTAATTTTGCAGTAGTTGTAGCAGGGGCACTCTCTACATGTGCAAAACCCCACACCGGCTCTGCAGCACTGGGTGAGCAGCCCAGCTGCTAATTGCAAATAACAGCAATATCAACATCATCTAACCTATCTCAAGAGTGTTTTAAATCTTTGGTGCTTCTGTAACACTCTCAGAAACCTTACAGATAAACCAAAAAAGAAGCAGCCTGTGGCAAGGAATAATAAAAGCACACAAATTATTTCCAACAAAAACATTATAGCCCATCTCTGAGCGATCTCTCTGACTCCCACGACTGCTATGCAATCCCCAGGCTGATGATGTATGAACCTGTTTTCTTGTTGGCTTTCTTCCAGACACCCAACTTTACATCTTGGCTACCCTCTCCAAAATGGATATTCACCAGTAAACGACAGCATGATGCAGCCAAAACAAAGCTCATGCCTCTCCTTCCATTAAGCCCCATCACCTCCCTTTCAAGCAGCCTTAGATTAGCACTCATTCTCTCTCTGGCATTCCCCGGATCTAAGCTGTGTCAAATTTTGCTGCTTTCCCTCTGCAACCACAGAGCCTCTAGAATCTATTCTGATAGTGACACTTCTTTTTCTCATCCTTATCGCTAACTTTCTCAGAGTCCCCCATGCTAATAGACACAAAATACTACCACCAACCATCAGGCTCCCATTCATGACATTAAGGGACCCATACCTTTATTTCTCCAGACAGGTTCCTGACTCAACATTTGCAAACCAAAAAGGCAAATATATTCTATTTAGAGTGATTTTGCATAACAAACGCTATCCAACTGCCTCAGCTTTTTCTCCCCTTTGTCAGCACCAACTTTTGTTCTCTATTTGTTCCACACCAACCACTTACTCGAACATGTGGCTAGAAAAGCACATGGTCTTTGCAGCCCACTCCCAGCTAGTTCTGCTGCCCCCCAGCAACCTCTCAACAAAATTCCCTTTCCAGCCGAGAGGCAGGAATGCATAGCTCAGTAGAAGGGCAGAGGCTAAAGCAGAGCAGTTCCCTCCCTCTCAAGGAGTTATCACTGTCTATCCACATACCAGGACAACAAAAACCTCTACTCCTAATGCAACCAGCTTGCCCCAGGTTGCCTCTGCGTTCAGAGATTTGGCTGTCCTTCCCTATGGTAGATAAAACACTCCCCAAAGGCAAAACTTCTTAGTAAGCACTCAGTCCTTTGATCTCAGAAGCAGCTGGTGTACAGCTGCTCCCCATTACTTTTGCAGCTCTCGGGAACCTGTTGCATTTTCCTGTCCTCCCTCACAGGCAGGCACAGAGGGCAAGAACACCACCAGCAGTCATCTTTCATTCTCATGCAAAAATTCTTGTCTCCATCTCATGTGCCCTGCCCAATTCTTCCTTGAACTACTACTGCCCACCTGGCCCAGTACCAGCTCTTCCCTCCTCACCTCTTCCCCAGGGACACGAGCAATGCTTTGCTGTTGCTTTTCTCACCAAAAGTCTCCCCCATGCTCGGGAGGCTCCTGGGGAGACAGAATATTCTGTCTGTCCTTACAGACAGCAGGGAACAGGCTGCTGTCCCTCATCCCACAAAAATCTTCCCTCGGGTCACAGTTGTTTGCAGGTAGTAAGAAAAGTCAATTCCACCCCCCAGTTTCTCTTCTGTGCAACTACAAAGCCCAGCCAGCGCAGGAAAGCCTGCCTCCTAAGAGGTAGGCATGCCATTGGATTTTGCTAGGAAACCATGGATCTGGTTAATGCAGTATCATCTCACACAGTCTAAGAGAAGACCAAGTGCAGTGACTATTACCAGCACAAGGTTTTCAATGATACTTTGTACAAGTTTAAAGAAAACAGAGAAAAGCCAGAAACCAATTCGGCATCTCAAATAAGTAAGTTGCAAGATCCAGAGACAGGATTTTAATCCCTTCCTTAGATGGAAAAGCTATTTTAAACAACCACTAGAGGATAACTAGGGATTGTAGGAAGCAGCATAGCCAAATGACTCTGCCTGTAACTGAGCTTTGAGAAATATTTACAGTCCCTTGCCTATGTAGACTGGAGGCAATGGGTTGATCAATCTGATGAGATTTCCCTAGATATCCATAAAAGATTAACCTTAATACTCACACGCTGACGAAAACTGATAGAGCTGAAATACCTGCTTCTCAGCTCACCTCCCAGAATCGTCTCAGTGAAGCCATCACCCTGTACCCACCAGCGCTTCTGCAGCAGCTACTTCATCAACGAACCCAAGGTGCTCTGCAACCAGGTGCCAATTAGAAAAATCACTTCACCTGGTCCTACTGCTGACACTGCAGAGCCAAGGCTGCTGCACTCCTGCTGGGAGGAGTATGAAGCATATGCATAAGACTTCACTCTTTTCTCTCAGTTAATAAGGGAAAAAAAAACACCAATACAAGGCTCTTACTTCTGGACGGCACTTGGGTTTTTTCCAAGCAGTATACATTACACTTGTTTTGTGTGCATGTATACACATCATGGGGGAGTTATTTTTATTTTATTTATCCACATTCGCTGGACCAGCTACAGACTTCATCCAACACCGTTTTGACACCATTTCCCACAGTATTCTCAGGGAAAAACTGGCTGCTCATGCCTTGGACAGGCATACTCTCCACTGGTTAAAAAACTGACTGGGCGCCTGGGCCCAAAGAGTTGTGGCGAATGGAGTTAAATCCAGTTGGCAGCTGGTCACAAGTGGTGTTCCCCAGGGCTCAGTATTGGGGCCGGTTCTGTTTAATACCTTTATCAACCACCTGGATGAGGGGATCAAGTCCACCCTCAGTAAGTTTGCAGACTACACCAAGTTGCACAGGAGTGTTGATGTGTTTGAGGGTAGGAAGGCTCTACAACAGAGGGATCTGGACAGGCTGGATCAATGGGCCGAGGCCAATGCCAGGTCCTGCGCTTGGGTCACAACAACCCCATGCAGTGCTACAGGCTTTGGGAAGAGTGGTTGGAAAGCTGCCCAGTGGAAAAACACCTGTGGGTGTTGGTCAACAGCTGGCTAAATATGAGCCAGCAGTGTGCCCAGGTGGGCAAGGCAGCCAACAGCATCCTGGCTTGTATCAGAAACAGTGTGACCAGCAGCACTAGAGAAGTGATTGTCCCTCTGTACTCGGCGCTGGTGAGGCCGCACTTTGAATACTGTGTCCAGTTTTGGGTCACTCACTACAAAACACTGAGGTTCTGGAGTGTGTCCAGAGAAGGGCAACAAAGTTGGTGAGGGGTCTAAAGCACAAGTCTTCAGGAGGCGCTGAGGGAACTGGGGTTGTTTAGTCTGGAGAAAAGGAGGCTGAGGGAAGATCTTATTGCTCTCTACAACTACCTGAAAGGAGGTTGTAGCGAGGTATGGGTTGACCTCTTCTCCCAAGCAACAAGCAATAGGACAAGAGGAAATGTCTTGAAGTTGCCATGGTTTAGTGGTGGTTTTGGCAGTGTTAGGTTAATGGTTGGACTCAATGATCTTAAAGGTCCCCTCCAACCTAGACAATTCTATGATTCTTTTCATAAAGATTTAAGATTTTTAACTTTGTATTAGAACTTCTGCTGCAGGCTTAAAACCTTGGGCTTTTCCTAGAAGTTAAGAGACCTTCTGATCAAGGGGAAAAGAGAAGACACTTCTGGTTACTATTTTTTTTTGTGAAAGTTGACACATGGCCTAATCTCTCAATATACTTTCAAGAGCAGACTTCAGCCAACAAATGAAGCCATTTGCACTAATGCATAGTAATGAAATGATGTTTGAGCCAGCCATGTTAAATATTTACTAGCCAAGCATCAAGCCAAGAACTTTCCCAGACTTGTCCATTCAGTTTGTGATCGCATGAGTCTATGTCTGTACATATGACAAGGTGGCACTTCTACCTAATAGAAACATCTCATGGCAGGATAATTTTGAAAAATAACATAATGATTTAGAAAACTGTTTGTTGATTTGTCAGAGTTGCATTTGTGAAACGTAATAAAACTTGAGCAAAAGGTGTTATGCAGGATGATCCTCCTCACTGCAGAGGACCAATAAACAGATAAAAAAAGAAAGGTCAACTGCTTCCGATGGGCTTTCTGCTTTTCTGTGCCACTCACCCTGATAGAAGACCTTGATGTTTCTACTACAGCTATGCCCTAATCTATGCCACTACCAATCTCTTGCTCCATCAAGTGAACAACTTCCATTTTAGCACTGCATTGGTACTTTAATGATACATACCCACTCCATAAAACAAAAACCAAATAATGCCCATCCCTGCTCTCCCCCAGACCACCATCCAACCTTTCATGGATTTCAATAGGAGTTAACCTGGATTCTACGTAGCTGCCTATGCTTTCAGCATTACTGCTTATGGTTAACAAAACCTATTCCACTTCAGCTGCATTGTTTGAGGGTATGTCCATAGCGTTCTTCCCAGAAAAGTATCTGCAATAATGTGACAGCGAAGTCTTAGCTAACTTTCAAACTCCAAAATTACTCCTGGATAAAAGGAAACCACTTACAGTCAATTCCTGAGAACTTAAACTCTCAAAAACATGTATTTTTCTTAAAGCTAGAATTGTGAAGTCTTTCAGAACGCACTGTATGACAGTGAAGAAACAAAAATCCATTCCTTCCATTGTAGGTCATGCTTTAACAGCTATAAATAATGGAAAAACATATACAACCTCTTAGTATTTAACTTGTTACCTAGTTACTTTTATAAAAATTATCTTATTACGTTTCTATACAGTAACATGGGATTGTTAGAAAACTTCTTCTGTAGACGTAGCGTTATGGAGGACAATCATCATTAGTTCCTACAGCCATCTGAAGCCAGTAGTCCAAATTTCTAAAAATGACAAAGTTGTACAAATTCTCTCCTCCCTTGTGGAAACCATGTTCACTTTCTCTCCAGGAAACAGGGCTGTCTGCAAAGCCATGCACAGTTAATGTCAGCCAATATGCCAGTTTTGGTTCACCAAAATAGCAACTGCAAGGAAGAAGACAAGGTAGTCAATAATTACAATGGAATAGAGAGCATGTTCAAGTATACAATATAAAGCAAAAGCAAAAAAAAAAAAAAAANCAGACACAGGCACTTCAGTGAAAATTTGTAATTAACAGTTAAACGCCCCCCTGCTTTAGAACATAATAAATAAATTCAAAAGAAAATATTCTATCAGAAGACATCAAGAAATGAAACAAGATTGACTCCTGATTATTCCTACCATACTTTTAGACATGGCAAACAAGCAACTTATAGAAATTAGAAAAAGTTCTAAGTTGTAAATTAGCTGTTCTGAATTTCCTACAGCATGCATTGTCTTTCAGAAAATAGAACATTTACTGAGAATAGTTGCTATCAGGGTAAAAAAGACATTGGAGGAAGAAACATAGTCAGGCTATGCTTGACACAAATACTTTTACCACCAGAAAGGAAATGGATTACACAAATAATCAAAGCCAGACATCATCCACTGCTCTTTAAAGTACAGAATAAAAGCCAAGGAAATTTGTGTTCCAACCCTGCATGAGATTTGAAAATTGCTCAGAGTAACAATCATATTCCAGATAAAGCAACAGCAACGTTGTCGTGAGTCAGTGCTACAATTGTTAGCCACCAGGCACTTTAAGAATTGACTCACACATGAAGCAAGGAGGTTCCAGAATTCCCTATCAGTAGCACACATACCACACTGATCCATGATACACTAGTATCATGTAGTTTGGTATTGAATTAGAACTACAGCTACCCTGGTCACCACTATCCAGTGTCCTATGTCACAACACTTGATTCAAAAAACTCACTATAAGTTAATTTATTGTAATGGCATAACAACCTTGAAGTACCTTGTGACACTCATTTTGGTATCATGGAATGAATTCAATCATATTTTCCATCAGTAGGTAAAAATACTACATCAGATATCTTTGAGGGCATGTGATTTTCATAGGTGAGGGGAATTTGAAAAACGTGGAGCTCAGTAGAGCCACTATTTCTAAAAATTAAGATAAAAAGCAAAGTCATTACTAGAATACAGGGCAGGTATTCTCAATTTGGAGTACCCAAAACTGTTTATTGCTTTTTTATACCGATATTAAGCTTCCAGCTCATTTCCTAATTAAAAAAGCAAGTCTTCGTTTTGTGTATTTTGCTATTTACCTCTAACAGCACCACTGAAAAGAAGCATTTAAAAGTGATTCAAAAAATTAAAAAGCGTAGAGTACAAATGTTTTAGTAATGTACTCCTGTCAGCCATTACCAGAGCTGCTCCAGTAACTGAATTATCTTCTCAGGAATTATAAAGCCTGTGATTGTGCACAGAAAAGCTTTTTCCACCACTGTGTTGGGCTGAGGACAGCAATAGGTTGATAAGAAGCTAGATGATTTGTTGTCTCTGAAAAACAAACGAACAAAACAACTAAAATAAATATACTTGAAATCTTCTACAGTAAGTATTAGTAATCAAAACTTGTACTAAACAAATAGCGTCTATGCGTATCATCTAAATTAATACAGAACCAACCAGTGGCTAAGCAATTAATACACAAGACATCATGGTGCTGTGGGTTAACCCTGGTAAGCACCTAAACACCACACAGCCACTTGCTTGCTTTCCCCTAGTGGGACAGGGCAGAGAATAGGAAGGGTAAAAGCAAGAAAACACGTGGGTAGAGATAAAAACAATTTAATAGTTAAAGCCAAAGTTGCACGTGAAAGCAAAGCAAGCTAAGGAATTCATTTACTACTTCCCATCAGACAGCAGGCATTTTGCCATCTCCATCTTGTGTAACTGTGACTTGGGAAGACAAATGGTGTAACTCCAAATGATCCCCCCTTCTTCTTTCTCCCAGATTTTATTGCTGAGCATGCCACCATATGGTGTGGCATGCTCATGTCAACTGACCACATCCCTCTGGTCAGTTGGGGTCTGATGTCGTGGCTGTGTTCCCTCCCAGCCTACTCACTGGCAGGGCAGCATGAGGGACAGGAAAGACCTTGACGCTGTGTAAGCACTGCTCAGCAACAGCTAAAACACCCCTGTGTTATCAACACTGTTTTGGTCATATCCAAAACACAGCACCACACAAGCACCAATACACACGGGTACCCCCAAAAACAGAGCAAAGTTATTCAAGACTTACAACAAACACTTCAGCGCCTAACAGACTTCCCACTTACAGACACGCGTATTAATTCTTATTTAGCTCTTCCTTAAAATAAATTGTGGCTTTCCTTACTTAAAATGTATGTAAAGATCAAACAAATTCAAGTACTTACAAGCTAACTTGATTCAAGACAGCACCTAGCCATTCAAACAGTTCCTCTGTACTGCAGGACTCCTCTGACTTTCCTTGTAGTTCGTTACTTTGTAACACTGGACACTGCAAGTCCCTTAATGTGCTGAATGTTATTTTTGGCTTCAGAGCCTTTATTTGGTTCTTTGAAAAGTATGACATCAATGTTGATCCCTCTGCACCTTAACAACACAACACCACAAAGAGCTGTTACAAAACTACTAAACAAAAGGAGCACTGAATACATGAAACCTTTGTATATGTACACAAGAAAATGCAGCATGTAAACTGCTTACACGCTGTTATCTTTGGCAAAGGCCATAGAATCTTCAACTTCCTTATCTTACTGGAAATAAAACAGTGCAAGATCCAGCAACTCAGTATAGCTCAATAAAATTGCTATTTAACTATCAAGTATAGATTTGTCAATAGAAAATTCAAGCAGAATTAACAGGGCAAGTAATAAAATGAACTTATTAAAAAGAGGAATTCAGAGCGTTCCTGAAAAGGAACATGTGAAAAGGAGCAGGAACACATTAACTGCTTCCCAAGACAAAGTGGTCTGCAAATGTACCCACACTGTAAATATACCTATGCCTGTACTCAGGAGGCCAGAGAACATTTTGCAATATTAGTGCCTACAAGTACATTCCCTCGATGCCCATGCACAGGTACTTGCTGCTGTAGAAGAGTGATGTGTGCCTTATACCATTAGGTCATCTCTAGAAATTCCTTGGGCATTGCACCATGAGAGGGAGAATACATGTGGTAGATGTACACAAACATAATGCATCTCTAAGACCAGGTAAAGGGAACGAAGCTCAAATGAATTCAGGCAGTAGTCCCTCCAAAACCACCGAGTGTCTAGAGGGACTGCAGCATCAGTAGTTCACCGAGAACTGCCTCCTAGAGACAGCATGGCTTCTAGAATCACGAACAACTCCAGTAGAATAAATTCCTGCAGATCTCATGAATACTTTGCAAAAAGCTATAGTGTCATTTAAATTCTCCTGGAACATGCCTTCACAACTGCAGAAAGTTTCCCTTTTCATTGTCCTTAAAGGCACTCAATCTTCTAGCAAGCACGTCAGGTTAGTGGATCTCTTAGCTCACTCAGCTGAGGATAAAAACATGTAATAATCCTTCTGAGCTCTGATCCCATCACTAAAGACCACAGACTCGATTTCCTAGGTGTGATGGCAAACAATTTAGGAGCCATAAGGTTTTTGATAAAAACTCTTGATTTATACTAAATTAAGAAATCATCTTCTGATAAGATATATTTGGAAGGTGATATTACCCCAGAAAAAATACCAGAATCAGTTATCAAGACTAGAGACTCTCCTACCCACCTGGCTAAGGTGTCTGCTATCCCAGAACACTGCTCTCCCTGAATAGTGGAAAAGTGAGCAGGTGGCTACAGGTCTGAGAACAGATTTATCAATGATGTCAAGATGAATTTCAGAATAGTCTGGGGGACAAGGATTGAAGAGAGAAGGAAAAGGGGAGTGTAGAGAAATCAAACTATATCACAAATCCCCCTTAACTAGGATCGGAGAAGAAAAAACCAAAACAGAACAGTGAGAAGTCTCCAAAAGCAGCATAGCTGTAGGAATTAGATGTACCTTGATGGACTTCTGGGAAAGGCCACATTTCGTCAACTCCAGTACGTGATCCAAAACCGCAGCTAAAAATCTAAAAACCTAACCTAAGCAAGCATATTGCAAATTAAGAGATATTAACCAACTTCCTTTTTGAAGCAGTAAGATAATTGATGTGGAATCAATTCTCCTAAATTTGAAATTCCAGATAACGTATTCTATTTTCGTATAGTAACAATGGGTCTCTAGGTGACCAAGAAATACCACCTTATTCATGAGAAGCCTGAAGCCCAGAACAGCATTTAAATACCGCAGGAAAGGCATGTATGAACAGAAGAAATTAAAGAACAGGATAGAGTTCACTACAGAATACAATATCCAAGACTTGCTATCCAAAATTATGGACTGCCTAAACTCCATCAGCCATATTTATCTCAAGGACAATCACATGGGGAAGCAGAAAAAGGAGGACTAACCTGATCCTTTTTAGTCATCCGTCAAAAAAGGCTGTCCAAGTACTGAAGGGCACAGTGAAAAAGACAGGCAGCCACTGAATTCTTGTTAATTTAGTATTTTTATACAGATATATTTGTCTGAAGTGTGCTAGAACAGATCACCTTCCTTCACTCTGTACTTCCTCTTGGCATTTGTTAGACTAACAGGTTCAAAGAATGTATAATATTGCCCTAGAATTCTTAGTCAAGTATAAGAAATTATACATTTTAAATGTCTGCTCCATATGGGACCCTCAGCTATAGTCCTAACTTCAAGAAATCTCAAACACTACATCAAGACTCCAACAGAACAATTCCTCCAGCTAGAGCATAGCTTTCCATTTCAACAACCAGGCACACTGTCAAAGTCTTTTAGAGGCCAGTGAATTTCAGCCAATAAACACTTGAAATTGTCATAGAGATTACAGCAATAAAAAAGAGAAGAAAAGGTTGGTTTTCCTCTGTCATTAAAGATACGACGCACTGCATATTCCCTTTTTCTGTTCCTCCTGGTGCCAGAACCACTAAGTGGGAAAAGCGGGTATGAAAAAGAAATCCTGCTTTTGGAAAGCGACATGAATGTTTTTAGGTTTGCAGCAGTGCTGGCCATAGCAAGAAACACCAGTTATCAGCAGGAAGGCTGAAAGCAGAATGTTCACAGACGACACCGATTCTCTCAACAAAACACATCCCTCTTTTCCCCTTCCAGCAGAATCTACACAATGCCTCATGTCTATTAATAAAAATCTATAAAGTTTTATTTTTGTCAGTACAAAGGAACTAAGAGTCTTTCGTGTGTTATGAGCACAAGATTCCTGCACAGAAGGGCATTTAGATTTAACTCCATATTCAGGAAGTGATTGACCTGACCCGGTTTTTGGATGTAAGAAAGTGAGGAATATGAATGCTCTTGTTCCTGAATGCTGCTACACTGGCAGCAACAAATATAAGAAACATACTGGCCCTAGAGGCGTTTTGCTCTCTGCCCAGGGTCAATAAATCCAAGCATGCTGAGCCTCAAGATCTGCCACCTTAGTTGGATTTATGTCACCATTTATGGTAGCAACAGTCTTCACTGTGACTCTTTTCTGAAGACTACAAGGACAGACATTGCAAGCCTTCAAACAATTTACGTATGACAAACAAAGAAGGATCCTTGTTGTATGATTAGTACTTAAAAAGGGTGAGGGGAAACAAGAAGGACTAAAGTGAAACATGGGACACTGCTAAAGGAGCTCGTAAGCAGCTTTAATTTCTCAGATCAGTAACTCCCTCTCAGACTTGGTTTTGAAGAGCCAGGAAAAAAACACACCAAAAGCCACACAGCTATGATGAAGAAAAACACTTTTTTGTAGTACACACTCCTGCAGTTTTTGTCAATTCCATCCAAATGCTACATATCCCTAGATACAGGCTGCTCTGAGGTAAAACAAGCAACTGAGGAGTTTGGAAAGTGACCCTCAGAGGAAGAACAATACTTAAATCCCAGAAGAAAAATTAATGTAATTAGAAAACAGGAGATAAATGAATGCTAGAACAAAGGTGATTTGAGACAACATGATTTCTTACAACAATAACCTCTTACTCTGCTCCAATCTCACACAAGTGCTTGAGAATAAAATTATAAAATAGTAGACTGCATGTGTACCAGTGTACACAGCACACGACAGAAATATGGACTCTGTACATGTCCTGTAAGTACTGATGAAATGGAAGTTCCCCATCTCAAGTACCACACCAAATATGTAACTTATGTGTATTAATAAAAAACTCAAAAAAAAAGAGTGTATTAACAATGGTTATGTATGTCACAAATTTATAAAGAGGCAGCCCTATCAAATAGGCAAAGTTACGCCAGAAAGCTCAGGCAACACAGAGACAAGGAAGTGAAGCAACTAATCTGTCTCCTATGAATCACTGTTGTGTTCCTGAAATGAAATGTTCTGCTGCATAGGAAGTAACACACACCCAAAATAAATAAACAAAACAAACAAAAAATCCCACCCAAACACATTTTAATCTAACCTTTCCCTCCACTAAAAATGCATTTGGACAATCACTAGAAAAGAACAGCAAACTAAAAATATTTGGACTTCATGTCAGTTACATTTTAGTTTTACATTTACTTCTCATTACCTGTATTATACCAAGCCAGCAGGAAGTCAAATTCTAAAGGTTTCTTTTCTTTCAAGGCCCAAAGCACTCTGTTATGTTTCTTGCTATCAGGGTGAAAGCTGGAATCAGTCAAGTCAATGCTTATAACTGCAAAAATGTAAAAAAGCAATAGCTACTCAACTGAAATAAATTTTAACATTAAATTCATTAAGAACTAAAAGAACACAAAGAAACCAAAGAACATTAAACTTCCTTTTAGCATATACAGCATATTTATAAAGTATTTGATTATGCAAATATGACTCCCCATTATGTAAATATTCACCTCCTGCTGTCCTTACTTTGATATTACCTGGAACTGCCTTCTAGTTACTGGAGGGACAGATTCCTTTTGTAATGGCAATGACAGAGGTCCCAAAACAGCACCTTAAAAATATCTTGGTAATTAGGCACTAAAAAAAGCTACAATTTCTAACATCAAAAGCCACGTATATTGCAATGACAATTTTTCAGCTGTTTTTTTCTAGATGAATTAGTCCCAGGCTAAAAATTACATTTATTTTTCAGATGGAAATTTCATCATATATTTTATGTGACAAACTGAATAGTAAAATCATGTCCCATTTTGCCAAAATTCTTATTATAGATAAAAACATTAGAACGGGAAACTTGTTATTTAACTACTTCTCAACTACTGCAGGTTCTAACATACTTGAGATGGTATACTGTTCATGGGGTTTTTTTAAATTATTTAACAAAAAAAAAAAGGTCACCAAAAGAGTCACATCTAGTATGTCTCCTCTGCAGCTGTTAAAAAATTACAGCATTTTCCAAGTACTTGGTATATGGAGACCACCATTCTAAATGTGTCAAATGTAATACAATTCTGCCATTCAAGCAAGCAGTCTCAAGTGAGGGTCTTCACTGTATAAACAACACAATGAAAAGCCCAATAATTAAAAATTTTATAGAATACCCAAAAGATCACACATTTGTTCCCTTATAGCTACTTTATTATTTGGAAAAAGTGGTGTTTTTTCCTTCATCCAGTCCTTGTATGTACATCTGGAAAAATACCACCTAGACAATAACCAATTTTAAGGAAAAGGAAGTTTCAGCATTGCTGGTTTAACATTCTAACAAGGTGCTTCACAGACAGATCTGAAATAAGCACCATCAATATAAATAATACTTACCATATCTCATTACTTTTTTGCCAGAATACCGAGAAGGGCGACCTTGCAGTCCAAGTTCCTCATAAGTATCCTTATCCACTGATAGTATTAGTTTTCCTATAAACAAAATAAACTTTAATACAAATAATCTTCTACTTAGTTCCCTTTGAAGTCTTCTGAGAACCATGTACCTTATACGATGGTAGCTTTGGATCAACAGTATTACTAATGTAATCCAGATTCCTTAGTTCCAGTTAACTGGATTACCAGATTAACCCTTAAAAAAAATAAAATGTTGTAACTCAATTACTCTTTTTTTATGAAAGCGGTCTTACGAACTAGAATGAGAAAAGTGTAATATTATTCCTGAGATAGTCACAGCTTTTTTAACTGTACTACCTCACTTCATTGGCTCAATCTTTTCTCCACTTGTCCCCTAGCATTTGCTGTATCATTGGTTGAACGCTACATTACTCTAGGGCCTGACTTAGTAAACATTCATGCGTGCACTGCTCAACTAAATATACAAAAGCAGTTCCTCCAACTCCAGTGGGACTACTCACACTGTGTAAACTATAGTTATTAGTCATGAGCAGATATGCACTGGAACAACTCCACTTCCATGTTCATAAACCAAATGTGGCAGCTGCCACTTAGTACAGTATTTCACACAACACATCTCTACTACAGTCTTTTGATTTTACTGTACAAGTAATAGTATAATATAGAATACAAACAAACATGGTTGTTGCTGAAGATTTCAAATGGTGACATCACCAGGAACTGTAACGTTGTCTCTGCATTAATTGTGCACTGCATGCAATAATTGTACCATATGAACTCAAACACAATCAAGTATCTATTTTGCTAGGACTGTGCTAACAGAGCACATACAAGAATCCATCCTCTGAAGAATCTGAATTTACTTATGTCCTGATGGGCATCTGTCATATTACAGCATCTTAGGCTAAAGGGCTGACAGAACAATTTGTGTTTCTATTATATCTGATATACTGTTAAATGGAAATAAGACAACATATTTGAAGCCCAAAACAGCTTCATTATTTTCCCTGCATTAAAAATCCTACCTGAGATGTAACATTTTTTCATAAAACTGCAATGGAACTGCAACAGAGTATTTTAGCACATTACATAATTCTCAAAGAATAAACACTGAATATTTTCAAAGTGTTCCTAAGCAGTGCTGATAATTTTCTTTTTTGGTACAAATTCTGTCTTCAAGACCAGTAGGAAACAACAAGTTGGAATGCAATGTTTTCACAAAAATAATCCTCTGTAGCAATTGCAATTACGGTTGATGCACTGACAGTCTGATACTATACATAAGTGAAGATTATTTTTATTTAATTTCCTTCAGATTAAATAAATAATTTAACAACATGAATGAAAAAAGTTAGAACGAATATTTTTTCAATTCAAACATATTTCTAATAAAGTTGGCAAGTACAGTAAGCATTACATTTTCCAGTTTATATTATTTCACATGAAAAGAAACAACAAACCCAAGACCAGAATCAATATGTATGTATTACTAAAATCAAAACAAAACATACCATTTGGTAGCAGAGCTGCAGAATTATCTTGATCAATTCTTGTGTTATAGGTGAGTGCGTAGCATGAACCTTTAATAATAAAGCAGAAAACCATGAGATTACACAGTCTCTAAAGACTGTGTATGACAATATGAAAGATTCACCTCAAGATAATCAAACATGCGGAATACCATTTGAATCACTCTAAACCCTTGTGTTTTCAGCAACTTTATTCCACCTTCTCAAGCAAAATAGCGTTTTGTATTATTTTTATAAACCTTGGACTGGCACTATTTTAAAGGGCCTGTAATATAGATAACATTAATAACATGCCCCAATATGAAAACACTTTCTTTCCACCTGCAACCTTCCCCACTCAGCAAATGGAAAACCCCATTTTTTCCAAACACATTTCTATTATTATTTCACGTGAAGACAAGGCGGAAGATGCTCACATTACTAATATATTTTATAGCATTATCTACCACAACCAATTTTATTCTTAAAAATACAAGAGTCAGATCCTGTAAACTCAGTGTACATATGTCATACTGCTTCCATAAAACTACTGGCATAAAAGCCATTAATGAGACTAAAAGAAGTAAGAGTCCCATATTTAGAAAGTAATGATTCTCATTCTCCTGTTTCATCCACATGTTCTCTTTTCTCTTCTGTTTTCCCTTTAAAGCTGTTTTTCTCCCTGACAATCATCCGAAAGGTACGTTTATCATGAGCCAAACGACCGGGGCCTAACTCAATGAAAACAGCACGTGCCGAGTATGCAATAGCAAGTTGGCTGGGCAGAGGCTGCATCTTTCTTCATATCCTCTTTGCTCTTACTGTGTAAGGATGAGCTGCTGCAGCTCCATTAGCAAAAAAGGTAAAAAGCAAGCATTTTTTTTCTCCCTATTTTTCTCTTGCCTGCTGTGGAACACAGCTAACACAGCTCTGTGTTGGAATATGAAGGAATGAGAAAGAATGGAGCCGACTTCTGCAGGAATCTGCATAAAGATGAGGTGGAGAAGAAACAGCTGTGAGGATACACAGAAGCCCTCTTGATAGCTGGCTTGCAGAATTAAGATGGGAAGAGGGAACAATCATAGAAGTTCTGGACCCAGCGGGTGTACATAAATGTTGACAAACCACAAAGCGGAAAAAAGCAGATAAAGAAATTAATACAGAATTTTCTTTGTATTTTCCTCCCCTTCCTTTAAAATACTTTCCAGAATAGATAATAACAAACGGATTTTACTGTGTTGCAAAAAAAAAAAATACACTGTTACTGCATCTGTCACGTTCTGATTTCCTTCTTACCTTTCTTTACAAAAGCATCGATGAATTCATGAGCGACCAATTCATGAACTGATAAATTCCTCACCAGGTAGTACTCTCCAACATCCGCAATGGTACTTTTCAGCACTTCAGGTAGTATGCCACATTCAGGGATCAAAAAGGACACCTATTAGGAACATATTTGTAATGTAAATCATATCCTAAAATCGGTTCTGGAAGAAAACCCAGAAATACATAAGAAAAACTCTACTTTTCAAAGACATTAATATATTATACCAAATGAGATGAAGAAAAAATATGAGGCTATTATCTTCAAAATTTATCAATCTGCACAAAGTTTCTAGGTGCACTAAATACATTATTTAGGGTTTTTTTTTTTCATTTTACATGCTATACAATAGCATTTGAGGTACTACATAGAGGCACGACTTTACACAGCACGAGCTATGTAAAGATCATGTCATTACAAATTTAGCGTGATGTCACACTGGAACATTTCCTGCAGCCCCTACTGAAAATGTAGGTTAAGCATTTATGTAATCTCAGGGAAAAAGTGAAGATCAAAGTAGAATTTAAACTAGTTCTTGAATCAATGCATTCTCCTCTGTAGATAATTTTGGAGGTCAGAAGAGTCAACATACCATCAGAAAAAAACCTGAAGACGGGCTTACTACTTTCAAAAAAAGTCATGAAGCGTATGTTAAGGCTACAGCTTCTGTAGGAGGTTTCAAATTTAAGGTAGGAAACCGATTTTCAAAAGGGATGAGCACCCAGCTTTTCTTACTAAACTGAGCACCTAGCTTACTAAGCACCTAGCTTTTCTTACTAAACCCAGCCTTTTGGTCCAATTGCCTACTTTTAACTTCCCTTCTGTTTAAAATCTTTCCTGTATGTGTTTCATAGATCAACAGAACTCTTAAGTCCAGGAGACCAGGGAAAACAAGGTTATTACATGGACAAGTACCAAGCTTCCCAACAACTATGCCCAAGCAGCATAAAGGTCTGTCCTCCTGCTCCTTCTCCCTCCATCCCTCAAAAAACTTTTTTTCCCAAAAGCTGTCAGAGAGCAGGTACTAATCTACCCCCCTTTGCACACGTGTGCAAGAGAAGTAACAAGGGAGAGATGAGCTGCCTGCCACACAAGCAGGAAGCTTTCTTGTCAGCTGCTAAACGAATTGCTCGGGAAACAGCGAGAGGATCTGACTGAAACTTAAAACAGCCAAAGGAGAGAGCGACCTGGCAAAAACCGGACCTCCCAACATTTTAAGTTGTCCCGAAACAACCGAAGCAGCTGATAACGGCACGGCACGGCACGGCACTTGGGTGGCAGCAGCAGGAACAAGGTGAGAGAGGGGACTTCCAGGGCACGCCAGCGGCCGGGCTTCAGCCGAACACCCCGCCGCCTCCTCAGCACTGGGGCCTCCCTCAGCCCCTCACCGCTCGGCCGAGGAGCCCGTGGGGTCCCGCTCCCCGCACGAGCCCCCGGCCGCCGAACGGCCGCCTCCACAGCGCCCTCTCCTCGCGCCCGCCGACGGCAACATCCGTTAACCGCAAACCCCCCCGCCGCGACGCTCGCGGCTCGGCGGACGGGCGGGCGGGCGCACTCACGCGGCAGTTGTAGGCGTGGTCCCGCACGTGCGCCGCGTGCCGCGAGCGCGCGTGCCGCGCGTGGCCCTTCTCGCAGACCAGAAGGTGGCGCGGGGCCTGGCGGAGCCACCGCAGCGGTGGCACCGGCACCGACATCCGCCGCCAACGGAGGAGGCTGCCCCCGACCAAGTCACCCGCCGCCCGGGAAGGACAGACTGCACGGAACGGCCGGAGAGGGGGAGGAGGGGCGGGGACGGGGCTGCGCGATGAGGTCACTTCCGCAGAGCGCGGCGGGAGGGGCGTGTCAGGAGGCGTGCGCATGCGCAGCGCCGCTGAAGGGGCGGCAGCCTTTGGAGGCCCCGCCCGCCCCGTCCCCGCCCGGTAGATGTGGGCACTGGGTGGTTTTGGTTCTCAGAGGTCCAGAAAAAACCCGGCGTGAGTCGGGCTGCAAAACCCGCGTGGGCTTTGTGGTGCGTTAGCTGCAGTGCATGGCCGTGACAGCACGTGCGTGCTACATGAGTGGCTGTGGAAGCGGGAGCCGGGCCCCATAGGTGTCAAGGGGGAAGATCGTAGGCCCCCAGGGCATGTTTCGCGCTAGGGGGTGGTTTTAGGAGAGATGGACACTTGGAGGGATAAAACAGGCAGGTAGAAGTGCGTTCTTGGATGGCTGATGGCACTGAGCGGCCTTCANGGCGGCCTTCAAGACATCAAGTATCTTTCTACCCAAACAGCAAATACGAAAAACCGTAGAATCATAGAATGATTTGGGTTGGAAGGGATCTTAAAGATCATCCAGTTCCACACTT
>RSEF01000002.1:75823684-75840973 GCA_003993805.1 Himantopus leucocephalus | reverse complement strand
AGCTTTCTTGTAGGTGCCCTTCAGATACTGGAAGGCTGCTATATGCAAACCTCAGGAGCTGCAGGGGTGTGTGCACCCTTTGTGACAGGCCACCACCAAAATACAACCAGATTTCATCAGGGCCCCACAGAGATACACCGAGGATGTGAATTCCTACCGAAAGCTTAAGATCCGCTGGATCTTCTGAGCATATTTGTAGTAATAGCTGCAGTTTTACAAGATCGTGAAGAAGATCTTGTGTCTGCTGTTGCTCCAAATAGTACAGCTCAGGTTAGCAAGCACGGTGTGCAAAGGCTGTGAGATTAGGCCCTGCGTCCGATGTTTCCTCTCACTGCGCATTTTGTATATTGTATTTTGTATAAAGCATGTACAAACATTTCCTCTTTCCACCTTCCTGTAAAATTTCTCTTCCCAGTCCCCTAGCTTTGTGGCTCCTGATTTAGTTTAAAATGGTACCACACAACTTTCTTGGTATTCGCTGTTTCTGTACTCTGTATCTGGCTGTACGTAACCTTATTTAAATCACCACTGAGGTCTGTTCACCAGACATCCATCAAGCTGGCAAACCTGATGCTCTGTTTTGACGCCAGTTTGATGACAGTTGTTCCAGAGATCTCAAGCTTGCCCTAGGGAGATCTTGACCTGCTATTTCTAGATGTGACGTTCAGTGTTAATGCTCAGGGGTACATGAGTTTGGTTATTCCTCTCCCTCAGGTGGTCAGATGCCAAAAGGAAATAGTATAGATTCATTATAGATTAGTACAGGAAATTTGTTTAGTATAGAAAAGTATAGGTTATGGTGAGGTCATTTGTTCAACAGCTGCAGTGTTACACAGATCTGAACTATCAAATTCCGGTGATTTTACTTGTCCACCAGCTACATAGCTTGGTGGTTTGATATCGTAACTCAGGCACTTTTGTTCACTACCTGGGCAGTTATTGGCTGTTTGGCTGACGTAAAAAAGTAGCACTTAGGTTTTCTAGATCTGTATTTCCAGTCTGTGAATTTATGTTACAGCTCCAGCTTCAGTGGTCAGTACGCCCAGGCTCCGCTTCTGGCACAGACTGCACTTTTCTGGTGCTCTGTCTATGTTTGGGTCTGCCTGATGTTACTGACTTAATAGCTATAAATAGCCAGCAGTGTGAAAAGGCTGGTTCTTGCAAGGTCTGTGTTACAGAACCGTGCTTGCCCGATGGAAGGAGAGATGCTACTGAGAAGTTACTAGCTCAGTGCTTCTGGCTTGTTAGGCTGATTCAGACCCACTTGTTTCAGGGCACGTGCTTTCCGAGTGCTTGTTTAATGAAGTGACATCAAGACACTGCTGCCCTGAACTCAATGGCTTGTGTCCTCCAACGTGGGAGACTGAGATGAAGCTACATGTCACGCGGTCACTGCCACATTAATGTTTGTGGAGGAGGGCTGAATTCTACACTTACATTCTCTGTATAAATTGAATTAATTGGATTATTATGAGTCAAAAAAGGCTATGTAATCACAGTAGCCTTCGAATTTAAAGCATGCAAACATTAATGGGAAAAGCGCTACGTGATTAATGTTAGTTATTATCATACCCGCAAGCAGAAGCCTCTGTGCGGAGACAAGCATCACACTGCGATGATCAGAAAGCCTGTTTTACTAAAGGGGTGAAAAGTTCAAGCCTCTGATCAATAAGCCCAGAGATCCAGAGAGGAAATTCAGCTATGCTCAAAGCAGCCTGTGGAGTTGGTTTTTTTTGTGGTTTGGGGTTTTTTTTTGTAAGCTTCTCTGTGCTAATACAATTTATGCTTTCTGCTAGGGATACAAATGGATTGGGAAAGAAATGAGGGAAAAATATGTTGGGGAAGGGTCAAAAGAGTCATGATTCATGCTTGCATATTCAGAGTTAATTCAGCATTTTAGGGATTTTGGCAGGAGTGTAGTTCACTCAGTGGAGCATTGAAGGATTCATATCACTGTTCAGTGAGTTTGGTTCATATGTCAGTCAATTAATTTTAACCCACCCTTACTCATATACGTTGGCTGTCCTGTTATAGAGTATTCGTGTTTTAGAGAACTCCCTGAAGATACTGAACTACATTAAAAAAAAAAAATTAGCAGTCCAGTAGTCTGTGCTGTAACATACAGAATTTCCCTATCTTTAAATGGGCTATATATATGTACGCTAATTGTTGGTAACTGCTGATATTTTTATAGTGGTTGTTACAGTTTTGTGAGTAATTTGGTTTCTGTATATCATTAAAAAAAAAAAAAAAGACATTTTAAACTTTAAATAATTGAAGCGACACAGCCCCTGTAAAGCTATCACAATTTTCCCAAGGATTTCAAACCCGTGACAGGGTAATGCAGTTTTACAGCAATTCGGTTTCCGCATGCTTGAAGAGAGTTACAGGCTGTAGTCAAGAGGAAAGAAATGCCTTGAGGCAACCTGTGGTAATAGCTTGGAATAGGGAAGGATCTCTAAATTGTTTCACAGGACTGGTGAAATTTGATTCTGCTTTTGTATAAAATAACTGAGTTTGGAAAGAAAATTCTGATCTTCACATTTTGCACAATATCTCTTGTTGCAAAGCCCAGCTGCTTCTTTTATGTATTTTTTTTCACTATTGAAGAGCAATCTTAACTCATTCTTTCTGCTGGATTTTCTGATTTTAAAAGTAACATTATTAAAATACCTAGAGTTTCATAAAATCAAATCTAAACAAGTATTTGTCACAGATATTTTGAAATTGCTTTGTGTTTTTAAAATGAATCAAAATATTTTTCTTTTCAGTCACTATTTTTTTTCTGTCTTAAGTATTGTTGACTGCAGAAGAGAAGGAAGGAAGTTGTCTAAATCTTTTAACCTTGGCTGTTGTAATTAGTACTTTGCAAAACAGAAACAAACGTCTGGTGCCTTGTTCATCTGAAGTTAATAAAGTGTGTAAGACTCTGAAAACCAGCAATTTACTCGATCAGTGTCAACTGTTTTTTCATTGAGGGAAGTGGAAAGATGGTGAAGATGTGGATTGTTAGCTTTATATCCTGTTTTTACACACTTCGGTCCAAATATTCAGAGCAGTGATGGATTGTAAAAAAGATCCCACTCAGACTTGTTTTTCTAGATTACAAACAACACTTCTGCCAAGCTACTCCCCAAAGCAGCTGTTCAAGCCAGGAAGAATAGTAAATGCTAACCATGGACTGAGTTGCTGGATTTGGTTTAAATGCAAATAAAAAAAACCCCAACCACCTGATCTGTTTCTTTCAGAGTTAAAACCCCCTGGAATCTGGGAAAACTCACACTCGCTTTGGTGATACTACAGTGGGAGAAGAAATGAGAAGGATAATTCATCTAACAAGGTTCTGGGGAGCAGGAGTGTATTTCGTTTGTATTGAAGCAGAGTCTTCACCTCCACTTGCCTCCTAAGGATCAGATTTTGGCATGCTGATGGGGAATTTTCATGCATTTTCTCTCTCCCTCTAAACAGATCAATTGTCATTCACATTATGGCTAATACAAGGCACGTGCACTCTTACAAGATGCCTGTTGGGGCAAGCTACTCCGTGGTGCTTGAGGAAGATTTGGGAATCTGTTCCCTATTCACACTTCCTTACAGAAGGTAACAAACAGTGGCCATGTTCCCCTGGTTGCTCCTTTAGCTTCTGGGAAACGTCCTAGGGAGCACTTCCACACCCATCTCAACCTTCCACAGGCAATAAATATGCGTCCCTCTCCTCGTTCCATAACAAGATGGAGAAACACTGCTGCCTTTTCCATTGCTAAGGTCTCCTCCCCCAGCTCTACAGATAACAGGCACCATTTTTCCTCAAATAGAGTAACTCCTGTAATGCCCAAACATTATTCATACATCGGCATTTTAGTGCCAAAGCATGGTACTTTCACAAGCCGCGCTGAAGTCAGTGTGTGTATCCCTGTGTCACTCAGAAACCATTCGCACACTGAAACTTAAATGTGAATTCAGACTTTTCGGTTTAGGTTCCCATTTTTGAGTTTTATATGTAAATTCTTTGCCAAATTCTTGACATTAATGTTCAAAGAATCCCATAAACACCTAGTAATTATACATGTTATATCAATAAATAGGCTTTGAACCATTTCTATTCTGTCACCTGGAAGCTCCAGTGTGAGTAATGAGTTTTGTGGAGCCCTTGAAGAGAGGGGTAAGGAACAGGAGCCTGGCCACATTCATGTAAAAATCTGGTATATGATATGTATATCACTAAAAATATCATCCCTGCCCCCACCCTTCAACTGTGCCTGACAGCAGCTGATATTAAAGTGGACCACAGGATCAATGGAAGCAAGTTTTGTTCAGGAAGCATTGCAAAGACTATGTGAAGGACAACTGTCAAATTAGTATCAATACACACATATATACGAGTATAAAGCCATAATGATTCTGTGATTCTATGATAAACATGAGAGTGTATGAGAACACAGAAGCTTATATGATTATAAACATATATGTGTGTGTGTATATATACGAGTTGAAGCCCATAACTACAGATGTGACATTATCTTTTTCCTCTGGTCCCCATGATTTTTAAGATTGGAAGTCTCCTGAACACCATTCCAAGACAGAGCGCACAGTAAAATATCACCTGAGCAGGCTGTTGTAGTCTGCTTTCCATTTTCTTTTGTTCTTCCCTGTTCATACATGCAGTCTCATTTACTGTTTTTTCTTCCTTCCTTCTATTTTTTTTCAGAATCACTTTAAGGTCTTTCTGTTTCTTGTTTTAAGTCCATATTTTGAATGAAATATTAACAATACCACTTTGAAAGATAAGCAATCTGTGAATTTTGGTTTAAATTTAAATTTTGGTGAATTCAAAACAACTTTGTCTCTTATAAATGCAATTTTATCCAAGTGGCTGGTGAAAATGTGACTTTTCCTCCGTTATTTTTTCATGCATAAAGTGTTGGAGAAAAAAATTGAATAAAAGCTCTGCTACTACAGGTCATCTCTTTACCTGAGGTCCAAGGAGCTTCTGCATCATTTGATATACAACCCATTCACAGCAAACCAGCTGTTGATTGCCATGATGGGAAAGATAATTAATTTTTTCTTTAGAGCTTGTGTCCCTGTATTCTGACTGCTAGCAGTTTATGTTCAGATGCACTTCTTGCCAAAGTGGCTGCTACAGCTTCTGGCCAAACGTGTTAGGGAACAGGCAAGCCTTTGTACGTGTCTGCAATGTTGTCTTAGATGAAAAATCCCAACAACAAGCTGCACTATCCATTCAATCAAGCAAGCAGCAAAAATTGGATCAGTGTGAAGACACAGCATCTCAAATAAAGAAAAATAAAGAAAGCAACATGCATCTTGTTGTAGTTCAGTGCCAATATTTTATGGGTCTTCCTGTTCTGTAGTGTGAATCAAGAAATGATGACTATGTGGATTCAGTCGTAAACCATAATGATAAGACACCCCCTGAGCATATGGCAGGAAAGAGACATAGAATTTTCCATAGAGTCATTAATCTTCAATTTTGAAAGTAAGACAGGCTTCACAGTTCAGTAAAAGTGCTCTGCATTTGGCCAAGAAAAACCTTTTGTTCTTGGAGTGAGAAGGAAGCGACGTCTGTTGGGGAATGGATGCATCCTTCTTGTGGGAGGAGTAAGAAATGCCGTTTTTTCTTCACTTGGGGAGATAAGTAGAAAAAAGCATATAAAATTAAGTGAAATTAAGTGCAATCTTTAGGACAAGGGGTAAAAAAGGAAAACTGGGAAGGAGAAAAAATTACTCTTGAAATAGGCCTTTGAGGTAATTTAATTTAATCACTGAATCCATTCAAAATTCAAAATGAAAACGAATCCATTGCTCTTAAACTCTTGCTCTGTTCATTAGTTCATTCTTCCCCCTTGGTTGTTAAGCTGCTCCTCCTCGTGACTCCAGCCTCATTAATAAATCACTCCACAAGATAATTAAGGGCTCCAAATTTTCGTTCCCTAAGATGGGCCTGGCTACTCTTGATATTGCTGAGTTATCCTTAGGTCTGTGAGTAGGATCCTCAGAAGGAAAAGATCTGGGTAGGACTGATTATATGATTAGGAAAGAATGGTACGTGGGGGAGAGGGACATTAGCTACCAGAAATCAATTCGTAATTGAGACTACAGTCTATGATTTACTTAAAAGACTCAGTGTTATATCCTGCACTCATTTACAGCAGGGTAAGTTTGGAATTACTCCCATAACGTCAGTGAAGTTAGTAATGGTATAAAGCAACAAGTCCAATGTGATGAGTGGACAGTGACCTACTTACGGCTGTTGCGAAGAGAATAACGAAGAGCAGTAAAAACTTTCTGTTCCCTTTCATTGTGCTCATGCACTTCTGTTGTTTGGATGGGAGACAGAGTGGGGCGTGAATGGCAGTGCTTCGTCTTCAGGAACATCTTTATTGTGAAAACAAAGTGTCTTCTTTCAACTGAATTGTTTTTGAACTCCTCACAATGTGGCTTCTTCGTGAAATATTTTCAAACTGAAGTGAGTTGAGTCCTTCTGCTTCACCAAGTAAAAAGAAAAACAACTCAAGTTTTGGCACCGTTAGGTCGCCTTTACAGTCTATCATTTTATAGAGACATTAGAAATTATGTACTGAATCACGGAAGTAGCAGCCTTTATATGTCTCATCTGTTTGGGAGTAAAAAGAAATAGGAGCCATGTGGGATTTGTCTTTTTGTTTTAGTTGGATACGAAAATGGAGACAGAAGCAGAGTTACTGCAGATTAGTAGTCCAGATACCAGCAAAGGAAACATATTTAGCTAAACTTATTCTTAAATATTTACTGTATGATAATGTGAACTATGTATTATGTGCAGATGGCTCGTAAGTGGAACTGCCCTGAGTTGTGCCAAGCCAGTACTGGGAACAAAGCAGCTAAAAGAACTTTATTAAGGTTGCAATCCCCATTCATGAAGATACGAAATAATGACTTTATTCTTTGATAAGGCTTTAACGCCGTGGTCACATACTACTTACATGGCTGGAGGACTTGGACTTTATTTGCTTTGAATTGCAAAGAATGCAGGAAGGGAAAGGATGGTCCTGGCATGGAGGCAAGTGATTTCTAGCCTAAAGGGACTAAATTTTATTGCTGCTCCTCACATAAAGCACCTAGCAATGCTATGCAAATTGCTTAAACTAACTTGGATACCTATCACATGTTGCTAACTTTCTGTCCTGAGAACCCAAGCAGTCAGATTTCTGAGGTACTGAGCACTTACAGCTGTAGCTGAAATCAAAAGGAGCGATGCTCTGAACACAGGTGAAATCTTATCTACTGATAAGCAACCTCCAAAGTCAAGTTGCACACTTCTAAAAGGAGCGCTTAGAATAAATGGGACACTTTTTACTTTTATCTCTATGCAGCTCAGCTATCTAATGGTAAAATCAGGAATACTTCATCTCATAGTAGTCTACTATTTCTGAAGCACTTGGAAGATACTGTGGTGCTGAGCACTGTGGAGGATCCCGTGAGGAAATCTGACCACATCTCCGGAGCAGGACTGGAATACTGTTCCATAACCAGCAATGTAGAGAAAAGCAATGACAGCACCATTGAGGATGTATCTTGTGTGCTTAACGAGACAGTCCTGAGGGGAAAATGGCCTAAGAATGCATAATTAAAGGCTGTAACCTAAATGATACACCTAAAAAGGCTGCATTAAGGTTACAGAGGCAAAGTGACTTTGGGCAATTTCTAGCATATCGGTGCTCGAATCTGTATTCCCAACATTCTTTTAACATAGATTTTTTGTGAGTAATTAACACTAAGCTCTGCTCTACTCTTTAGAAAAAAGTAACAATGCATTGATTTGACAAAACGCAGCGTATATCCCCATTGAAATGCAGGTACTACAAAAAAGTAGACAAAGTATATTTTATTCCCCAGAGTTTGCAGGACAAGGTTTATCTGTGTTTAAGGTTGCCGTTGTTTAGCACAAATTTTGTCTAGGCTACTGGGGCTGGTCTGGAAAGGAATTGCCATGGGTTCTTCAATGAGCAGTAGCAGACATGAGTTTGTACATGAAACTAGGCATAGACTTTCAGTAGCTAAATCTAGTATTATTTTGCTTATTAGTTTTATATTTTATCATGCTTATAATGTTTTGTAACATCAGCTTGGGGCAACATATCTCCCAATTGTGCAAAGCAGTGACTTTGCTGAAATTACTTAGATGCTGCATCCACACATATATTTGCAATTGAATACCTGCTAAAATGCTTTGTAGGCCTAGGTCAAATTAGTTCACTTGACCATCAGCATCACTCCAGTTCTGCTCAGCAATTCTTTGCAAATATCCAGTACGGGTACCAGTCAGCCTGATCTTTATTTTTTCTAAGTTGTTCTGTGCATCCAGGTTCCTCTGCTGCATTTTTTGATGAATTCAAGAAGTCTGCCATTTTCACAGCTCAGGCGATACAAGCATAGTGGAGGCAGGGAAGAAGAAAGCAACTTCCTAAAATGCAGTCGTTTTATTACTTAAAAAAGTGATTAAAGCATCTGCTTTAGTTTTCATGATGTTGTAAATCTGTTACTGCCAGAATGGTTCAAGATTTTTTTTTTGAAGACGGGAAGTAATGTCCTTTCCAACAAAATTGCCATTTGTTCATTGAAGAAAGTTAGTTTCTTATAAAAACAACTAACTGAAGAATGGCTTGTTTCCTTACTATGAGACACAGCAATATTATTTTAATACCTCTGTAAACTTTCTGTAAACTTTTATATGACAGGTTCAGCTGCAACGCTGACTTCACATTCACACTCCTCCTCCTCCTTCATCCTCTAACCAATGATTCCTGCCTTCTCTTCTCCCCGCCCCAGGCTGCTGCAGGTGACCTCTTGAAGTGTGCTACCACAGCCTTTCATTTTTGTTTGGTGATCTGTTTCTAGCCTAGATTAGTACCCTGGCAGGATCATGCGTGTCTTGTCTTGAAAGGCTTCACGTCTGGCTTGCTTCAAACAGAAGGAGGTCCTAGTTTTCTTTAAATTGTGATTTTAAAGTGTTAGGCAATGCTGGTTCAGTTTGCAGGACAGGTGATCCTTCACATGGTACTTCATTTTTTCATTTGGTTGCTAGAGAAGAATGCATTTGCGATTAAATGAAATTTAAAAGCAATTACAATCAACCACACCACCAGATGGAGCTTCTTTTCTGCCTTTCCCACTGAAAGTGCTGGAACTGTGGGACTGAATTCACTGGGACTGTGGGACTTAACTGTATTTATAGTCAACGAAATAGAAAACTTTTTTTTTTTTTTTTTAACTTCTGGTGATGCAGGATTGAGCATGCCTGCATTCATATATGGCTATTGCAGTGATTTTTATTTGTATGCTGTTAATGATAGCTATTGTGCCAGTCCTTTGCTTTTGCAGGGTTAGGCTGTATCACACAGTCCTGTTTCTTGTTCACGCACTTGAGAGTTTTCAAGTATAGGCTTACTTCTTAGAACGGTACAGTAATATTAAAGCAGCACGTATTTCTACCCTTTTTTTCTACTGTAAAAATGATTGACATGCTTTAGAAATGCAAATCTCTCTTTGTTCAGACCACTACATAATCTATTTTATTCACTGAAATTCAACTCTGAAGTCTTCTTTTGTGCTTTTAGCAATATTATATTGTGATACAAATACGTAGTTCCTGGTATATATGTACATCATCTGAAGTTACGGTGTTCAGAAGTCATGAGAATCAATATAAATGACCGTGGTAAACATTCTCTCTCTTACAGGATATACTGTATCAGGTACCTGGTTTGCTGTCTACTATCTCAGCTTAGCAATTGAGAACAAACTGTAACTGAGGCAGACCTGGGGAACTGCAAAGACACAGGGTTAAATTTATTCCTTTTTCAGCGCGTTGGAAAACTACATGTTCCAGCAAACAATTTTTAACATCGAGTTTATACAGCAAGATTACTTGGAAAGTATTCCCGTGTTTTAACCCAAGTGAAAGAAATGAGTCTGATGTACAACTTACCTGGCTGTGACCGCTGGACTGAAAAGGTTGCCCTGCTTTTGCCAGGAGGTACTAGAACGGGCTACATTGCACAACTCTATTTTCCCAAAAGACACGGAGGTATCTGAGCTGATGAGGTCAGGTTACCATTCCGTTATACCACGTCAAACACAACTGTAAAGACCGGCGGAGGCTTCGCCAGCCGACGTCATGAAGGTCCTTCTGACCAGCCAGCCAATTCTGTCGTCCTAGGAGAGGCCAAATGAGTTCACGCAGCTATTGATTTTGAGTGAGCTACACGCCTTGCTGCTTGTGACAGAGACAAACACAGAAATACAAAACAGAAAATAATGTGGGTACAAGTTCACATCATTTTCCATTTTCATGTCTCATTTCCAGTGGGCAAAAATATAATGCTTAGAGGGGAAAAAAAATCTAATGCCTTGGGCATCTAGTGTTCATGTGCTAACAACTCAAAAAACTGGTCTAGAAGTGTGTGGTTTTGTCATTTATGTTTTATATACTTTCTAGGAGCTCATTTTGGAGGGTACGTCAAGCATTTGGAATTTTCAAGCGTTCTTAGTCAAGAGGTAAACGTATCTTCTGTCTGAATAAGTTTCCTTACAGAGTTTTAAGAAGATACTGTTTTTTGTTTTCCAGAGGCAGACTGCTAGGTGGCAGGGCAGGAGCAAAATCCAGCAATTTAAGACAGAGGGCAAGAAAAAAATTTATTTTAATAGCTCAGCAACAGTTTTGGGGGTAGAATGCCCTTTATATCAAACTAATCTGGGTAAGATGGAGCTTTGTTCTCACTGAAGTTCAAAGCAATATACTAGCATAATTTAGGGCAAGAATTTGATCCAAATTATAGTTTTCCTAGGTTGCTGAATAAAAAATATACATAAACATAGAGGGTTTACATGTGAGAACCAGGATCCTAGTGTTCATCAGAAACCTTTGAAAGAGATGTGGTTCTGCAACTTTCTGGAGATCCACATTAAAGCAAACAAAACCCATAAAACAAAACCCTTTTCAACTCCTATGCTGTGAATACATTTTGAAAGCTGAAACCCTTTTTTTCTCACTGATAATCTGAACTTTTCCTTTTCAAAGACTGTCTATTTGGGTTAAATTGTTGAAATGCAACAGTAAGTCTCTCTATTAGGATGGCAGCTTGTACATGTTTTTTACCATAATATGATTTACTGATTAAAAGTCTGACAAATGATTTAACATTTTCAGTGTACCACATGAATATAAAAAGTTTACAGAAATATCTTATAAATATCAAAGGTGTTAAACCAAATCTTGACACCTCTAAGAGCCACAAGAACCAAGCAACACTTCTGAAATCTTAGTGAACGGAAAGTTTTTGTGCAACATGGTTTTGTTGCAGTTAATGCCAACTCCAGTCTGAATTTAGTTCAACCACGCGGAATCTTTTCCATGCAATTTCTGCAAAACAGAAAGTTGAAAAAAAAACCCAACAAAAAAACCCAAACGAATCCTTTGTGCTTGTCACGAAGAATGGGCTTGATTTTATACCAGATGCAGAGAAATCTCAGCCCTACTGAAATAAATTACAAAACTCCAACTTTGAAGAGGTTAGCATTTCACCCAAATGGAGTGACATTCCTTGCCTTATTGCCAAATACTCGGTATTAGTAATTGAGAAGGATATTCCACATCATTACAGGAAACACAGCCATTGCTGTAGTTCAGGAAAACTGAATAAATACATTTTCATATATTTCAAGTAATCTCTACATCCCATAAGGAACGTCAGATGCAAGTCTCCTGAGAGAGAAGACAAAATATACAGCAGACATCTCTAAAAGTGATTGTCTGAGAGACTCAAAGCTCTAAAGGATTTTGCTTGCTGAGCATCCTGCAGAAATTAGGTTTAAATCTTCGTATTTAAGATTTGGAAACTAAAGTAATCACTTCCAAATATTTGTTTCCATTTCAGCACTTTTTCCATTACAGATCTAATGCCTGCCTTTTTGGAGTACAGCTGCTTGGCTTTCCTGCATAAAGAAGAAAATTAGGTCTAATAATCTAACTTCTGGATATTTTCTATTCAGATTGTATAGACCCACTGAGTTTTTCATTCAGTGTTTGACCATCCTCACAAACACAGTAAACTGAAAACCTACCCTTATTAAAACCACAGAGAAGCTAGAATTTCCCATGGGATAGGAAGTATTTTTTTTTTTTAATAATTGAGAAGGCTATTAATATCCTCCCTACCATTTTTGTACAAGTAACGTGACTGTTAAAATTGGGATGAAGAACTACGTGATTTTCAAAGTGAAGCAAAGAGATAGTTCAGAATGAATGCTGCTAGAGTTTGAGAAAAGATGTTATGAATTTCGCGTAGGAACTGTGATAAAACCTGCATATTTCTAAATTCCTCTAAATTGTTTGATAGTGCTTAGGAGTTATTACTCATTCATGTTTTCTGATAAGCTGTTGACATGGGACATTTTCTTAGAAAATGCTTGAGTGGGAAATTGGAGATGTTTGGCATATTTGAACTAGGTACATCCAGAATTAGAATGCTTTCCTCTTGCACTAAGTGGAAAATCTGCTAGTTTTGGATTTGAAGGTTGAAGTGGATATTAAAAGTGCATAAAAAGCAATGATGAACAGTGCTTGAATGAGCTTCTGAATTCCATTGCGTAGTTTAGTTGAATCAACAGAATCCCCCAGTTACTTGACTCCAGGTATTTGCAAACAAGTATTTTCACATTCATTTTGTGTCCAAATGATTATGAGTATTGATCAAAGCAGCGTGACCAATTTATTAAATTGCACCTCAAATAGAGCTCCAACCCAAAATCTCTGATCTAACAAGTCCTGAGAAATACATACCCGCGCAATCATAGTGCGAATTGACAAAGCAACACCATGGATTGCTTACCAGTGATTTGCACATTCCTTTTTTTTTTAATGTCATTCAGTAGCCATTTTAGGATGCAAATGCTGCTGCAAGGTGTGTGTGTTGAATGCAGGATGGGGACAAGGTGGGGGAAGTGAAAGAAGAAGGTGCTGCGTTGATCCTGTGTGCGGTTTTTGACCTTCAATATAACTGTTCAAAGCTCAGGGAATGCAAAAAGCCTCCTGGCCACAAATCTGCTCTCTCTTTTTTACTAAGCAATCCCTCCGCTTTTATCTCAATATTTTCTTGAATAACCAACGTGGTAAATAGTACTTAGAAGCCTGAGACCCTGGTTCTCCCGTTCTTTTAAGAGAATCCATTTTGAAATACTTAAGAGACAACACTAAATGCCTCCTTAACTAATGTCTGCTGGCATAATTTGTTGCATGGTTGAACATTTGTTGTAAAGGTTTAGCTGATTTTAAATTACTCCCTTTCAGAATGCTAGCAATCGGTTACCCCTAAAAATCTGACTTCCCTTTGTATGCCATTAATTGCCTGATTTTAATTCTTTTCCTGCCATACGGATTCCTGTTGCCTCAACTGCTTTTGCTTAATTTCTGTGAACGGTAGTCCTTTTTGCAGGCCTGTCTCCCAGAGTTACGGAATATGTAAGAAATGTATATTAATTGCTACAATATTCCTTAACTTTTATCAATATTTACAGTAAGTTTCTTTTTTCGCTGTCCCTTATTTTGCTTGAACCTTTCACATTCCTCTGTAATTTCTAGTAGTCCAAATGGTTTTGCCTTATCAGCAAATGGCACATTTTTTTCCCTTCGCCGCTTAACATTTGTTAATGATTTGGCAAGCTGAGAAAGCATGCGTTAGTGGAATAAACACCACATGAGGAAGTAAGGGCTGGTTTCTTCACTTCTGTTTTCCTCACCATAAAATAGATGCTACTTTGAGAAAGTAAAGTAGTAGTGTTGCATTTTATCTGAGGAATCTTGACCATATTGCAAGTACTAAGCACCGTTACCCACATATCACCTATTCATTTTTCTTCTTTCCAGCTGGGTAATTTGAGGTGCCACAGGACACCACGGACAGGTGGGTCATGAGGTGTCATTTCCAGGCACAGGTAAGAAAGCGCCAGCATTGCAACCTGTTCTCATCCAAGCGAATGCTGACAGAAGCGTGGCCCAACATTGTCACCCACTGCTGTGTTCCAGCCACCGGCAGGTTGGGAGCGATGGTGTAAGCAGGTGAAAGCGGTGCCTTCCCTGCCAAGAGTCGTGCGTGGGAGGAAGACCATCGTTCCCCTCCTTCTTGCACTGCATCCCAGACCTCAGCTGAGTAAGTCAGGAGCGTGCTCCGTGGTTTACCACCATTAAGTTGAGGCTGCTTAGTTCAAAGAGCTTAAATGATGGCACACCAGCTCACTCGGACGGGAGTAGGCAAAGGAGCGCTCCTATGAAGGGTTCAGCCGACAGCCTGGCAAACGTGGCAGCTTGCGGCAGAGTGGTGGTGACGAGCAAACTGGTATTCGTCATGTTTTCCATTAGCACAGCTGGTGCCAGAGAGAATGTTTGTCCTTCGTTCCTCTTCTTACAATGCTCTAAAGCAAACTACTAACAAATGTCGGGTGCACGACCAGAAGCTAGAGTCGTCAGATTATTTGGCACTTCTAAGTAACTGTTTGCTGTTCAACTCTTCGGTCAAGGTGCAGTAAGAACATCCGCACTGTAGTGTCTGCTGAGGAAACTGTTTAGTGGTGTTTCGGCTGCTTTGACATTCATTCCTCTGCGCGGCCCAGACTGCATGCTCACTTGAACTGCACTGTATTCACCCACGTTGGGAGGCTGCTTTTTGGCAACCTGACCGATGCTAAAAATAAAACAAACTATGCAAAACAAACAAAAACCCCCTCTGATAAATCCATAGTGGGAGTGTGTTGCTTCAGAAAGCAGCGCGTTATTTGCATACGCTTTTTAGTGTCTCTTCCAAGAGAATGGAGGGAAGTTTAATAATGTAGTATTTTTGCAATCATCTGTGCAAATTGCCCCCAGACAATAGCAGTGGCACGCACAAAGTATAGAATTAAGCTCGGAAAATTCTCAGATATGGATCTCACCTAACTAACAAAAGTTTTTGTTATGAGGATGCTGTTTACTATACATCATACTCGGAAAATAAAACTGAGGAGGATTCTAATTCCCTTTATTTGTTTAAAAGGTAAAGCCTGTATTTTGGTTTTCCTCCTTGGTTTTTTTTTTGTGTTATTAAGTGGAGACTTTGGAGACAGCGTGACCGTCAAAAAGGGCGTGTGTGCACACGCGTGTGCCTCCTGAGCCTTTGGACTTGGTTTTCCACAAGCAGAATACTGCCGGTACCAAGCGTGGCTAAAAAATGGTTAAAGACATTTGCTTACAGAATATGTTATATTTTAAAAAGTGAATGCCTTTGGCGTTCCTTTTACCTTCGGGGTTTTGCCCTCGAGTTCGGGTCTCAAAGCTTTTCTCTGCAGTTGGGATAGGTGGAAGCCAATTTAAACAGAAAAGCCGGGTGGGGGGAGGGAGGTGGGGTGTCTCACAAACGCTCGGCTGCCGGAGATGGACACTTGACGAGGAGCGCGGCACAGGGGCCGGACCCGGCGCTGCCTACGGCGGGGCCGGCGGCGGCTGAGCCCCGCTCCCGGGGGGCCGCTCGCTCCCCGCCCTCGCCCCGGGGGGCACGGCTGTACGCGCCTCCTCCGTGATGCCAAGCGCGCTTTTCTTCGGGGTATCTCCGATGGGCGGAAGCCTAAAGAACGATGATGATGAAAACAGTGAATTATCCAGAGGCGTTTCGCCCCGGCCTGACTCCACGGGGCGGAGCGGGCGCGGTGGCGGCGGGGGGATGGGGATGGGGACACACACACACACACACCCCCACACCCGCCGGCACGGCTGGCTCCGCGGGTGCGCCTGCCTTTCCCCCCGGTCTCTCCTCCGAAGCCCATAAACCGGCTGACCGCGTTGCTCGCAGCGCTCTCCTCCGCGCCGTGGCAACGGCGGCCCCGGCGGCGGGCTGCGGGCGGGCTGCGGGCGGGGAGGACGTGCGGGGCCGCCCGTCGCGGCCGCCGCTCTTTTCCGCCTTGCCCGTCCCGGGAGGTCCCGCCCCCGCCCGCAGCCCCGCGGGGAGGCTCCGGGCCCGGCGGGGGGAGGGGGGTTGGTGGGAGCGCCCCCCGGCCGGGGCCTGCGGCGGGGGCGCCGGATAAAGCGGTGCCGGCCCGTCCGCTCCGCCGCCACAGGGGCGGCCGGGACGGGCCCAGGCGGGCGGGCGGCCCGCCATGGCGAGCCCCGCACGCCCGCGGCAGGAGCTGGCGGCGGAGGAGCGGCGGCGGCTCCGCGGCGCGGCCCCGACGGTGCCCCGCGAGGCCAAGCGGGAGGCGGCGGCGGAGCGGCGGCTGCTGCTGCTGGAGCTGCGCCGCTGCGGGCGGCCGCCGTCCCCCGGCCCCGGCGAGCGGCGGGAGGAGGGGGAGGAGGAGGAAGAGGAGGAGGAGGAGGAGGAAGCGGCGGCGGGCGAAGGCTGTTGCAGCAAGTGCAAGAAGCGGGTGCAGTTCGCCGACTCGCTGGGGCTGAGCCTGGCCAGCGTCAAGCACTTCAGCGACGCCGAGGAGCCGCAGGTACCGCCCGCCGCCCTGTCCCGCCTGCAGAGCCCGCCCGTCGAGGAGCGGGACCCGCCGCCGCCCGGCGAGGAAGCCCCGCCGCCCGCCCTGCGCCTGGTGCCCGACTTCCCCGACGGCGGCGAGCCCAGCACCGAGCGGCTGCGGCGGCAGCGCGTCTGCCTGGAGCGGCTGGGGCGGCCGCCGGCGCCCACCGACGTGCGGGGCACGGTGCAAGTGCTGGGCTGCCCCGGCCCCAAGGAGGTGACGGTGCGCTACACCTTCAACGAGTGGCTCTCCTTCGTGGACGTCCCGGCCGCCCCCCTGCCACCGGCCCCGGCGGCCGCCGGCGACCCGCCGCCCGAGCGCTACGGCTTCACCCTCTGCGTCCCGCCGAGCCTGCGGGAGGGCTCGGCCCTCCACTTCGCCATCCGCTACCGCAGCCCGCAGGGCGAGTACTGGGACAACAACGGCGGCCGCAACTACACGCTGCGGTGCTGCGGCTCCCCCGGGGCCGGCCCCGCGCCGCCCCCCGCCGCCGGCAGCTCGCCGCCCCCCGCCGCCCCCCGCTACTGATGGAGCCCTGGTGGCCCGGCAGGGCAGGCGGCGGCCGCAGCACCGGGCCCGGCTCGGGAGGGCGACAGCCAGCGCGGCGAGGTAGCCGTCCTCCCGGAGACTACCCGGAATCTGGTGGTTTTTAAGCGGGCGCTTCGCTTTTGCCGATGGATGTGCGTAGGCTCGCATTGCTGTGGCTTGTGGAATCGTTTTCCTTTTTTTTTTTTTTTTTTTTTT
>RSEF01000002.1:75805853-75823584 GCA_003993805.1 Himantopus leucocephalus | reverse complement strand
GAACCGGCCCCAGTACCGAGCCCTGGGGAACATCACTTGTGACCAGCTATCAACCAGATTTAATTCGATTCACCACAACTCTTTGGGCCCAGCCGCCCAGTCAGTTTTTTACCCAGCGAAAAGTATGCTTGTCCAAGCCGTGACCAGCCAGTTTCTCCAGGAGAATGCTGTGGGACACAGTGTCAGAGGCTTTACTGAAGTCTAGGTAGACAACATGCACAGCTTTTCCCTCATCCACTAAGTGGGTCACCTTGGCATAGAAGGAGATCAGGTTTGTCAAGCAGGACCTGCCTTTCATGAACCCATGCTGACTGAGCCTGATCACCTGGTTGTCCTGTACGTGCCATGTGATGGCACTCAATATGATCTGCTCCATAATCTTCCCTGGCACTGAGGTCAGACTGACAGGCCTGTAGTTCCCTGGATCCTCCTTCCAGCCCTTTTTGTGGATTGATGTCACATTTGCTAAACTCCATTCAACTGGGACCTCCCCATTTAGCCAGGACTGCTGAGAAATGATCCACACAGGTGGATCTGAAGAAGGATGTCCAGAGCTTCAGTAAACAAATGCAAAGTCAAAATGACAAGAAATCTGGCTTGTAGTATCCCTTAGCAGGATGGACACATGAGAAGGAAACACAACAATCCAAGTCTCAGCCCTTGAAAGAATCTTAGCACTTTGCACAGCTGGTAACATATCTTGATTGAACTCCCCAGCATACAGAAACATCATCTTCCTAATTGCAACCAGGGTATGTTCTTATATAAATAGATGCAATATGACTACAGACCCTCATAATGGTACTTTTACCATTGCTTTCTAAGCTAAGTCAATGTAAGAGTCCTATAGAGGAGTTTCCCTTCTCTGTCCCTTCTATGTCTCACCCCATCTGTAACAAAACAAAATTAACAAACAGTGTTTATTTAGTAACTCTCCCCTCATTTAAGTACAGTTTCTGAAGTAACTCTCCCCTCATTTAAGTACAGTTTCTGAAGTAATCTCCAGGGAACAATTTTCTGCCCTGAAAGGCAAACCAGACCCAGGGATTTTTCATGTCACTGTTTATTTTTCGATGGCAGACAAAAGCAGGAGCAGCCTAACAGGAGATGGTGCAACGCTCTTACTCTATGCAGAATCACCTTAATGGTAAAGACAAGGCCCAAACACATAGAAGCGCCACCACAGCAGAGGAATATGAAAACATTGTGAGACAGCAATTCCTTTAGCTCTCAATTATTTAAAAATTGATTTCCCGAGAGGGTCATCACAGGAGAAGTAAAAAATGCTTCTTGTTTTTCTTAAAGAAATGCAGATGGTAACTAAAATTGATGCACTACAGATGGTTTTAACTATTAAACACATTTACATATATAAAAAATAAATATAGGTTGTTATGTATATACATGCATGAATATACATAAAAATTAAAACCCCAGTCTACATAAACTAGCAGTCTTCTCTCTTTTGTTGCAAATTTGCTTGCAGGGAAGAAATGGTTACCTTTTTACAGCCAGGGATCACATATAAATATACGCATTTTCATGGTTCTTTAATATGGAGAAAAGGGAATAGTTCCTGTTTATTAATATATATATACCATACACACACATGAATATATTTTTTAAATCAGATTGGTTTGTCCTGTCGCACCTGAAAAGTTGACAGATGTATCTCACAGGCACACTGCTGAATCTCAATTAGGAAGAGAAATCCCTGATGACATCGCAGTCACGTCGCATATACTGTTGCTAATCTTGGTCTCTAACACTATATGAAGAAGTTGCCCATTCCTATTTTCTTGCAGTATGATTATAAAATGCGTATTAAGTGAGTGCTGACAAGAACAGAAATGTACAAGAATAATAATTACTTTTAAGAGCTGGTAACAGTGTTACAGTGTTATAAGTTGTTTACCTACTATCTTTCCTGTTGGACGACATCAACGAATTTGCAATCCTATTGCAAATGTAACTGAAATGGTTATTTTTTTTAAGAAGCATTATATTTTTTCCCACACCCAAAGTCAGATATACTATGCACAGCACACTTTATCATAAATATTTTCATATTAGCTAAAGCCAGTTTAATGTTTTTTAAATGAATATGGACAGCAATTTTTGAAATGATCTTGTATTGCAATACTAAGTACATCAGTGTGCTACACAGTAATTTAAAAAATTCAAACTGAACCAAAAACTCATCTGTAACTGTTCAGTGCTTTGCCAAATCTTTGTGTTGGTATTAAATGCTACAGCAGCAGCCTGATTTATTTTTGCTTAGGAAAGAATGTTGAAAAACTGCATTTAGCTCCTTAAATACATAGCTTATTCCAGTTCTTCAGAGCTGAAATCAGTATGGAAAAAACTTTGATTTTGAGACATTTCCCTTATTTTCAGTGATTTTATTTGTTTACACAGGAATGGGAAAGGAAGCAAAGGGAAGCACAGAGCTGAGAAGTTCAACTATTGTATATTTTATGTTGCATATTTTACTGTTTTGCAAATGATGTTTACTTTGTTCTTTTGTGCCAGAACACATTCTACAGCCACTGCTACATGAAGCTTTTGAAAAGACAAGAAAAAATAATTTATAGCTACCATTTGTCTGGCTTTCACGATGTAGGAAGGTGTGAAGTAAAGTAAATCAGCTAATAGGTGAGAATGTCTCTGAAATTTCTCTGAAAGTTATTTCTCTTAATAATGATAAATTATGTAATTTTGTTAGAACCATATACACTGTATCTTGGTACACCTTTATTCAGCCTATCAGAAGCAGGAAGACTTATTTATTTAATGCTCTTATTAATTTATACTGTGGGTTTCCTTGAAGAGATACTCTTCAGTGAAAAGAGCAGAGAATCATATCCAATCCAGGAATGATTAAGACATAAAATACTGTAAGCATATACACTCGTGTATTTGTATATGATGATCTACAACAGCAAGGAATTCTTCTGTTTAAATGCTGATTATTTCTCAGTTAAGACAGCCTCTTTTTTAAAAAATTACACAAACGCGCTACTATCCTTACAGACAACATGGGCATGACAGACATGGCCTTTGCTCCAAAGAGCTACACACTTGATAAAGCGTGAAATAACAAGTAAGGGTCCTCAACAGAGAAAGAAAACAATGGGAAAGCCAAGTGGACAAGATCATGTGGTCCTTCAGTAAAGGCACACTGTTTCACTTCTCTCATTTCCTGCAAGCCCCTCAGCCTACAGAAAAAAGGAGCCTGACAAGAAAAATGCCATCTTAAAGGTATGCAGGGCCCAACAGCAGATGGCATAGGCAGCTGCCTGCTGCAAAGGCATCCCTCTGCTGCTGCAAAGGTAACCTTAAAAAGATGACTGGCAGTGGGTCATGGGAAAGCAGTGCCTGATTTTGGGCTTAAACAGCCAGGTGAAGGTTTGATACGACGCACAGCCAAGGAAGAAGCAGATCTGCAGAGATAACTCTCTGACTGCGTGTGATCTTTGCATGCATTCAGCATCCTGGTGATCTCCAGCCTCCCACCTCTCCTCTCTTCCTACTTGTTACCTGCTAACATATTTCAGCATCTTGCCTTTTCTCTTTCATTCACATATAAAACCTCTGCATCCACAGAGCAGCTCAAACTCTTCAGATAGCCAAACACAGAAGGCTTTAAAGAGTCAGTCCTGTGGGGGTAAAGGGGAGAAACTTAATATAGGCTGACCTCTTCTTAGCGTAGCATGCAGAAGAGAAAAATCACTCAGTTAAGGTGCTGAGTGTGGCAGAGGAAGGAATACAAAACATTAGTACTTGAAAATAAAGAGACAAAGACCTGGATAACATTGTGCTGAGTATGGTATAACAGGTACTCTAGTAATGCTGAGACATTTGGTATGTAAATGCCCAAACCATTCACAGAGGACCCTATGTTTCATAGCAACTACATAAGCAGAATTCATCAAAGCCAGTGGGAGTGCCGGCCTTACTTTTGTCAGTAGCATAATACAACAGCCACTGTCACAAAACACACATTCTGCACTATGTCCAGGAAAATACTGTCATGTTTGTGTATCACAGATAAACTAACTCCAGAATACATATAAAGGCTAAACTGCCATTATAAAATTAAAATATTTCCCACCTCAGTGCCCTCTCGGATCACTAATTGTAAGAGACTTTTGGAATGAAACACTGAAGACAATTAAGTCCTTATAGACAGGTATAAACAAATAATAAATATGCTTACTGAGAAGTGTGATAAAGTAATTTCTTAGCACTAATAGGCTTTCATACTGTGAACTACTGTAGAACTAAAATGAGCTGCCACTACACTTGACAACAGTCATAATATAAAGACCCCCTTTTACAACATTTGTATTTGAAGGCAGATGCTAGGAATGCAATGTACTGAACGGATCAACTTTAGCCTTACTTCTCATGTAAAGTGGGGAACGTGGCTGCTGGGAAGAGCTGCAAAACAGTTACACAAGGATCTATCTGGAACGTTTGTAGATTACTGTCTTTCAGAAAATCACTTATCCACCTGTGTGCCTCCCCCCTTTTTTTTAATACAGCACATCACCTTCTACATTTATCCTCCTTCCTCAATCCAGAAAATTTCTGCAAAATTTCAGTTTTTTTCCTAAACCACTGGAACTTGCAGAAAGTTCCAGAGATAGCAAATGACATGTGTACTTTCTGTGCTTTTAATTAAGATCTGCCTGTCTAAATGATTGTCTAAAGCCTTGAAAAGCTTGCATGCTTTATCTTCACCTTATTTTTAAGTGAACGATACATAAAATAGGTGCAAGGCATCAAAGTACGTGCATTGGGAAAGGCTGAACTTCAGGAGTTAAAACATCTTGAGACGGGCGGCAAGCACCAAGATACTAAGAACTGAAAAGCAAGACTGGCTAGCTGTAGTTCTGGGAAAACGCATCTAAGGGTTTATACACAAGAAACATGCCAGAGAAGATGTCTGAGCTCACCCAAATCAAAAGTAGTTCAGGAGTATGCAAGCCCAGCATGGTGAGAACAGCCAAAGTCAATGACTCTTCAATGAATGCTGCCAGTGCAGTGGCACAAGGCAACGCAGATTGCTCTAGAAAATGTGTTGGGCTTGGCAGCATGGAAACCTTTGGTCACTTGCTGCCTTTAAAGCCAGTAGCTACTCTGAGCCCAGCTGGGCCTGCGCTTGCTTCCATTCGAAGTTCACACCTGTAGTATCTTACGTGGCACAACAGTCACCCATGCGCATTTGCTACACTTCCACTTTGATTTTTATAAACAAGAATTTTTCACAGTATGTGCAGCACCAAAGCAGGTGACTGCACGTACACCTGCAGTAATAACTCCGTGAAACAAACAGTAAACAAGTACATGACGTGTATTATGCTTGAGGACTCCCCAGTGGGAGCTGAGGAGACATCGCTCCTTGCAGGACACTGCCCAGTGTTTTACAGAATGTATATACACGTAGCAGAAGTGCAGAGAAGCATAGTTACTCTCAGAGCTCAGATCTTAGATTACCTGTTTGAACAAAAGAATTAATTGTAACTAGTAAGAAAACTGCAGCAATTAAGACAGGCTGGCACAATCACCTACTACAGAAATATGCACCAAATAAGGCAAATATTTCTTCTTTCCATAGACCATACTTGTGTACATCTGGTAAGGCATTACAGTATTTAACTACATAAACTTAGATTTATTCTTTTATTTATTCTGAATCTTATCCAGTACACCAAACATAAAGGGGAAAAGTTCAGATGACTCAGAACTGTAATACTGTTTAGCCTAGCAATTTAAATTTTCTGTTTTGTTAATGGCCTTTGAGCCACAAGAATATTTTTTTTAAAAAAAGGCATTTTAATCTGCTACTGATGCTATATTTTGGGAGGTGAAAGACACAGTGAGCTGCTGAATTTTTACATGAATGTATGTGAGCTACAATTTAATTATTTGGTGGTGATACATCTGCTTCAAGACTCCAGACTGTCCTTAATGAGATTCCTAGTGCTGGTTACAGGATAGCACCAGGTACACTGCATTTCATAAAACTGCCAGGTGCCATTTTAAAGTAACAGGGCCTTTCAGTGTTTTTTTTTTGTTTTTTTTTTTTTTTTGGGGGGGGGGGGGTGTTTTGTATTGTGGTGTTNAGGGGGGAGTCAATCCTGAGACATATACACTTTTCCAAGACATAAGACACAGAGAAACTCCTTTTTTTTCCCCTGTCCTTTAAGAAGGCTAAAATAAAGGATTTTACATGAGCAACAACTTACTTCATGATTCCAACATCTCTTTCCCTGCACTGATGTTACCTTAACACAGACCTTAGACCTGATTACAGGCCGAGCTTTTCTCTGTGCATATTCAAATTACAAAATTAAATCTGAAAGAGCAGATATAACTAACTGAATTTATCTTTAGAAAATATAACTGTACTTCGAAAGACAAATTTTGTATTGGATGTTCTTCATTCAATCTGTACCTTCACCCACAAAGGAGCACCTCATGTTTGTAACTACTTACATGTCAAGTCCCTGTTGCAGTGTTTAGCTGATCTGTAAGTGAACAAGGAAAGGAATAAGAGTTTTTATTTTTCTGCATTAACGAGACTTCCTTTTTTGGCAAAATTCTAACAGATTACTTAACTACAGTCATCTGTTCCTGACAGAATCACAAAGATAATTTCCTTGTTTATCTGACTTTCTGTGATGGAGGATATCCAAGGATTTCTCATTTCTTGCTCAGCCGTCATTCTCAGTTAAGTATCTCCAAATCCCACACCTGAAAGCTACCCAAGCTTCAAAGAACTTTTTTCTTTTCTTCCCACTCTTGTGGAAGAGTTCTAGTGAGAGCTGTACAAAACACACAACATCCTTGTTCTCACACCCTCAAGGGAACAGAGGTAGTCCCTTGAGCTTTTGGGAATCAAAGGCCTCAGCATTTGGAATTTCATCTGGAAAAAGCATTGCCTGGACTGTCTACGCTCTTCAAAAATCTGAGTAGGAAGCAGATGAGCAGAAAGTACATTGATGTTTTAGGACTGAGGATGGATTTGTTGGATTTCAGTCACGATTTGTGACTGTGAGTTACCACTTGCCATCCGTTGTACCAGGGACACCCTGAGATCAATGCTCTGGTTCAGCTCAGTTTCCAAACCAACACTCCAGTCAAAACCCGTGACTCTCATCTACTTTATTCAACAGTGTCCATGGAGCCATAACCGCAAGCACAATGAACCACTCTGTCCCTCTTGAAGATACTCCAGATGAAGGGGGGTGGAATTCTGTTTTCCTACAGCCTCTTGCCCAGGGTGGGAATTGCTACCTCTGCCTCTCAGCACCGAGGCAAACACCACTTGCAGCACCACACTGAGCCAAATCCAAGCCCTCGTGCTTGAACCTGCCCAAGTTCAGGCCAGTGTCCTGCCATCAAACTGTTCTCCAGGTGGTGAGCTTGTGCTCAGCCAGTTCCATACACAAATGAGTTAATTTCCCAGTGCTCCTCAGCCCAGCCCTTTTTACAAACACTAAAAAGAATTAACGAGGGAGAAAATAATTATTTGCAAACCCTCCAGCTTTTGAGCAGGAGATATCTGTGTTTGTGTGGATATAGGGTATAGCTTACATTAACTTGTTTAATTGGAATAAACTATAGCAGCAGCTTTTTCTTTTTTCTGGCAAAGATAAATTACTGGGTTTAGCACAGCTGGTAAGAGCTAATTCTGTACAAAGAGTTCTTTTCAGTAGTGTGGGCGGCAAAACACTTTCAGCAACTGGCTTAATTAGTTCTTCCGTCTTTGCAATAGCACAGGACAGTTTGCAGGAGAAAAAAAAAAGAGACTGTAACAGAAGATGTGGTATAAAATAATCCTGTTTGCTCTTCTGGTTTTGCCAATTCTCCCTTATTTAATGTCACACTAAGTGGAGACTCGCCCTGGTATTTCCCAGAACAGATAACAATTAGGAGTGAGAGGTTAGCACTTATTCCAAATATAGGCAGGGAGCAATCTCTGTTACTCTGCACAGGATAGAGTAAAGCATTCCTCAAACAAAACACTCCGGCCAAAACCAAACAGGCACAGCCATGGGAGCACCACAGAGGGCTTTCCCCTCAGCACAGCTACCATACAGCTTGTGGGTGGCTTGTTTAGCAAGGACTGGGAAGACCGAGCTGCTAACGAGACCCGCTCCCCAGTGCAACCTCTCTGACACGGATCATTTATATGACAAAAAACAACATGGGTGCCAAGTACAATCATTTCAGCTTCACTGCTCCCAGCGTACAGCACGCCAACTGCAGTGTAATAACCCGCTGCCACAAACAAGCACTAACTTTAACACACAGACACCTTCCTTTCCATATGAGCTCGCCAAAAGCACTTGGGCTCTTCCACCAGCACACACATGGATGTGCAAACGCTCCGCAGCTGTCAGCAAGACACAGCTTCTACCAGATAAAAACTGGGCTTGCAAGATCCACTTGACCTTCTGAATGTCAGTGAGATAGAGGGTGAATGGCCAGGGAGGACACAGATGTCTGTATTTACCTTCATTATAGGCCATTTAGGAAACAGCTGGAATTTTTTTCTAGCTGTTTTGTTCTGAATAACGACTCTGGAGCTGTTCTTGAGTGAGTTGCAAATCTATTTAAAAAACAATCCAAAGTGTTACAAGCCATTACCNCTTTAGGAAACAGCTGGAAATTTTTTCTAGCTGTTTTGTTTTGAATAACGACTCTGGAGCTGTTCTTGAGTGAGTTACAAATCTATTTAAAAAACAATCCAAAGTGTTACAAGCCATTACCAATGTTTCTCTTTCTCCTAACTTGACTGAAGAAAGGCAGGATTCTGAAAAATTTGTTAGGAAAAACTGAACGTGCAGGGGAAAAACAAATTAAAACTGAAGGAGTATTTTATGAAGACAAACAAAATAACCAATTAATGAGGAAACTCTCCAGATATCTTCAAGAAAAAGCAGGCAGTGAAACGGCAAATAGCAGTGTTTACCTGTATCTACAGTTCCTGGTTTTTTGGGAACTTATTTTTGCATTTGCCCACTCATTTCTTTTGGCAGCAAGTGAAAGACAGTGGGTTACTCCTATAGATAATATTAGGCAGACTGATTAAAACCAAGAACCAATCAAAACTTCATATAACTGCCCACTGCTCATTCATAAATGAATGTGTGAGCAGCCTGATACTGAGAATAATATTTTCTAATACACACCTCTCCATAACAGTTGTTAGAAAGCCTATGGAATTTTGGTCTTTGGAAAGTTGTTGATGTTTAAAGACTGTTCAAACACACATTGGCGGGGGCAAAAAAAAAGGTCAATTAAGTGGAATATATTGAAACTAGGAATTTGTCAAGTGAAGAATCCTGTCAGAAATAATTTTTGATACAACACTTTCCAGTTTTTGTGGCTTGACAGCTTACATATTTCTTCATTTTCTTTCCATTTATCTGTATAAAGAGATAGGAACAAAAAGGGAAACTGACTGACTATAAACAGAAAACGGTGAAGCTACTTGCAGGAAACCTACTATGAGGGACATAAATGGAAAGCAGAGATTCCTCCATTATCTTGCAGCACTAATCATCTCAGGGTTACTTTTAACAAAAGGAGAGCAAGATTAACTAGCAAGAGATTACAAGTGATTCTTTAATATATTTAACGTATTATGTCCTTTAACATGCATCCAAAAAAATCTTGCTCATTCTATGCCGGCTTATTTTGCTATTTAAAACTACTGTATAAACCTTACATATAAGCCTGTGAACAAAAGAAAACCCCCTTTGTGAAAAAAACAAAACAAAACAAAAAAACCCACAAAAAAGTGAGCCAGTAGATGGCATTGTGGCACTTCAAAAGACATTCCAGAAAATTCCACTTAAAAAACATGCAAGCCTAAGTACTGTGTTTAACCACTTACTGCTTAACCAATGCAATATTTTGCTCCTGCTCAATGCTACACATGCACAACTGAATAAACAAAACCACACAATGTAGCTGCACTGTCATACTAGCCCTGGAACAAATCTTCTTTGCTCTGGTTTCCAAATCTAATTAGCTCTGTATGCTACATTTACAATCCCAGACTTGAAAAGATGATTCTTATTTGATGACTAATGTCCCATGAGCCACGGCCACCAAGGACATAACAGAAAGGATGTATGATTAGTCAAAAAATATTTCCTAAAAAGTAATCCTAGGCAAGATCTTACAACCAATGCAGATGATACTATTTCCTGCCAGTTTCTGTAGAAACTACTGCATAATAGATATTATCCCTTAAAAATGAATTTCTGGAGTATTTTATGAATACTCCCATTTTCTCTCAAACTGCTGATACGCCCTCACAGCTAGGGCTGAGAAGACTGTAGCAACCCACCAGTTTCTTGTGCAACACAGCAGCTCCCTGTACTGCTAAAACCACAAAAACTTGAAACCATTTTGCAGAACTCAATGTACAGAAAAACTCAGGAGTTTACTTTAAGAATTATATTCCATACACAGGCAAACTTATTTAAACTGAAGTTAGAGTTGCAATTACCAGTAGTTTATCTGCACGCTACTTCATAGATAAACCTGCTTCCCCTTGACCAGCTCTGAGCAGGGGGTTGGCCCAAAGACCACTGGAGGCGCCTTCCAGTCTCACGTATTCTATGAGGCTTATATGTCAATGCTCCTCGTGATATTAGTATTTACGAAAAGGTCTAGGAATTTCCAAAAATCCTTTCATCATAACAAAAAACCTTTCCAGATAGTGTAATTGAATCTGCCTACCTTAAGGACTCTTAATTAAATTCAACAGTGCACTCTAAGTGTCCAGTTGTATATATTCATATTTTTTCCATGTCACTTCTACTAGAGCAAATTAAAGCAGTCTAGTTTTCATGATGGAGAATTTTAACTTCAGGTCTCTATTGCCTGATAGGCTAATACTTGGATTAAGAAACAAACAAGCAACCAAAACTTTGTACACAAATTAATATAATAGCTCATTTTTTTTCCAAATTTAATATGTGCAAAAACATCATGCTCACTTGAAAAAAGCTCGTTTTTATAGGTAGAAATTCCCTTCTTTTAATTTTAAGTAGCTTTTAAAGACACAGAATACAAGAAAAATGTTTCTTCCATCCCCTTATGAAGTTATGACCAGTACTGTGAATGTTTAAATATTAAAAATGAATGCCTTTAAATATTAAAATATTAAAAATGAATCCTTTCTGGAACAGAGGTGGTCAGGTTGGACTGGAGCACCCAGGAGAACAGGGGAAACAGTTCTTTCCTCTTATCATCACTTCTTTCTAAGTGATTGCGTCTGTAGAGGTAGATGACAAGTGTCACAAACCCCAAAGCATTTCAAAGAGAAAAGAATGGTGAAAAAGAGAAGACAACATAAGCACTGTGGTACCATGCTCAATTCAAGGATCCATCTTTTCCAGTATATTGTCCCCACCAGCCACCAGCAGTTCCTCATGGAAAGGGAGCACGAATATGACACACATGCATACACCCTTCTGCTGGAATGCCTCCTCTGCTTCCAGTAAACACAACTTTTTGGCAACTTCAGGGCCATGTAGCTACAACCATACCACCATTTGAACAGACTTGATTAATTTGTGTGATCCCTGTTTGAACTCATCTACCTGCTGGCCTCCCCAGCACGCTGTGGCAATGAGTTCTACCATATAAACGTGCCCTTTGTACTTCTTTTGAACTCTCAAGCTTGATGGCTGATCATTTTGCTTAGACCTTGTAAAACCAGGGAAAAAAAAGTCACTCTATTTTTATTTTCCTCAGAAATATTTTTCTCTTGGGAGACCTGTCAAGTGGTAAGTTCCTCATAGAAAGGTTACTTCTTTTGTGTACAAATATCCAGATACCAGGAAGGAGGATAACAGCCTATACCAGAAGTACTCAACCAGTTAACATCCATGCGGCCAGGAGCAGAGAAAGCAGGACTAATAACTGACATCGTTTCTGAACAGGCTGGGAGAGCACCTTGACACCTGCAACCGATCTGACAGTAGAAACTGGTTGAAGGCGACCTGACTTGACTGCTCTTACTATTATTAAGGCAGAGTCTTTCAGAGTGTCCAGCTGTGTCTAGTTACGACACTCTGGTTCAGAAAGTCTATTGTATCGAAGTGGACCCTTGGAATAAATACAGCGTGACCTTGTGTGGTGAACTCCAGAGCGTGGTGGCTCACAGGCAAAGGAAAGCATCCTTCACCATCTTATTTATGATGTGCATTTGGTTTTGTATCCTGTGAGGCTTGGTGCTGGGAGCTGCCACAGAACCATCAGGAAGATGATACTGGGTCACCCAATGGTTTTGCCTTCCAGGAAATTAGCACGCAACTTAAAGTTACTACAGGCTTGTCTGGCCTGCATCAAACTGTGATTTGCAGGGCACACCACTTACGTGTCAGTGAAAAAAGAAATGTGGTTATTTTCTTGTGTTCATCAGTTACCCTCTGCTATCATAAGAGTGCTTGATGAGGAAGGCAGCCTGACCCATACAAGACAGACACTTCTTTGTGGCAAGATTTGGCCATTTTGCCCTTGCAACCAAATCCACAGAATCTGATTTCCTCCCAAACACATCCGAGTGCTTGAACTTTTTGTCCTTTGGCATACTCGTAAATGTCGATTCTTCTTGTGCAGCCAGCACTTCAACAGAATCAGAGTTGGAGCATATGCAAAAGCATTCACACTTTGATCACGCCAGGCGATATTTTCTCAACCCGTTCAGTGGCTCCTGGTGTAGTGGCCAGCCTCTACTAAACAAATCATGCCGTATCTAGTATTTGTTTGTTTTAGAGAATGGCAATTATAGCTAACTACCCCAAAGACAAGTGATTTTTTGAGGATGATTATTGTTTCAAAATCCACATTGTAAACAACTGGTATAAATTACTTTTGAAATTTTTTTAAATGGGCTTGGTGCTGATTCACCAGAGCTGAGGCCATTGTTCAACACAGCACCAGTCAAAGGGGATTTTCTCAGATACTAAAAAAATGGTGACAACTGTGGTTGTGCCACAGGCTTTCATTGCTTTTCCAGACCAAAATTATAGTCAGAATAAAAATACCTGCCCCTACTTCCACAGACATATAGAAGATTTGTGGTAGACTTCACACTAACATAGTCTCTGAAGCTGTTCCACTGCTTATAGGACTGGTAACTATTTGTGAAAGAGCAACTCCCTAAACCATACACACCTACAACCACGGAGCATCTGGACCAGGCGGGGAGCTCAGTCTTATGGTTCTCTCAGGTTGGAGGCTCCCCACTGACAACATCTGTCCAGAAGAAGAAACAGATGGCCAACTTTTCCAGACTTTTCTGCCCACCTGACCTGATGTTCTTTACACCAGTCACTTAGGCAGATTTAAAACAGGCTGATAAAATCCCCTGGGTAAATTAAAGAGTTAATTATATAACAATACGGCTCGGTCCTAAACATTGGGCTTAATCACTGGGGCTCTCTCTGCACTTTCACTAGAAAAGCAGACCGACAGAAAACGTATTATCCTCAAGATACTACATTTGCTAATTTGCTGTACAATTCCAGGGTTAATTGACAACATCTTGCCATTTCTGAAAGCAGTTTGACAGATTTTTCCAGGCACTCTGACAGTGCCTACAGCAGATCTATGTGAGGTACAATAATATCTACAGCTCACAAGTAAAAGAAAAAGCTCTCAACTCAGCAAGAATTATGTTTCTTAAAATTTTTTTTAAAAAAATCTTACAAACTGGTGCACAGGATCTTCTGTACAAATCAGCTTTTATAGACTAATGTTTCTCACTTTGTTGCAAGCTCCAATCAATAGTTACATTATAATATACCAGCAAGGAAAAGACATGAAGAAGAAGAGTTAGCCAATTCAGAATTTCTTTAAACTGCAAATATGCAAATCAAATTTAACTAATAAGTTAAAATTTTCTAATCTTGATTTTTGAGCATGTATATTCTTCTCTCCATAAACTCAGTCTTTAACTGCATAATTAGTTATAGCAAAATTCTTTCAAGTGACATTTAAACCATTTTCCCAAGCCTCGTAGGCTTTTATGGTTATAATGCCTGCATTTGCGCTGGTAGTAACTTCTGAAGCTGCCAACTCACTTTCACAGTGGAGTAAAGATCCTAAGTTCTCACAAGTTCCTATGGATACATGGCAACCACCTACAGGAGAAAACCAAATTAATGGCTTCTCTGGCGGAAATGCTACCGCTTAAGTGCAAGTCTCCCCCTTAAGCCACCAGACAATCAATTTGGGAGAGGGAAGTTGTAAATGTTCCAACTACAGGGTAAGCTTACACAAGACTTTTAAGTGATGAGAGAACCATGGTAATTGAGCCATGAGACCCAACAGCACAGAAAAGCAGATTTCCTAAATTCACATGTCCACAAACTGTCTCTTTAAAAAAAGTACAGACAGGACAGACCAGCAAGCTACCACAAAATAAGGGAAGGTGTATTCAGAATCACCACTGACTCCCAGGTGTTCCTCCCCATGCAGTGGCTAGGGGGACCTCATCACCTGCCCCTCATTACTGGTTCCCACTTCCAGTGCCAGCTAAAACTACCTTCTGCTGAACACAGGGCAAAAGCCGTGCAATGCGATGGTCACAAACTGAGCCCGCTCCTTTCCTGCAAAGTCACACTGTGGCTTGCCCCACAGGGTGGCAAATCCCTGCCCATCTCTCTCTAGTTTAGATACAAACCCTCTAACATGTATAAATTGGAAGCATCTGCCACAAGAGCTTGTATCTCACTGTGTTAGTGTCTCCCAGCTGACGTTAAGGGACATGAATTCAATTTTTTTCAGTCACAGAGAGAAACGCTGAATTGTTAAAGGATATTGCAAGAGACAGACTAAAACTTGCCCTAATTACTACAGCCTGTCTGAGTCAATACGCAAGTGTTACAAAACTTCCCATGCAAACTGAGGAAGTTAATCTTAGAAACAAGAATGATAAATACTGTGCTTTCATCAAAAAATGCTTTTCTTTTGAACTTCTGATTAGGCAATAATAATGTATTAACCATTTTAGGGAGAAACTTTCTCAGGAAATACAATGATAACACATTTATCATTTTTTATGGCTCAGATAATATTTAACATAATTTCTCCTTAGGTTCCCCCTTCCCACCGCCCAGCTAAACTCTGATGCTTTGGTTCTACAGTGATGACACGTTTCCTTTCATTATGAAGGCTATGAAGAACTGCAGAACAACTCCTTAAGTTGTGGTCTAGTTANACCCAGCTAAACTGTGATGCTTTGGTTCTACAGTGATGACAAGTTTCCTTTCATTATGAAGACTATGAAGAACTGCAGAACAACTCCTTAAGTTGTGGTCTAGTTAAAAAAGCACAGAGCAAAATAGCCTGAGCAGATGCAATGTTTGGCTTGGCTCATGTTAGATTAATGAGTTTTCTACTTTATGTTTTTATACCTGAAAAGTGAATTAATGTAATTTCAGTCTTCGTCTTACTATATTTTCCTTAAAAAAATAGGTGCAGCTCCTGCACACAATACAGCCCTGAAGTAACCCTGCCAAAGAGGTATCACTCTTACATAAAGGATCTTGAGCAGTTCATTCATGCAAGAATCCAGACGAGGAGGAAGGCAAAGTTAGGTCACTCTGGATCTGACAGTAGACCCCTAGGTTCTTGAGCATGGGTTTCTAAGGCAAAAGTCAGTCAAATGCCTAGAATAAAATGATGGTGTTCAACAGCGTCCAGTGTCCCACCTGCAGTCATAGTTTCATGGTAAGGGAACTGGGGAAAGGGAAGCTATTTCCTAATGCGATTACAAATCATCACTTACAGGTCTATTCAGTAACACCAACTGAGGCGGCCAGATGCAAGTACTAGTAGGCCACAACTAATGTAAACAAATAAAACCAAACCAAACCCAAGCATTAGCCAATGTCAGACAAGAAGAAATCATCTTTTGGAGGGTAAAAAGATACTGTGAAAAATTGGCAATAAATCAGAAATTACCCATTATTTTCATAAGAGGCAGAAGCTTTCCATCTATTCCAAAACACAGTAAGACCTCTTGAGTTCAGACACCATCTACTGCTAAGTTAAATGATGGGAAAGAAAATGCTACATCTGAGTGCCCAGAATTTTAACACACTGCATTTTCTTTTATATGCATAAAGGACCATCACTGTTAAATGCTGAGAACATCAATTTTTACTGAATGTGTTTTGCTTCTGCTGTAAAAATATAAAAAGGAAAGAAGTCCCTGGCATAGAGATTTGGTCTCTTTGTGCCAATAATGCTAGTCAATATTAGCATGTAAGTTTTTAATGATTCACTATATTGTTTGATTATCCACTCCCAAAAAACACCTTAATTAGCAGAAATATTGATTTTACAATGTTCAGTCCTACAAGCTTAAGAAATATGAGCCGATAAACTTAGTCCTGAATAATAAAAAATTAAACTGATATAGTAATAAAATTGTAACAAAGGGAAAATGCCCTCCTGCATCTAAATTGAGTTGCAGTAGATAACATTTTAAATAATTTTAGTTTGAATCCTGCTGAGGCAATCATTTATGGAGTGCTGCCTTGCTAAGCAAGTCACCAAGTGCTCCTTGAGAGGATGTGATTGTACTGTTGCCAAAACGTACTGTCTGGTTCAAAATATTCTCCCTGAAGTATAATAGTCATAGCACAAAGCAAATGGTGCCAAAGGTCTAGCTGACAAGCTTTTCCTATCAAGGACAAAAGCCACCTGGTCCAAACTCATTTTTTAAAAAGAATGACAGAAAGTTAGTGCTTTTTCATTCAGAATACACAAAAAAAATCCTGTCAACAATTTTTTCCAGATTTCTATGTAATAAAAAGAAACTTTCTCCTTCTCTTTTATGTGAACAGGAAATTCTGAGCATCTTTTCAGTCTTAGAAACCATAGCATAGTTACAGTCAATGGGCATATGTTTAAAATAGCAAAAAGAACTCCACTCTTCATAACACCAACTCTAACAGATAGACTTTAAAGTCCAAAGGGACAAGCATAACATGTCAATGTTACCTTCTGTTTTAAAGCAGCCACAGTATTGCCAGTAATTCCAAAGATAAAGCTGTACCTATTTAAGCTACAGAACCTTCACTTCTTTTAAATTCTGTATTTGAACGAGCGTATTTGAAATAAAATGTTAGCCACCTTGTATAATAAAAGATTAAACACCCTAATTAAGCGCCCAGAACAATCATTTAGTGGAAGCCTCTTCTCCCTTCATTTGTTTTAGTAAAAAGATAGACCCCACCCTCCCCAACACCCCCTTTTCCTCATTTCTTTAAAGGACCAACCTACATTGCTAGGTCAGCACTCATAAAAAAGGAAGGAGCAAACGTTTTTTAAGTAGAAAGAACACATTTTAATCCGTTCTTACGTGAAAGTAAATGTTTCTTTCAGGAGAGATAAAAAGCATGTCTTAGCTGTAAGTAAGTCCTTATGTAAAGAACTAAAGTAAATAACTAAATCCTGGCTAATATTTGACAGTTGCTGCCTTATGGAAACACTGAGGTCTGCAAGGACAGTGGCAGAATGATTAAATGGTAAAGCAGTATGTCAGCTGTTGAAGAGATTAAAAACCAACAGCCTGTATAACAGCAACAACAAAAAAGATCAACAGGACAACAGCAAGTGGTGGCATCAGCATTACCAGAAAAGTGTGTGTAAAAGAGGCTTTGGTTCCTATTTCAGCATCTAA
>RSEF01000002.1:75794108-75805843 GCA_003993805.1 Himantopus leucocephalus | reverse complement strand
TAATTCAAACTGTTCTATCTTAGATTTTCTAGAAACACAGAGGCTGCTTCAGCTCAAGACAAACTGTCTGCCTCAGCAAGCTCAAAAGTTTCCATGTACCCAGAAAATAAATTTCATTGGAGGGACTGAATTTACATGGAAATTTTCAGATTTGTAAGCTTACCTATTCACATCTGTTTACCTCTCTGCCACTGAAGAACAAGGAAATACACCTATAAACCAAACAGAAACTACCAAACTGTACCAATAAAAAAAGGTTTTAAGAGTAAGATAGAAGCTTGTAAATGGCAGATGAATCAATAAGACTGCGGTTCTTCGTGGAAACTAAAGATCAATAAATGACTCTGTATTATTCCAGTGATGCTTGTAAAGGATTTTGTTAGCATTCCAGAGAAGGTGCGATTACAGGGCTGATCAGTGCTATGCAACTTTGTCACACACTGTGATAAAGCCACGCTTTTTAACTCTGCAGCCAAAAGAGTTGAGAGATTTTTGCCTTGTTTCCTGCAGTAATGTAAGAAGCATTCAGCACCCATGATGGAACATTGGCTAATCATATCTCTGCTCTAAAAACAGTCTTGATCAAAGTGTTGTACAGCTTAGAGTCCTCCTAAGTTCTGCAGCAAGTTCCAAAGGTTCACTTACTACTAAATGTTGTATTTACAACGTGTCACAATAAGTAGGTCACACTTTGATCTTCTGATTTACCATACAAAAATTATCATCTTTGTTTACTGTTAGCATGAAATCAACATGCCACTTTTGTGATAACTCCGTAAGACTGCTAAGGCTGAATTTTGGCAATGGTGGACAGAAAACAACAGCCATGCTACTGCTTGCTTACTGTGCTGAGCTGGCAGGAGTAAAACAGAAGCCACTGAGAGAATCTGCATCTTCTTTACTGTCGATAAATCCATTTCATGGCTGCAGAGAAACACGTCTGCACTTGGCAAGGGCTCCACTTAAAAACAGAAATAGAAGTATCATTGTTTTAGTGGACATTACAGAAACATAACTCCCCAAGTGAATCTGACGCATTAGTAACACCTCTTTAACCGCTGTCTAATGATTTCTGCAGACATGAAANAAAATAGAAGTATCATTGTTTTAGTGGACATTACAGAAACGTAACTCCCCAAGTGAATCTGACACATTAGTAACACCTCTTTAACCGCTGTCTAATGATTTCTGCAGACATGAAATGGAATATTTTACTACTATTTTCAGCCATCTGTGCTGCTTTTTCTTTCAGCTCAGGTTTGCCAAAACTGTAATGAAAGTCCCTGTTCTTTATGCCATCACATGCAGAATTCTTAGTATCAATACACCAATTAAACATATCACGGGTGTCACAGGTACTAACTGCTGTATTCTTACACTGGCAGAAGTTCAATTCAGTTGTGTATATAGTTAGAGCCTGCTAATTATTAACCCANCTACAGCCTGCTAATTATTAAGCCATCCTCCTATTCTACTTTAAGGTAATAGAGGGAGTTGTGTAGGAAGCTTGCCTAGAAGTTATAACACGACCACAGAACTCAGAAGGCAATCGCTAATTACTTGTTTGACCACACGCTCTTGTCACTGTGGACAAGCAAGTCTTCTGGAGTGCATCTACACTGAGGTTTTACTTTGTACATGGAGTGCGCTTGTAAAGTGAATTTCTTCATCCTCCATGCTTTGCTCCACATCGTGGCCCAGTGTCTCAGAGTGCAGGGGCTGGATTCTGCTCTGACTAAACTGCCTGGGAGATCTTCTCCAGAGCCATGCTGAGTGTGCTCCAGCAGTAACTAAGCATTAAGTCGTCAGGACTGGACAAGAGGTAGTCCACAGTAAACCCCAAAACCCAAAGCATATAGAATGCAGACATCAGGTTCTTGACACGAAGTATTTTGATTTACTGATATGTTTTTACAGATCTGCTCTATGCATTAATGTGGACATTGTCTCAACTTTTTCAGCTCCCCAGGTAGACCAAATCTGTTAGGGATGGTGATGTTTGAGCCCACAGCTGTTTGGTAGTCATGCTGCTTGTACCAACTTCAGCAGATCTTTTCATCACTGCCCATTATTCCTTAATTATTACAATAAATACTTTCATGGCCATGAGGTAAGCAAGATAACTTTTTAACAAACACTAAAAAACCTGGTGAGCGAATGACACCTCTCCTCTTCTACAATGATAAAACAAGTTACTTTTCAGCCGCACCAACTTTGTTGATCCAGATCACTGTTTTGGCTTCACAAATTGAGACACTATCACAAAAAAAGGTGAGGAGGTGCTTATTTTGACACTGAAAACATGTTAACCAAACTATGGCCTGACGCACAGACATAAAAGTGCCACAAAACCTTCCAAAACAGATAGGAAAGTTACATCTATAATATTTACAATATTTAAACTACCCACAATAGAGACTATTTTAATTACTAGCACAGAAAGCAGGGGCACAATATACAACCTGCAATTCAGACTGAAAAGCAACAGTTCAACCAGCCATGCTTTCAGAAGGATTCACAAAACCTTGTAGAAGTTTCTCTTTGGAACAAGTCCTTGTGGTTGAAAATCATTATTCTCTATTAATATGTAACCTGCTGTCAACTCTTGTTCTACTTAGTGATATACTACTCTTTTCCCTCCCTTCCTCACCAGTTGAGCAAAATGAGGGAAAAATTAGAAAGCAAACATCTTTGTGCAAATAAGCAGTATTATCTGAGGTAGTGCACCCAAATATATTTGCATACACAATTAGAGAAAGGCTGCTGCAAACTGACAAGTCAGAAGAAGGCTAACTCACAGGTAGCAGCAATGGGATTCACGAGTTATTTGCTGCAGTAGAAAAGGATTACTTAGAAGAAAAAGACTTAAAGATATGTATGGAAAATAAAGTGATTTGTTCTTCCCTTTTATGCTGTTCCTTTAAAGAATGGCAGCTAAAAACAAATACATACAGCTGAAAGGCAATTCTGTACAATGCAACTGTCACACACAAACAGTGTATTGCATTGCTTTGGTAGAGACGTATTTGTGAGCTGCAACGGTGCTGAGCAAGCCTGCAGTTTTCCTCACAATTCCCTGGATAAGATGCGTACCTTTTCTTCCCCCCCTGCCTTAGGGCAATCGGTTTCACCACACAAGCTTTGTCACTGAGGACTTTTCCCAAAGCTAATTTACAAGCTGTTTTTCACAGACCCATTCCCAAGGAGCATTTCTAGCACAACATGTGGCCTGGCAACTGTAAGTACACATCAGAGTGGCCTAAGAAGTTCTTACCTTTCAGCTGAGGTACAGCAACTGACTGCACCTGCGCTGCTAGTCTACCATGATGCCAAATGAAGTAAGCTTACTTAGGTACCAGTAGTTTTCAGTTGCACTGCAGCAGGCTAGGAATGTACCCGCAGCTGGTTACTGCAACTCAGCTGAAGTAGCAGCAACTTTCAGCAGAAGGATCTGCTTCACCAAACCTAGCTCAGCTGCTCTCTTTTGTCTACACTATCAAAGCTCTTCCCCAGCCCCACCTCTCATTCAGTACAGCAACAAAGCTTAAATATTTGTAGAGTGCCTCCTCTAACTAATTAAGCCAAAACTACCAAACATGAAGAAAGGAACAATTTATAGTAAGTGAAATCAGGATGCTGGGGGAGTAAGATGACTGGGGAGGAAGGCAAGTGCAGAAGAGGAGGAAGACAACTGGGTTGAAATATTTTCCATTATCGCAGGAAAATATACCTCTCTATTAAGTGACGTGATCAAAATTTGCAAGTTCATCAAACATCACTCAAGTAAATCAAGGTAAAGATCTGTGCCTTCTAGAAGTTTTCACTCAATGTGGAAAAGCTAGACTAAAGCAATAATTTTAGGGTCAACAGACTGTGATCTATGGTAACGTTCAGCTATTGGCTTGTAGGGGCAGACTGAAAAGAAATTTCACACGGTATTCCAATACCTATGCTAATATCATTGACAAAAAAGATATTTTGGCAGCACCTGGCACTGAATAAATAGAAGCTGCTGATACGTATTTAACATGCAATGTTATCTGCTCTCAAGCTATGGCCCAGCTGAGAATGGTCAGCATGAGAGGAAAACCTGAGTGCTGTAAGAAAGGTTTCTAATGATTTAATACGTGGCATCGCTTATTTCAAGGTAGTCCTCACAGAATTATTACTCATAAGCACTGCGGACCGCTTCCCTGTTGTTGTCTTTAAACCCTGAAAAGGGATGGCCTTGAAGCTGTCCCCACTCACCTGGTTTGGTTGACATTTCTCTCTGTAGCAGTGCAGTCTACCGTGGGCTCCCCCTCAGCCACCTGACTCTCTGCCGTGAGTCCCTTGTAAGTGATTGATCCTCCAATCTGGGGGCTGCCTAGAAGCCCTCACTGGGAAACCAACCTCCTGTTTCTCTAAGGTGGAACTCCTTATACCAGCACTACTGCTGAAAGGTGCTCTTTGTATACCTTTGATTACGCTCCAGCTGCATCTTTCAGAAGATGAGGGATGTTATTCCACAGCTTCTACAAATCAGTGGCTGTCATTTGATGCATGTTTTATCCTGTTACTGGCTATCACTGTCACTCAAAAAAAGCAGTTATGCCCCTTCCTGCATTTTCTGCTCCCTGCTCTGCTCCTGCTGATGCCAATGTCTGTACAGCTGTTTGGTGAAGCAACTGGGAAAGTGGCCAGTTAACCACCAACACCATTCCGGTACCTGCCTGAAAAAAACTGCTTCCTAGCCAGCCTGATCCTCCTTCCCATGTACCACATCAACTACTTACACCTACAGAAGGGACCAGGCAGGACTGTCATTTCCACAGGCAGTGCCAACTTAGGGCTCTTCTTCAACTACAGACTGACGGTTGCAGCCTATCCCCATGAAAGTTGTCTTTGGTTTGAAACACACATGCTACATTTTCTTCCCTGAGCTGCTGAGTGACTTGGCTTAATCCTACATCACAGGCGTATCTCAGTGAGGCAGCTAATTGATCTCTCTGAAGTGTTCAATTTCTGCTCGAGAGCCAACAAAATTCTTTGGAATACCTCAACATCAAACGTACTACACAAGATCTCATTTTTAATTGTGTTCAAACTGCAAGAAGAAAAAATGTGCCCCAAGTAACAGTTTTAAGCTATCGAGAAAGCAATGAAAGAAACAGAGACACTACAAAACAAGTTACTTTTACTACAACGAAGATGCTTCTTAATGAAAAAAGTGCAGCAGTTCTATACAAAGTATACCCAGCATANTAAAGAAACACATACACTACAAAACAAGTTACTTTTACTACAACGAAGATGCTTCTCAATGAAAAAAGTGCAGCAGTTCTATACAAAGTATACCCAGCATATTTTGCAAATATCAATAAAGCCAGCAAAATTTGTGCCCTTGGTGCCAGCTGTCTGTTTGACAGCAGCAGGAGCCTTTTCATTTTCCAGGATACCGGGTACTACTTTACATCATATATATTTATTAGAACAGCAACAGCTATCTTCTATGTCTGTCTTACCCGAGGAAAAGTATGTGGAAAGCACTAACAACATTAGATCCTTGCTGTGCATTTTTGTAGGGGTTTCTTCAGTTCGCTACAGGCCATTAACCTTTCACTTCAGGTAAGTAATGAACAATGACTTTTCCAACAAAAGAAATCAGCTGTGTTACCAATGGCAACTCCACTTATAAATACATGCACCAGCCCCCTGTGCATGCACTTGTTATTTATTTTTTTTTTAAATCAATTCTGGTATGAAATAAGAAAGGTTCCCCTTGGCTTCACCTTGAGCTGATAATGAACAAACCCTCAGTGAAGCCTACTCCCAAGGAAGTCTTCCTTAATAGCACTGATTAAAAATAAAATGAAGTTTCTACTTAGGAAGCAAGATGTATTGCTTCCTGCTTTCCGTCACCAGGGTATCTTGTAATTGGACCAGTGCTAATTGGACACTTCAGCCAAACAATTTAATTTAAAAGGAAAAAAAAAGACTCCAATTTCCCTTGGTTTCTAACAGAGTTAGTGTCATTGACCAACACCAATATGCTGAACTGTGAAATCAACACAAGACCTTAATTACACTGGGGGAAAGTGCAGGAAAACCCTGGTGGGGTCATTCTTTTTCCTTTTACTTATGTACCAGATTAACGTACACCTTCAAGCAGAAACAGAGAAGTGCTTCTTAAAGAACCTGCTCTGATTTAATATGTCTTGTACAATGGTAGGATGGGCAGAATAGCTTGAAAAATGTCTCCAACATTGGTGTGATTCTGTATCTGTATCAAATCATCAACTATGAAACAGGTTAAAATTTTTTGCCTGACATCAGGGCATATACTTTACAAAGAAGGTGGTAAAAGCTGACAGATTCAGGACAGCAAGCTAGAAGAAATAGAGACATAATTAAATAGTAGTTTATTTTTTACGCAGACACTAATTGGGAAAGACTTGCATCTCTCTGGTTTTTGTTTATACATAATGGTGGTCAAACCCACATAAATAATACCAGGGTGCTGAAAATCTTAAGTAGTTGGGGGAATGCAGTAACAACTAATACTTATTTTTCCTTTCCCACCCTGCTTCATTCTACCCATTAATTCATCCTTAACCCTCATGCCCTTAAGTCTTCTCTTCCTTTCATCATTTCTCCTATTAACAGGGCTTCCTCCTCTCCAAAAGCAGCAGCTGTGAACTACTTCCTTTTAATGTCTCATTTCCAAAACGAACTTCCTCCATGAAGCAAGCATGCACCAGCCCGTCTCAGCAGAACATGTAAGAGTAGTGGAGAGGTGTTAGAGAACAAAGGAGAGCTAGGGGAGACTCTGCCTTGCATCTTCTAATGCTGCCTTTCCCTTTTTACTTTTTGTATGGCAAAACCACTGAAAAGGAAGCACTGAAAAACTGCATCCTAGTACGTCCTTCCTTTAATCCATATATTGGCACTCATAATTAGATTTTGTTTATAAATTTTTAAGACAGATTTTATTTCATGTTAATAGGATGATAGCCTTTAATTTTCTACAAAATATTTGTAATATTTTTATGGCAGCAATATATACTTGCATAATGCCTCGATGTATTTTATTAAACTTCATTCATACTTCCCGAATATTTTGCATGCAGAAACTAGAATACAGCAAACTGCTGATGGGTTGCATTTCTAAATTCAGTATTGCCTCAAATACTACCTCAGTAAAGACTTAAAAAAATCATAATTGGAAGTCCCAAGAGAACAGAGAGACTGCTATTCTACTCTGTTATGGAAAGACAGATTCAGGAGAGATATCTGATTCTAGCAGTATAAAATTCAGGAGCTGAGAAAGCTCCTCCTTTCTTTTTTTCCCCATGGAATAAAACCCATAACGCCAACATGTTAAAACAATGTTAAAAATGCATAACCAAAGACACAAAAGATGACTTGACATCTATCTGCTGAATTAAACAGAGCTTACTGCACATTTTGTATTTTTAGACCTTCTGTCATATAAATATAATTTAGTTTCAATCAATCACTTCTGTATAAACGTGAAAGAAACAGTTCCCACAGTGAACCTCTGGATTCCGCATTAATCATTGCTCTGAAAGACTATTTAATTACAGCAAGAATGAAATACATCAGAATATTTCGCCAAAATTGTTCTGCATTCTCCCAGAATTTTCTGCCATGTTCTGTCTTTGTATGAGATCTCTTGTTCCCTACTAACATTCAGGGAACCTCTGCCTGCAAAATAAGATATGAACACAGATTTCTGCTATTCAGACTGCCTGGTAACTCTATACACTGGCTACTTCCCCATCCCAACTGCTTCAAAGTGGTTTGCAGGAGAAAACTATAGAAATATGATAAAGTCCAAGTGTTTGCATAAAGAAGATTTTGAAGATTCCTCCAATTTTGTTTTTCTGTATGTTCAATTCATCATCTTACAACCCAGTATCAAGACACTGATGGGGCTACCCTCAGCTATAACAGTAGCTTCAACACATCATAGTTTCCCCCAGAAGTTTAAACAGTAAGCAATCCCACAGATGTGTAGACACTGATGTAAACTTTCAACAACAAAGGACCAAAAGAGACCCAGTCACAAATGGCAAGCTTTAGCACTATACTTTCAGGGGATTAAAGAAAAATAAATCCACTGCAACAGCTATTCCTGTTGTTTACCTATGTATTTGGAAAAGAAAGTATCCTGCTCAGCCTTCTTTTGTTGCTTAATTTAAAAAACGCCAGGAGTCACTTACGAAAATATAGAAAGTGAATACGAATCAGAGGGCAACTACAAACTTACACGTTATTAAGTCATTTTGTAGTAACTGAATTACTTCACCATCATGAGAAAAGTCTAGCACCAAACTTACAGGTGGAACCTTTTTTAATTCTAATTTTCAATCTAATATTTTTGCTAGCATCATGGTAACATCAACTAATATAATGTAATCACATACTAAAGATAATGAAGAGTAAGTCAAGTTCTTATAAATCAATTGTTCTTTGCATGAACTTCATTTTAGTGGTAAACATACAATCTCAAAAAGGAAGAAAAACCTCTTTATACACTGGCATGTCTTTAACAAAACGGATTGGTCTGCTTGGGAATTAAAAAAAAAAAAAGTACAGATAATTACCGAATACTGTCCCCATCAGTATGGGTACAATCCCATGAAATGAAACTTTATTGGTTTCTTGCTTTATATAATAATGATGTTAAAATAATTTGTTGTCGTGCAGAAAACAAAACTGCGTCATGTTGGGTTTTACATTAAACCACATTGTCCAGTAACAATTAGATTGAGTCTTTCCCTTACACTACTTCTCTTCCTAATTCCTTGGTCCTCAGAGATGCTTTTCCAGACTGAAACTATGAAGTAGTTATAGAGCAATGATTGACAGAGTGCTGTTTAACAAGCAGTTGCATTTGTTCGGGGCGTTTTGGTTGGATTGTTCAGTTGTAATGATCCTCTTGACGTAACATTATGGTTCTTAAAAACCACAGTTCACTGCCGCAGCAGCACTGCTATGCCAGTGTGATGACCATTACCGTGAAGAATCCTCCATTAATTTACAATCAGAAACAATCACAGGTTTCACTGTAGGCATCTTATAATGCCACACCAGATCTCTGAACTTGTTCCCATTCAAGTTTAAAGCATATTTTGTTTCAGCCTGCAGAAACCTTTTAGTATCGGTTGCCAAGAGCTACATTATAGCTCCATTAACAGGTATTTTCTCAGATATCATTAAGGGTTAATACAACTCTACTGCAGAAGGTAAAGCTGACTTAAAACAGCACGTATGTATTCATTGGGCTATGATGTATTGTTCTTAATAACAAAGAGAATGGGGTAGACTGGGAGACTTTATTGAAAACAGCTGTTTACTTCCAGGTATACTCTGTAAAGCAGCAGGCCACTGTTGCTACATGTAGAGGATGCAGGAGATTCTCTAAGCAAAATTGAGATCTAAACACAGTAGATGTAGGCCTAGCAATCTGTGTTCTTGCAGTACTACAAAAACAAATGCGCACACACACACACAATAACCTACTGCAAGAGATACAAACGTTTTTGTGGAGAAAGTGACCCTACTTCTGCAAGAGTCACTGGGGATATGTGTGATGGTGGCAGCAGATGATGCAACATCAATACCTGTGGTGTAACAACTACAGATGGCTTGGTGATCATCAGCTAATAGCTCAGTGTTGCCAATGGTTTCAACAGATGCTAGATAACAGCAATGAACAAGAGGATGGTGAAGGAACACGTCTCTCCCCATTCTTCAAAGCATCTGCCATACAAAAGGTGATGCAACAGCCTGGGCATCGTTAGGAATACCTGCCTGCGTGGACATGACCTATGTGACAGTCATTCCACAAGAGATAATAAATACAACAAATTTCTCTTATGAACACATCATCACAAGCTCAGCAAGCATTTGTCAGGATTTACTGAAAGAATGATATATAACCTGTGTTAGCTTCCTTATTCTACATCAAAGCTTTCTGAAGAGGTGTGCAGAACTAGCTAACTTTCTTGCGTACTGGAACAAGCAGTTATGCTTTCTACACATACGAGGAACAATATTTTGCTTCTTTTCAGAAGTGCAAAAATAGACTCAAAGTGATCACTCAGGGCATTGCCTACTGCGAAGGAGGCACCCTCCAAACCCATTTTTAGAAAACAAAAGCATGGCTGTGATTACTTTCCTCACATGGTAGAATGACATACAGTCTTCTTCATTTTCCCCTCTACGTATTTATTTTGGAATATGAGTTTTCATTCCCAGTTTAGCTTTTAACTGCTTCCAAAGTGACAAACTGTGTTCTATGGGGGAAGGAACTTTACATTAGACTAAAATTCTCAGCCAGCTTCGCCCTTCCCTGCCTGGCTATATTTACAGCCACACCTTACATTACTAAGTCTTGAGCAAGCAAAAGTGCCTGCAGAAATGCTTCTGCTGCTGATTCTGAACTCTTCACCTACAGTGAGACAGCCTGTTACACCCACTTCAAACAGGGGTAGGTGGCCATGCAAGACATAGCAGGGTAGCAGCAAACCTCTGTTATAATTCCTGTTATAGCTTTGGGAATTAACTTAAGCTCCTCCCTCACCCACAAGAAAATACATTCAAATCATATGTAGTGTTATTACTCATTTGAATCAACCATAATGTTCCACCATGTCCTTCCCTAACTGATATGTCATCTATACTACATACTTTATAAATAAGCATAGCAAGTGAGAGAAGTTTTTGTACAGCATTAAGGAGAATGTGACCAAAATTAAAAAGGAAGCGATCAAATTCTGACACGCCTTCCGGAGCTAAGTACTGGCAAAATGCTGCAACTTCTGGGGACATCGCTCCTTCACCTAAATACCAGATTGTACATGGTATTGAATGATGATTGATGCTTTGTCACCAGCTTAAAAGATTCTGAAGTAAGGATACAATCAGAAGTTGCTGTGATGGAGCAATTAAGTGTGACAAAGTCCCTCTGGCAAAAGAGGGAGGCAACAGTCAGATGCCGCACCCTCTGAAGGCAGGCATGGGAGTATAACTAGTATTGAATGTAGAGTATGTTATTTTGTCCTTTCTTCCTTCCCATCATAAGCAGCCATGTTCTGCTGTGCTACAGGTATCTAGATCTTCAGGGGAATTGGGAAATTAAATCTTCTATATTTAATATTCTATATTCTATAACTCTTTCTGCTGAATGCATTACCTCCCCCTACACAGTATAAGGCAGCTGAACTCCTGCACAGCACAGATGCTAAATGCTTGCTGGAACCCTGGAACAGAACAACACTGAAGGATAAAGGGTTATCTTACCAGCTCTATTACCTGTTGTCATTAGAATTATCAGTATGGAATTTCATGTTTGACTCTCAGACAATACTAAAAGCCAGAAAATATTTGAGTGGAAAACTGAAGATCTAAATAAGCAAAGAAGAAAGCAAAACCACACAAGGAATTAGAAGCCAAAATAAGGCTGAGGATGCTAAGTCTGTACTGAGGCTGTAAAGGTTTTACTCTCTCACCTTCTGAGTTTGAGGGTAATGGAGTATTTTTAAAAATGTAAGAATACCTGACAAGTGCATTTATATGGCTATTTACAAAGTTTAAAAATAAACTAAAACCCATCCTCATAATAAATCATATGGGCACAGTATCCTATTAATTCACAGAATGGTCAGGGTTGGAAGGGACCTCGGGACATCATCTAGTCCAACCCCCCTGCCAGAGCAGGGTCACCT
>RSEF01000002.1:75760199-75787469 GCA_003993805.1 Himantopus leucocephalus | reverse complement strand
TTAGATGATAGAAAAGATCCTCTGAATCTTCCACAATACTCCTACCAAAAAAAAAAAAAATCTATCATGAAATCACTAAACACTGCAGGACTATTGATTATTTTGGACTTATGGGTCTAGGTCTCAAGGAGGCTGCAGGGTGGAGCTGTCATGAGGGGGAATTTCTTTCCTCCCTCTGACGTGGTCCCTGTGGGAACCAGAAGTTCACCCCACAGGGAGCCAAGGAAGAGCAGTCCATCTGCAAAATACAAGGTGGTACTGGCATCCTCTTCATCCTTCCCACCTGTGCGTGGTACAGGATTTCTGCATCCCATGCCCAAGCCCTGGGATACAGAGGCCCTCACTGACTCCAACTGCGGAGTAACTCCTTGCTCCTCCTCCCCTCCAGAGAAGTGCTGGAGAGGGCAGGTGTAGGACCAGGATGGGAGTGCAGCCTCCTGCAGGGCAGGGAAGCAGAGACATTGCCAAGGTGGGCTGAGCAGCACCTTGAATTGTGTAAAATCACTGACTCATAACTTTGGTATCATTCAGTGTCACATACAGTTGGAATTGGTTTGCTGCCTATCTTGGTAGCCTTACCTTCTGCTACATAACAGTATGCTTCTTGCATTTTAGTTCAGTTCGTAATGAATGGTAGAAACAAGCCAAAATAACTGTGTGTTGATATCTACAGCACAGGACAGTCTGCTAACAAGAACAGACTAAATGATCCTAGAAACCAGAAGTTTAGTGCATTTTTGTACTTACTACAACAGCAATGAAATGTTTAGTTCTAAATACATAGTATCACAATCCAAACAAATCTTTGAAAAGTGATTTTTCCATTCCTGCCATTCCAAAATCTCCTGATGATTTCACAACCACAGATACACGACGACAGTGAATTTTCAAACAGGCCAATACCTCCAAAACCTGAATCTCAGCTAAAACCCAGTGGAAAATTTTTGCAATAAACATGTTTCTAAAAATGGCCCAATATATCACCATACTACCACACAGATTTTTACTAAGGGTGTGAGTTTTTCTCAATGGGATATTGGAAACAGCATTTCAGCATTATTTTAGTCACAGTCTCCTGAATGTGATAATACAGAACAGGAACATTAATGCAAGAAATGTCATCAATTCCTTCTCCTCTTCTCAGGTTTTCTGGTACTTGAAGCATGTTGTTAGCTTACTTGATCCAAAACCAATACAAATGTGACCTGGAGACACAGACTGGCAGAACAGCCAGTTGGATCAGGGCAGATGTGACTTCATGTTTGTCCTGGTTTGAGGACTTACAGCCCTGCCTCTTACTGAAACCTACTTTTGACCACAAGCTGCTCTTCTACATTTTTTTTTCTTTTAAAACTTGGATTGAAGGATAATAAAGTTTAAGATCACCTGGAGGTGGATGAGCACATACATGGAGCACCCGAAAGAAAAGAGAGCACAGCGCAGTTAATAAATAAGGACTACCCAGAGCCACTTAAGATATGAGCAGAATTACAAGAGCAGCTCCAGTGGAGGTAAAACGTCTGTGTGCAGTCTTCTTCATGATAAGCATTGAGCGCATAAAAAGCATGTGAAATGTTAACAGCTTTGTTTGCTTTTTACTTTCTGATTGATCCTGGGATTAACAATCATGCCATGAAACCAAAGGTAAAAGTCCAGTTGATCCTATGATGCAGGACTTGATAGTCTTCCCACATCTGCCCCAATCCCTAGCATTTCCAAATCTGAAATATCTGCAATTGAGTCTTTTAATATAGGATTATTTCCAGAACAGATATTGCTTAAATGGATCTCAGTGACAGAATTTACATTGTCCCCCTCAATAATATTTCTACCAACTTCAACCAACCCCGCTTATCCAATACTATAAAAAAGAAAACAAATAGAAATCTGAAATGCCCCCATTATTACTCTGAAGAAGTGACACTGAAAGATTCTTTCTGTTAAATCAGGAGATCAAGCTCTCAGTTCTTCCAAAAATTTTAGATGGGACTGGGAAGCAGTTCATGTTTTTTACTACACAGGCATTCTGACCTGATGCTTCACAGTAGTAAGCTGTTCAACAGCATTCTTTAGAGAGAGTAGTGAAGACAGGAACATTTATAAATAAGTGTAACAATACCACAGGTTAAAATGTCAGGTTGAAACACCATGTCTTTCTAATACCATATTCAAATCTACTCAACTCTTACTTTCTGTGCAAGGAAAGAGATGAAACTTTCTATTACTTACCACAATGAAGGACATTCTGCCTAGAAATTAAAAACCCCACCAGATTGCTGTCTCCATATTTCAAAAAACCCCAGATGTTAACTTCAGTGAGTACGCTTAACTATTGCATCCATATCCCACGTCGGGATATCCCATATCCTACATTGCGTGGTTTGATGTGAGGTTGTAATACCTAGGGTAAAATTGTTATGTAGAACCGATTTTTTTTGCCAGAATGGTGGGGTTTTAAAATGTTGTATCTAAGCTAATAAGAAGTGCTAAATATATGCCATTTACCAGATCTGCAAGCAGACTGATTCACAAGTGGTATTACAATTTGTACAGCACTTCAGAAGCTTCAGGCTAATAGCAATTCATACATGTAAATTGCCAAGAACTGCCAAGAATGCTACATTTTATTTTTGCTGCTTTACCAAAATGCCTCAAAGAAACTTACCACTACTTCACAGCTGAGATCTACAGGAAAACTAAGGGAAAGGTCATCTCAACCATAGGAGCTTTACTCTACATAACTCAAGCCAGATTATTAGTTGAGTTGAAAAAAAATCGTGCTACCCAAAGGGCTATCTAATTATTCACTCATGTTTCTACAGTTAATACACAAACAAAGTATTATCAATCAAACCCAGATTTTGGAAGACTTCATGTCTCTATGACTGAAAGTCAAGTTTGGAAAACAAATTCCAGATCCTACCACCATGTGATGTAGATTCTAATCTTTTCAAAGCACAGTCTAACTACTAATTATAGTAGGAACTCTCACACACAAATGTTTCATTATTTAATTTACAAAGCAACAATCTGATCATGTCTCACAATGATTCAGAGCAATGCTAACCTATCTCAGAAACTGCAAGCTTAAACCACAGCAGGCTTCAGGATCAAGCTTTTTGAAGTGTTTCAGGTCAGTAACATCATTTCATCTGAGGACCATTCTGCTTTAAAGTAGCTGCTTTGCATCTCTGGTGCTGGAAATTAATTCCCTCTGGCAGCAGCAGGAAATATAAATTAAAATGTGTATGTCATGAGTAAAAAGCAATGAGCAGTTACTGATCAGGAGTGACCTCCCTCCACACACCTGCAAGTTGGCTGGGAAAGACTCCACACACTGCAAAAGCAATGGTTTTTTATCGCTGAAGTTCAAGTGTGCTGGCGCAGCGGTATACATCCTACCAGCACCATATGATGCATGGCTAAGACCAGACATCAAGAGCAATTAAAAAAAAAAGGAGACATGATGAGCAATAAGAAAGTGGGTGAAATGTTATGACTGAAGATCATCATCTGTTGCTTTTTAATTACTGAAACAGACTTAGCGCAGGTATGCAAGCAACTCCATGCACTATCAAAACTGCCCACATGCCGTGGGGTAGCCCTGATCAGTTCTACTTGCCGTGCAGGTTGAAGGTGGGCAGAATACAGGTGCATGCATTCCAGAACTGGAATTGCCTTTGTCTAACATCTTTTGTTGCTCCTTGTTTTCAGTCAATCGCATGTGGGCAAGAGGACATATCCCACTGTACATATGTTAGCTAAGTATGCAAATAAGCAGCTGAATATCCATGCCAGTAATTTTCTTCTGTACAGAGACTGGCTTGTTTGGCAGCAATGAATGCCATGGGCAGAGAACCGTGAATTTCTGCACGTGACTAGAGAGACACAAAAAATACTTTGTGCATGACTCTTTAGGTAAGAAATTCTGGGCCCCAGGGAAAGACAGAGCACAAGGGGAAGATGATTGACCAGGAGAGCAAAGATGGGTAAGTGTGAAGCCAGTTAGGATGTGGGAAGCCGTATGTGGGAAGCCAGATGTGGATACCAGGCAGGAGCATTCTGCTATGATTGGTCCTTTGAAACTGCAAAGGCCTGAGCTACCAGTTATGCTGAGGTAGAGGAACATGAATTATTACTTTGTGTCCACAATCAAGAAAAACATATCTAGCCCCACACTTAAAAGACTGATCCATTGTCACCCCAAAATACTAATCATGTGATCTAATTACAGCGTTTTAAAATACCTCTTCATTTGTTAAAAAGGACCAGGCATGATCTACACAGCTCCTAACATGCCACCACTACAAACAGAAACTCAACATTTGAGACAGCAGGTCTAATTGGAAAAAGGAGTAAGTTGCATCTAGAAACTTAGCGTATGGCTAGTGCAGCTCACACAGAGTTGACACTGAAGCTGAGTCTCTCATAGTCATACGGAATTATACGGAGAACCATGATCATGGTACGCTGCATTTGCATTTATTTACTGTACTGATCTACTTCCAATACAGTAGTAACAGATCCACCAGTAGCATGTTAAGGATAAATTTGTATTCATACAAGAAACGTCACATTAACAATGCTGTTCTGAAAGTCACGTTGCAAAAAAAGATGTGGTATTAATCTACAGGTGCAGGACCCCAAATAGATATGCCTCACTGTGATGAGCTGCAATTCGTCATTTTTTTTATGAAACACAAGACAGCAGGTATTCAGTTTCTCTCTCCACATGCCTAAGAGAAACTCCTTTAGCTGTACATCTATTCCATAACTCCAAAAGCACTGAGCCAAAATGAACTAAGCATTGCATGTTTAGGAGTATCAACTTTTAAGAACTTAAGAGGCTGAATCTAATGCATAAATGTTGGATGAGAATTAAGGAGAGCAAATACAGGCCCCCAATTATTCTGCAATAAGACAGGCTATGCTTTTATTCCCTTTGTTGAAGAGACTCAGGAAAGCATTACTGTAAAAACATGTTAAAATGAGAAGCAAATGGCATTTAAAACAGCTTCACTTCCTACTTAGGGTAGACCTGAGAGCAAGGGGAGCAAGCATGTAGGAAGGAGAGTGCTTGAAGAAAGAAATAAAAGCACAGTAGCTGGCACTTCTCTGCAATAATATTATCAGCCTGCTGAGAGCAATTACAATAGCACAGACAGCACTTGCTTTATTGTGACCTTATTGAATTAAATCTGAGGAAAGAACCTCCAAGATTCAGCAGGGAATTTATTAGAAAATTTTAATGCCAACTTAAATTTGATCCAAAGTCCTCAATATTAAAGGTCATATCCATTACTATACGGTGGGAAACCTTGGATCTCTCTGTTTCTATGTTCCACCCTTTCTCAGTTTTGTTTTCTTTTGTAAGAGTAGGTCAGACTCTCCTTCTCTCAGCTTTGCAGCACTCTGTATTAGAGGTACAAGTCTGCTATTTACATTTTAAAAAGCCTTAGCCAGCAAGCCAAATAAAGAACTCCAATCTTACTTTAAATGAGAAGTTGAAAATGAAAACCAAAATCCAGCAGCACTAATGAAATTAATGCACTATACAGCCAGATTTTACCACCTTACATGGACATACAAAACACGTAACCCGATCGTCACCCAATTATCTGCCACTATTTCCAGATCAACTGTCATTGTGACAGGGGAGTCAGGTATGAACTGACTACTGACTTGCACAGAATGGTAAATGCTGTGTAGTGTTTTTAAAAAACAAATTCGTAACTCTAGATGATTGCAAACCTTTGAAATTGGAAGTACCATCAGTGAAGTCTGATCAGCTGAGATTCAAAAGCTCCTTGTTTGTACGTCAGCAAGCACGATGGTGGCGATGGTTACTGGGTACTTATTCAAACCCTATCATTTCCCTACCCAGAGCTTTCAGCTTTACAACAGGAGATGGCCATGCTAAGCACCTGTGAAAAGCTCATGAATTACTCCCTGAAGGAAGTATTCCCCCCACAGATTTGCAGGACACCTACATTAAGTTACTCTTCCTTTAGCTGAAGATTTAGGAAAGAAATAGAAACACAGATAGCCTGTACTTTACCAGAAGATGAGAGAGACCACAAGGTCTACTTTTACACTGTACTGATTTTTTTCAAATATGAAACTGTATTAGAGGGAAAAAGCTCATGTTCGCGAATGCATATGTAATTTTGGAGCTTACGCTCCAGTGACTTCCAGAGTACCTTGAGTTCTTAAGTACCAATATTAGTCAGCAAAAATGTGTGAACACAAGTCTGGATCCTTGCTATCAATCTGTTCAGGTACCCTCTGAACAAAAAGGCTGTCCTCTCTTTTCAGCCTATAAGAATATACATTATGGGTGTTCATTACAGTCTTTACTTTCTCAGTAGTCTCAGTATTCACTCTATGTAGGATGTCTGAGGAAAGAAACAAGGTTAAAAGACATGTTTCCTGTACCAGGCTCACTTAGGTTTCAAAATATATCCCACTTGATGACCAGCAATTTCAGTCTTCCTCATAACTACTGGAAAACCTGGCAATTGAACTAGTTTAACCTACCATTCAGGCTATGCTGGCATTAAATATATTTTTGGAGGACAGTGCACGAAAAATCATCTTTTCTGAACTTAATTCACACAAGATTTTACATTCTTCATGCTAAAAGCCAAACTAAACTTAGTTTCACATACATCTCAGGTATCTTAGCAGGTCTGAAACCAAAAGGGCAAATACAATTTGAATGCCACTGAAAGGTCACCGTTTCTTAAAGACTTGTGTTCACACATTCATACATCGACCCAAGCTTACCCTTCTAGACATGGATGCAAACGACCTCTAGCTCAGAACCTGTGCAGCAGTGTCTGGGCTGACATGCCGTATCAGCTGCACCACAGCATTCTGGCTTTTGAAACAAAATATAGCTTATTCACACAAGCACCCTACTGCAAAGCCCTCTACACGCAACATGAATGTACTTAATCTGCGATGCTAAAGGAAGCGTCGATGGTTTTGTCTTCTGAATTGCTTTACCCTTCACAATGAGATTGATTACACATCCTTGCTTTAATGAAATTTGATTTGGTAACCACTGTAATTTTGTTCGTTTGATAGCTGTGTCTTACCAGTCTTGTCTCATTCAAAAAAGGAGGGAGAAGCTTAATTTATTACTGTTAACATTTGCAAGAAATCAACAAAACAGCTGCTAGACTGAAACATTTAATATTTTAATTTTTCTTTTCATATCAAAGCTAGCCTTTATGTTAGAGTACAGACATCTTAGTTTTGTACACTGATAACAAAATCTCTGGGTCTGATTTTTATATTTTTTTAGGACCTGGGAAACACCTGATTTCTTCAGTAAGTAAGAAAAGCATAGGAATGACAGAAATAGAAATTTCAATCATGACACTGGGTAGGATGGCATCAGGCTTCACACTAGTGTTTGCCAGCCATTTTTCTCTCAAAGTTCAAAGAAGTGAAATAAAAACTAACAATCTATTAACAATAGTTTTCAACTAACAGTATCTTATTTGAAATACAGAGGAAAACAGTATTTTAGAGTACTGAGCTAGAGTACCATGTGAGGATGGAGCCGGGATGGAGAACAAGAAAGGCAAGAGGAACGGGAGCGTGGACGCGTCTGATCTTGAATTGCTCAAATGACAGAGACCTTTGCTACCTGCATCAAGATTTGGATATTTAAATCAGTCCTTTTGTTTCCTAGGAATGAGACACTAGTGAATTTTTTACTCACCCTTTGATAAAGGGGGTTTGTTATCATCAGGTATATAAATATACTTTTTCTAGTGTTTCAACTGATTAAAGAGGTTAGTCATATTCATTCTCCAGCTCTTTCAACTCCTCACCTGCTCTTCTTTCCTAAAATAAGCATTTATTTTTCTAATCTCATTTTCAACTGAAGCAAATGGTATATCTCTAACTCTATGTAAAATACCATTTAATTCTACAGCATTTCAGATAACATCTAATTTAGTCAACAGTTCCTTCTACAAGTAGCATTGTAAAATTAGGCCCTACATAGCAGGATATTAAACTCATTAATTTTATTATCATATTTGAGTTTAATAACATTAATGACTTTGTTCTGAGTTTTTTAATGTATATACATGTTTACTTGAAAAACTGCACTTCACCTTTAGGATCTCAACTAAAAAGACAAGCAAAATTGCAAAACCCACAAATAGCTTCTCTTTTCCTATCCTGGTGTTCACACTGGCTCTCACTTAACTAGAAAATAACAGCATTAACTGTTAAGCCTTTCTTCACTGCTTATTAGGCAGGGGTTTTAATTCTTATATTGTCTTTGGTGTGGCCCATAAAGCACGGTAAGACTGACACAAAGAATGCGGTCAGCACCCTGCCAGCTTTCTGTCTAAGCAGATTTTCTTCTCCAGTCTACTGCTACTTGGATCTAAAGGGGACAGAGAAGAGAGCGTGGTGGATGATAAAGGGATTCCTACTGAGATAGACAGTATTGCAAGACTTGGAATATCATGCTTCGATTCCTGCTATAAGCATATTTTGGGAACCCGGGCAAATAATTTAGTTCCCTATGCATGATAGATTTAAATATATGCTTAAATTTAAACAGAAGTAGCCTCCTTCATTTCCACCTCAATATCAAAGACAGGCATATGGTGAAATGCACAGTTAAAATCAGCATGCCTTGATCTCCCAGAGCTACTTCTGTAAAGGAGCAGTACTATTCTCTGCCCTCTGCCTCGCTTGTACAGCTGAGAGAAGGGGAACAGTCCCAGCCCTGACAAGTCTCTTGGGGATGGCATAACAAATGTACATGTACTGTCATACTTCTAAAATTATTAATAATAAAACCAGCACTTTGAAAAGACTTACTTCCTTCTTTTACCCACAAAGCATACCATACATGTGGTAGAGGTATTTTACTGTCAGTGGGTTAGTTCTTCAGTATTATTCTACAGCAAGGCTTTTGTATACCAATTTTTTCTCTTCTTGCCCCATGAGCATACATACAAATCATTTAAAAGCAATTTACAACATGTCAAACAGCTTAAGGACACTCTTAAAAATCTAATGTATGAATTCAACCATTGGCATGATTTATTATTGAAGTTCCACTGTTATAACTTGACAATTAAGAAATATTGATAAATGTAAACACATTATTGATGTCAATTAAAAAGCACAAGATTGATTAACCTCCCAGAGGTATACTGGCACAAGCAGTTAGAGAGTAATCACCCCCAATAAGTATTCACTACTGACAAATGTGCATAGAAATTAGACTGCTGTGAGACAAGAAGTACTTTCAATTAAAATTAAGATCATTTGAACACATAACTAAAGCATGGGGTCAACAACAAAGTCAACAGAATTACAAACAAGATCTGTATTAATGTGAAATGCTAAGTTATTAGGTCACATAATGCTCTCATTAACTATACAGTCAGATGAAAATATGGTTAAAAATTACCAAGCAACTGCTCAGCAAGTGAATTACGCTCATAGGAGAAAGACTATGAACGTATTATTTAGTCATTGCTCTGCAATATTCATAACCGTCCTGGTGAGGGACAAGACCTTGTTTACAGGATAAACAGCAGATCCTTGTTTTAAAGAATGTATTTATGTACATTCTACAGGTGACCAAATTATAAAGGTGAACTCGAAACTCTGCTTAGTAATGGTTCACTTCCTGCAAAGCAAACTGCCTTGGAAAGACTTTCAGGCAGTCCATACCTTGAAGGGGAGAAGCATACATCTGACATACCCCAGAGAGAATAACAACAGGAATCGTTCAATTTGTGATTTAAATGTGACTGGAAGAGTTTGGGCTCCTTTTTTCTCCTTCTTTTTACTTGCTTTCAGAATTAATGTACTGGCATAATGCCTGTCACCAAGATGAAGGGCACTGCAGCTATAGCTTTTAATGGCCAAAAAAACCCCAGGCTCACCTCAGAAAGCACAGAGCTAAAGACAGCAGCAATGCACCAGTACCAAGGAGACTGCGTAAATACTAATTAAACTTCTCTCTACACTCTTGTCTAGAAAACAGTTTTCCCTGCTTAAACTTCCAAGGGCTGGATCAGACATGCTGATACTGGAGTCTAGCAACTTTCCTCCCTAAAGCTTGGCCTTCATCACAACTTCATGGATCAAACGCATTTCCCTCAAATACCAGCAGCTTACTACAGAGACACTAGACAGAATCCAAATTACTGAAAAAAAGATAAAATTGAAACATAACACATCAATGACAAAGCTTGTTTGTTTGAAAGCGCTTTCTGCGAAGGCCACACATTTGTTTACGTTTATTGTCAAAACAAAAGTAGATCACTGTGAATTTACCTGGCTGCAAATTCAAATGGTATTAGTGACAGAGACCATGTTTGGTGCTATGCTAAACCACAGAGGTACTCAATGGACCCCCAAAGGATTACAATGTACATAGACATACCAGACACAGAAGACTGTGAATAAAGCTTTTTTTTTTTTTAAAAAAAAAATAAGGAAACAACTGGCACCTTTGCAACTGGGGTAATGGAAGAGTTTTAGTGACTGAACCGACAGAAGAAGCATGAAGATAATAAGATGGGGAAATAAAAAACACTCATGAAGCCAGATTTTTGGAGCAAATAGGACAAATAGAGCTCTTTGCAGGCTGGTCTTATGCTGAGAATGAAGACGAGAATAAATTATTTAGACTTGACAAACTATCTGTGGAAGAAACAAAAAAAGGCATCTGATTTAGAGTGGCAGGGGAAGATTCTACGTACTGTATTTTCAACATGCTGAGGGGAGAAGCATGCCCATCTGAAAGGCCAGAAAAGAACGCAAGGAGCTTAAAGAGGAGCTAAATACTCCCTCTTCCCTTCATTAGCTGTAAAGGGAAAAACTGTAACTGTAATATGCTGAGAGGCTGATGACTGGGCATGGGGGGAGAAAATGTCCTTAAAAAAACCATTGTATCACGGCTACATGACTAGGTGACTTGTCGGATAGCGAGGGCGTCAACACCGACATCATCATCCTGAATTACAGACTGCGGTTCAAGGGCAGCAGAACACAGTCCTGGGGATCTGAGGCACCAGACAAACGTGCCAAAGCTGCTCCTGGAGGGAAGTGTGCCTGCTCAGTTGCAATGCCATTGAGCCTGACACTGTCTCCTTTCAATAAGCAGTACAAAACCAGGAAGGAAAGTTTTCTCAGCAAAGAAAGTGAAATAAAACAACAGATTAAAAAGGAACCAACAAACTGTAGGAGATCAAAACAGAGATCACTGTCATAATAACAGCACTGTTGTCTCTCTTAATTTTTCAGAAGGCCTCAAAACAGAGATCCCCTTCTTTTCCTCAGGGTCTAGCTGTACTTAAAACTGGTTTACCCCATGATAACACCACTGAAAACGGACACTCAAGATCTATGTTCTGACGTGAACAGAAGTCACAATACATACGCAAGGCTTTTACAAGGCTATGAGTTTCATGAATACACACAAAACTGCCATACTTCACTTTTTCCTATTCAGGAAAAAAAGAGATCCTCCACAAATGTTTTGCTCTGCAGCAGACACCACACATTAAAAAAGACAGACAATTGCTCAAACTTTAGCGCTAGAAACTCAATCTTCAAACCCTTCCTCAACTGGCACCACTACAAACCAGATTTGCAGGCATCAACTCAAGGTTACACAGTCAGATTAGAAATATGGCAAAAGTCATTTGAGCTATGATCAAAACTACCAGTACTTATTTCTACCTTCCCTCCCTTGGCAATATTTTATATTTATACCAGGACACACATGCACTTGCTGTTACCTCATTTGGAAGAGGACCCCCTGAAGTTTTGTTGCAGCAGCCACCCCTATGAACTGTATTCATTTACACACTGGGCAGAAGCCCTTGAGACACCAAACACAGGAAAGCAGAAAGCACGAAGGGACGAGCAGCAGATGAACATATCTCCCTGAAAACGTGAGCCTTCCTTGCTTCTGGAGCTTTCTGCAGCACAGACTGGTTCAATAACTGCTACTAACTGTTTCAAGAAGCTACTGACCAGCCAGACTGCTGAAACTTACTCTTTTCCATATGGAAGTTTACACCTAGCATTTACTTGATCGGATGTGACATACTGCCACGCCAAATTGCTCGCTAGGAAAGTAAGTCCTTCTCCTGTCCTTCAGACAGCCCTCCTCTGTGCATAGCATCAGATGCTCAGAGCTCTGGATGCATTATATAACTACTTATTATAGATGATAAGGCCCCAACCTCACCGAATTAGCCACTAAATACATATTAAAAAAATAATGACAGCTCTTTATGACAGATAATGAAAGTATTTTAAAAGCAGCTGCCAACACTCAACAGTCTTATTTTTTTTTTTAGTAAAGGTTACTGCATACATCAAATGCTGTGTTTTACACTAAGGCTCTTAGATCAGAAAGACAAAGCCTCATTCTACCTCTGATTCGCGTTTGTTTGTAGCCTAAAGGTTACTTTCAATGCAGGGTCTACTTTGGTATTTAATATTGCAGGCAGAAACTGCCACTTGTAATTTAGTCAGCAGGGCAAACAGCAGCAAATCACTTGTGAAAATACAATCTTGCTCCCCATCAGGAGAGTTAAATGAAAGCCTAAGGAGTAACACTGCTCTGGAGACTCACACAGGTGTAACCTGGAGAGCCAAGCCACCTGAAGATGGGTAAAATGTCTGTTACACTTCCTGTGCATTCAGATGCCAGAAATTAAGTTGATACGACAGCTCTGGGATTTTGGCATCTGTTACAATATTGCATATCTCTAAAGCTATCCTACAGGCCAAGATGAAAAAGCTATTTGAAAAGGCTGGCCTAAATGGACCTCACTCCTAACGTGTCCTGCGAAGGGCCAAAGATTCACCTGAGCTTCTGTTCAAATTTACACTGTTCAAAGTCACTCCTATTACGTTTTCTCTTTGTTCCTCCTCCCTTCCTCCCCCTGTCCCCCAAGATCTTATGAATATTTAGTGGACAAAATATGCTTTTACTCTCATATTGGAATACCGAACGAGTATAGCTCTGAATTTAATGCCTCCCCCTTTCAATTTCAATTTCAAGCTTTCTCTTGTTTACTAAAAGACAGGTGTTATTCATCTTATGTTATACCTTCCCCCACCTGCATCTGCGTCTCTTTCCAAGTAAAGAGCACTGAAACTTAACATATGTTAAGGCTTTCTGTTGCTTTCTTAATCTTGCTTGTAGGTTACCAGAAGAAATACACAAATGTATATTTCTTGAGTTATGTTTTCAAATCCCAGGGAAAGTAAGTGCAACTTGAACATAACAAATAGGATTTAAATGACCTTGAGGAAAAAAAAAATCTAAAAATATCACCCTAACGAGCTTTGGAATTAAAAAAAAAAAAATCCACAGAAAAATCCCCACATTGCCTTCTAAAAGCCAAAGTCAGCTGAGTTAAATTCAGTGTTTGGCTTTGACACAAGTTTCCAGCGTAATTTCGGTAAATGCATGTAGGGAACCAATCNAACATAACAAATAGGATTTAAATGACCTTGAGGAAAAAAAAAATCTAAAAATATCACCCTAACGAGCTTTGGAATTAAAAAAAAAAAATCCACAGAAAAATCCCCGCATTGCCTTCTAAAAGCCAAAGTCAGCTGAGTTAAACTCAGTGTTTGGCTTTACCACAAGCTTCCAGCGTAATTTCGGTAAATGCATGTAGGGAACCAATCAAGTGAGAACTCATCATCTGCTAAAGCAATTAAAAACTGACTACCAGTATTGCAACAGGCTAGAAGCAAGAGAAGTACAAGAGGATCACGCTGACCATTTGCTAAATTCTAGATGTCATTGCAAGTATTTAGAAGTGTATAGATGCTTGATTACCTTCAAAAACTGATACCGTGCAGTGACTTGATAAAACTGCTTTTATAGGATCTTTGTCCATTGTTTGATTATGCCATTCACCTCCTGTTCTTCTTCTGTGAATGAGGCATTTGAAAACTCTTTCCTGCATCTACTAAATGGCTTGAGAGGTAGGAATAGTCCTCTCTGTGCATAATGTTGGCTCTATTCTGGTTGGAACGTGTAGGTGCAACTGTAATAAACAGAAATAGATGACACTAGTAAAAAAAGCAGCAAACTTCCAAGGACGTTCCTCTTAGATAAGAGCTGTAAGTCTATAAATTTTTGTAGAAAAATAGGTGTTTGCCATTGCGAAGCTGGGAAAAAACCCCAAGTAACTAAAATTCAAGGAGCTTCTCAAGAAAAGCAGTAAATTAATCTGTGATTTTAAAACTTCCTTGCAGTGACAAACTTGACAAGAGGAAACCGTATCAGAGGTTCAACATAACTGGCTGCCAGCAGGAAAATGTGACTTGCCAATATCATATCCATTCCTGAACAGTAGTGTGGGTGCTGCACCCTGTACTCAGAGTGCTTAAAGAGCTTTTCCAGCTATTCTTTCCTCTTGGCATCAAAACTGCTGCTAACATAATCAAATATATTATACACTATTTTGCAACTTACATATTCATAAAAATTAGACAGAAATATAACTTGTAGCCTGAGACTAAAACTACTAATAAGAATTTTCAAAATGAACCTTCTTCTGCTAAGGACGTCCTGCCTACAGTGCTTTGCAGGACAAACACAGGTTATCATCAGGTACACAGAATATTTCTTGAAGGTTGAAAAGTTCCTTGAGACAGTCAATTCCGATGTCACTCACAACTGTGTAAATTGGTAGCAGTCTCCTAAATGCTCAACAATATGCTTTCAGTCCAGAAATACATACACCTTGGCATTTACTAATTTACCTGCTATTGCTGCAAACCAATCACAGGATTACTAGAACTAAACTATGGAAAACAATGGGAGTATTTGCTGATAAAAACACAAAGGATGAGCAATAAAGTCCAAAGCAGGTGCAGTAAACTAAGGTACTTCTACCTTTTGTTTTTTAGAGTAACTGTAATTGAAATTTGCTTGTCTTGCTAATATTTATTAAAATTAAACATGCTTTAATATTTATACTATTTTGCTTAACAGAAATACACCTCCTTATGCTGTGGCTATGTTATTACCAGTTCATAATAATATGAGTGCTGTATCAGTACATTCATTCAGTATCATTTCCCCTTCCATTCAACTGTTACTTGAATCCATGATACTGCTGAGATGAGATACTGCTGATGAGATACTGCTAATGAACGCCTGGCGACGCACAGCTGCACTGGCAACTTGGCTTGATAAAAAAAAAAATTGCAGAAGAACTGTTCAACTGTTCTTATTTTACACAAATTTCAAAACAAGACCACACTAATCATTTTTACTAGAAATGGCAAATACAGAGAAACACAAGACTACGAGACTGAAATCCCACACTAAGTATGACGTGGACTTTTATCAAGGCATAGTCATGAAGCATTTAATTAAAAGAAATGGAGCTAAACTTACTATAACCAATGAATATTGCAAGGACTAGAATGTACTTACAACATGCTCCAAACATGAAAAATGCTGCAAGTACTCAATATTTATCATTATTAGTGGAACCTTTCTAATAGACTTCACAAATTTCAAAACCAAGTTCCTTCATTCTTTACACACCTGAAAGGAACAGTAAAAGAGGCCAAGCCTGAAGAAGAACAACTCAAACTCAAAAGAAAAAGAAAAGTTAATTTGTTCCCTTAGAAAATGATGATGACCAGCCAGCTGTAAAGGAAGCAGATCCACATGTCCTGACTGTCTAACTGCTCAGGGTGTATCTCTTGTCTCCCTGCTAAAAGTTTGTGCAAACCAAGATTATCATTAGTTTGGATTATTTAAAGGGACAAAAAAAGGCTGTGAAATATCAAAACTGTTTTACTGAATGGTACTATAGTTGTGTGATGTCAAAAACAGTACAATTGATACTAAAGCCTTCAGAACTGCCAGGAAAACCAAAACAATCCTTCTTAGCTGGACAACAAGATGATTGGTAGTTTCCAGCTACAATCTAAAACTGAGGAAAAAGTACTGTGGGGGAATATATAAGAATGAGATGTCCTGTAAATTAAAACAGGAATTTAATGAGAGCACACAAGTCTAACATAGCCTTTGAATTTCACTTGTATGTTTTCACTTCAAAACTTGTGAGACAGCATGCCACAAAGAAAACTAGTGAATACTTCAAAACACTCAGTATTATCCTGTCTTCAAAGTGGCTTCTATAAATCTTGAATCTCAGCAACAGCAGTAACATCTTAGGGCAAATTCTCGTACTGCTAACATATTCCAATAGCAATGGAAACTCACAAATGGAGGCATATTAGCATAGCTGAGGAACGGCTGTTACGATAATCCTCAAAGGACCTCAAGACCTAGCCTCAAAACTTTTAAAAACTTTCTATTTCAACCTTACTGGTGACAATGCATTTCTCACAATGCCCTCCTTTACAGGGAAGACACCACAAATTGTGCTGTTTACACAGTAAGAACACACAAAAAAAATCTTCAGTGTTGAGAAAAGAATCAGAGTTGTTCCTTCCTTTAGCCAGACTATTTTTAAATCAAAACCAATAACAAGCAGAGGAGGACTAAGGCAGAGATTAATGTTCCTCCATGCCTTTCAGCTTTACAAAGCTACTTTTATAACATTCAAGCAAATTGTACAGTGACTGACATGAACAAAATGACAGTAATCTGTCACTATTTCACATTTCCCACTAGGCTGATTCAAATAGTTATTTATGAACCTTACACTTCAATGGTCACTTTGATGACTAAACCATAAATTAGAATGTAAAGTGAATATAAATTTGATTTTAGAGTAACAACAAATTGTCAGCAAAGTGGGATATTATTTAATTTCTATCGACACGCTATGAAAAAGTCAGCAATACCAAGATGCGCTACATCATAATAAACCCCAAACTTAGCAAAAAAATGTACACTAGATCTCATGTTTGCTTCAGTGCTTCTGCATTTAAAAATAAAAGCCCTTTATATTATGCTTGGTTAGTTTTAAATATAAAGTCTTAATAATGTCAGATGACTTCATTACTTAGATCTTCAATTAAACAAGGGAGCAAGAATAATTTTTTTTCCACAGAGCATGATTGAATTTGACAGCAAGTAAATATTAATATGAATTTAGATGCTAAGGTTTTTAATAGTCCTGATGAAATAAGACAGTGTTGCTATTTTTCCAATATTTATCTCTTGCTTTACAGCTGAAAAAAATAATAGAAATTCCGCGTAGAATTTTTTCAATTTTTTGAAAAAGTTTTTAGAAAGTTCTCAATTTTTTAGAAAAAGTTGGGGTTGATTTTTTTTTGGGGGGGGGGGAATGTGTCAGAAAAAAAATAATCCTTATTACCCAAACATCAAGTCCTGCAGGGACTCATGTGTCAAAAAACTATCTTGATAAACTAATTTTCTTTTATGAGATTATTTTCTGTTAAAAAGTTCCATTGCCTATTATGTTACTATGTGTGTTGCTATCTGTTACACCCACCAACATGTAAGATAAACACATACGCTCTCCCAAAACTGAATGCAGCTTGATTATACTTTGCCTGAAAAATTTCTAGGAGCACGACATATAAGAGATACTTCAACGTAAGTTTCACTGTTTTAGNTAAGTTTCACTGTTTTAACAGTGTTAAAAATGGGAAGTTGTGTCAAACTCTTTAACACGCCTTACTTTTCAAGTATATTTTTCCTGAAATTCTAACATGGAGTGATACCAAAATGTGATCCAATTTAAAACTACTTTAGCTTTAGCTTAAGAAATCCCTTAAATAGCTGAGATTTGAAACAGCAAACAAACAAGCAAAACCCCTGCCGATTTAGCAATAACTAAGGCCATTCAGCATTCATCTGATACATCCCAGTGATATAGATACCCTCCAAGTAACAAACATATAACAGAAAGATAGGTACTTAATGTTGTTTGCTTGACAACAGTTTGATTATAACAAATTTATGATACTTGTATTAAACATTAGTTTTCTGTGTTTGCAAAACTAAAACATACATGGAGAGATTTTCATATTCTGAAAATTCAAGCAGTGCTATTGCAGGGAACTAGAACCGTACACGCCCTTTTTGCTCTGAACATCTTCCCAGCTGAAAAAGTCACACCCACATATAAAACATTTTAAAGTAAGACTTATGTAGTACATGGTAGAGCGAAATGTGGCTCTCAATGACTTCTCGAGTCAAGAAAGATTTCTTATAAAGTTTCTTTGCCATTACTACAAAGTAGCAAAATGGAAAAAAACAGAAAGTAGTAGATTAAAATGGTTCTGCTGGTATAATGAAAAAAGCAGAATCCATGCTAAGAGAAAATAACAAATCTTGTCTAACCTTTTACTGCTGTCATTTTCTTGAATGAAGAATTAAATGCACAACATTTTTATCAGTGCAAAATACAGGCTGGTATATGAAACAGTTACCAGTTTAATGGCAAAACAGTTAGTGTGGTAGCCTCACTAATGCTTTCCTGATTTATCAAAGATACAATGTTTACATTCTTACTTACAACCATCACAGAGCATTTTCTGACATGCTGACAGGAATTTGTCAGAGTCACAATCTAGAAGAGATTTTCTGTAGCATTTTACTATGGGAGATCCCATGTCCACAAATTGTTACTACTTTGATGCAGATTTCTATAAGCGGCAGAATTTGACCCTGTACGTTTTTATGTTTTGCCACACACTGTGATGGAAGCACTCCTTCTGTTTGAACTAACTGAACGGCAGTCCAGGCAGATGCTCAGCAAGTTGACAAAACTGAAGTTAATCCTATTGCGTGAGGCTATCAGTGAGAACTCAGCACTAAACCCGCCAAAAAAACAGTTTGGCTGGAGTCTGGGCTGGTAAGTAGCCGAAACTGCAATTAACACAGCAGAAAATCTGACTACAAATCAACCGCTTTACACTATAAATATCTACAGCCATGAGGGTCCATTGAGCTCTCCGTCCATAGCAGCTGGCTGCACAGCGGTGATCTCCCCTTGAGTAGGGGGACCCTCTCAGGGTTACCCCTCGAGGCTGAGTGATCCCTTACCTGACATCACACATCGATGGGTTGGTAAGTGACATTTTTTGCATGCATGTAACATTTAAGATACGTATAGTAAGCTTAAGTGATAATCTTTGTATCCCATGTAACTCTAAGTGTAATAAATAATATTGACCGCCAGTCCATCTGTACTTATTAAATATTTTACATACCTAAATTTACTGATTAGAACCCAATAAAATAACTACTAGCTCAGATCTGAGTGATCTCTGACTCTTGTACTGTGACACCCCCTCCTTCATTGTCTTCTCCAGCCTCTAATGCTTCCCTAGATAATATCAGACATCAAGGCTCTCCAAGATGAAACCTCAAAAAGAGGAGCTGAAAATGCTACTCGTTGCCTACAGGTATCAGAAAAAACACCCCAACATTTAAATAATTGCATTGAATCAATCCATTCTGAATTGCTTCTTTAAGAAATATGTTTAAAATACAAAAATAGCAGTGTTTGGGTTAAAAAAAAAGATAGCAAAGCTATGGTAGCACAAAACAACACCTGTTCCTGGGAGAAGAAATTCCAAAGAAATAATTTAACTTGCACCAAAATATTCATACTTAATTGTCAGATCAAAGGGCCCAGCTTCCTGCTGAAACAAGAATCCAGCCAACTGACCTGCTGGTTGCTAAAAGATTCATGTTAAAACAGACCATGGAGAAACAGGTGCACATATTCATTTGATATTTAATAAAAGTACGACTGAGCTCTGACTGGTGTCAGTAAGCGCAGACTTTGGAAGGAGGGACAGCTTAAGCATTGAAAGTGCCCTTAGAGAATTCAGGCATAGAAGCTTGCTTTCTTCAAATTTCCAGTGGTCGCTGTGGATAGACAGTGGGTATGTATGGGAAGTAATAAAGAATCTAAAGTTCAAGGAAATATAATTCATGTCTAAATAATATGGTATCCAGTGGAAGGAACAGAGATGCTAAAATACTACTCAGACAAGGTCAGTGACTCAACTTTTTCCAAAGAAAAATCTATCACCCTGCTAGCATTTGGCCAGCATTTACTTAATTCACTTTAGGATTTTCCTGTTCTGCTTGTGTTCTAACATTGTATCTGGAGGTGGGGGAAAAACAAACGCAGAAGGCAAGACTATTTGGAGTGACTGTCACAGTCTAAACCTGTGGTGGAAGGACGAAAGCGTGAGGAAAGGAATCTAATACATGTGAGCTAAAGGAAATAGATTCAAAGGAAAATTAGGGCAGAACAGAGAAGCAGAGTGAAGAGAGAGTAAAACAAACAGCAGAAAATGTAACGGAAGAGCGTATGAACTTTTGACAGCAAGGCCTGTTCCGTTTAATGGAACAAACATCCTTAAGTCCCCTATTACAACCATCATGGAAAAATGGCTATTTCTCACCCTCTCAAACTGAGACATACAAAAACTACTGTTTCACCCAGAGATGTTTTGAGCAAGGATCTATTTTTTCTATCTGTAGTGGCATAAGACAGTTAACTGAGGAGTGTACAACTCTTAGATATAAAACGAGAGAAATAAACATACCTGCCGATGAATAACCTCTAGGTTTGCTTTGGCTTTATTCACTAGTTCTTCTATTTTTTCGGAATCCTTTATATTCTTGTTTTCTCTGAAGGCATCTCTTATCCTTCTGATGGCGTACGTTCTAAACACAAACAATAAGAAGACGTGTATTCATAGATGTGCCGCATTTTATGACATTTCAACATTCTTTAAAACAGGCTGATTTTTTTAACAAAATATACATACACATGTATATATTTTGTCCAGTTTTATACATATATCTTTTTATTCAGGGTCTTGTCTTGCCTGAGTTGAAACAGTGACCAGATTCTTTAATTAAAAAACAGTGGGTTTACTGGAAGTTATTGCAGAAAAAATTCTTATTTCACGTTATCAGTCCAGTCCTTACTGCTTGTTATTGCTGTAAACGTACAGTTGTATGCCTGGCATGAATACTGCAAAGCTCAAGAACATAACAAAAAGCCTAAGAATGAAAAAGTCATCGTCCAAATTATTTTGAATCAGTGCAACTATTCTCATTCTACATGCTCTAAAGGTCATTGAGCTAACCACTAAATACATTATACGTTATTATCAGTTCTGACTTCGTAACCTAGCAGTCAACAAAGGTAGCCTGATGGATCAAGTGTAACAAAAAGGGCTTCTTCCATGTCACCCCTTCCTCTCCTGACAAAGTGTATTTCACCCCTCAGTCCAACACCTCCTTGTCCATTTCTCCACTAAGCAGCAACAACAGGACATGATCTCTGCAAGCAGGAAGAGGTTATGATCCCTGCTTTCAGAGAGGAAGGTCTAAAGCTGCAGCTATCTCCGAATCACTCCCCTTTCTTTTCAACCCAGTAAAAAACCTTTATGCAGTCTGAAGTGTGCTGCTCAATAAGAAAATAGGGCCAATTTTGATATTAAAATAAAATTTTCAGACTGAGCAGTAGATACTTTCATTACACGCGTGCTTGGGAGGGGAAGGAGAAATGGCAGTAAACTGGTCTTGCTCAGCTATCTTGATAATGTCCCACTTCTCTACCACCACATCGCATCAGTATCATTTTTACTACAGGAAGTAAAACCCAATGCGCGGCGCTTGAAGGAAAAAAGGCTGCTGCAAACACCACAAATAGTGTAATATTTCAACAAATGTTTTCAATCTTGCATAAAAGTGAAACACGAGACACAAAATTGTCTGAAACACGATCATAAAAAACTCCAAAGACGACGTTGAAAAATAAAAATATTGGGGGAGGAGACTAAGGAGGGGAGAGGAAGAAGAGGGAAGATGAACAGCCAGTGGCACTCCATACCGTTAGATGGTGCTATCCAGCTCCTAATGCAGCCTCCACCAGCCAAGCGGCATATTTTCTCTTTGAGCTCATAAATAATACATTTCAATCACAGGAATCAGGATGGTTATGGAGTGCCACCCTGCTGCTGCACACCGGCAGATGGTGCATGCTCTTAATTAGGGCCTGTTCACCTATAATATGACACTGGGGTGCGTGAGTGAGTGAGTGTGTGTTTGTATGTGTGGAGTTAATGGAATGTATTAAATATGGAAGCTCATTCTCATCTGCAGCTGCTGTCCTAGCAAGATTTGAAGGGGAAGCGGATTATTTTTTCTAGAAAAGAAACAACCCCAAATCATTAAGATGTAGTGTAATTTTGTTGCTTGATAATGGACGGATTTCAAATCACCCCATATAAATATGTAGGGTTATACTGTACAGAAACATGTAACATTTTCTGCAAGAAAGGAAGTGTTTCCGAGAGATGCAAAGACCTAATATGTAGATATATTCTTAGCTTAAAAGAAAAAACAACAAACAGCAAGTATCCATTACTGGGTACAAGTCTTTCAAAATGCAATACAAATGAGTAAATGCTTTCTACATAAAAAAGACAGACGGAACTAAAACAAATGCTTGTTCAGTATAACACCTACAGACTGTTTTTTTGTTTTGTACATATGGTGCAGTAATTGTTCCATTTTCTCTTTCTTCCTATCATTACACCCAACAGTTGTTGAGAAAGAAAAGATATGTACTTAGAGAACATCATCAGACCAGTTTTTATCTGTAGTCAGAAAGTTGCACTGTTTTTTCCTTTTACAATTTCTTTAAACCTTTATGAATGTCAACACACAAATGAAGCTATCTTACATAGGCTTTAACACGATCTTAATTCTACAGCTAAATCAATACATCTCCAGTATTCTCTAAACACACTTCAAAGACTAGCTCTATATCCTGGTACTAGTCTTTTACTAAGGTTACATTGAGGTTCAATATATCACTTAAAATAAGGATAAGCTGAACTCAAAACTCAAACTCAATACTATAATGACTGTAAAACATCCTTTCTTCCCCATTGAGAGGTGCCAGGGGAACATTTTGCCAATACTCAAATTCTTTCAAAATTATGTAAAAAGTGTTAAGTCAAGATACAAACAAACTGGCAGTTTTAGGGGGGGGTGTTTGGTTTTTTTTAAACAGCAGCTTTTTATATCCAATAACAGTTGTGAGCTGTATAAATCCCAAACCTCAATACTCTCTACATTTCAAGAGTTTCTGAACTGAGTGTGTGCTAAAAGATACTACTAATATTAGGGCTGTGATACTGCTGCAAGTCCATGAACAACTGAGCCCTTTTGAAGGTACAGTAACACGTGTAGCAACATGTAGTAAAATACGCATGCTATGAAAAGAACTTGTTCATTCAGATACATATCTGTTGGTTTTTTTAAAGAGTACTACTCCAAAGGTCTTCTGGTTGATGAACAGAGTGGTCAGCTGATCAGCTAATCTATTGGTGTGCATTTTCAGTTCAATAAGCATAAACACATAAATCAATCACGTACCATTTGAAGTTACAGCTCAAAATGCCAGTGGCAGAGAATATATGGCTATCTTCATACAACTTTACAACATTAACCTAAAAGAAGCACTATTTGAAGACAGAGCAACAGATGAACAGCATACTGGCCAAGTGAAATGGTTGCTGTACCTTATGGATCATTATTTACCCAAGCTGGCACAATGGAACTGAGGGCATACAGTATGGCAACAAGTTTAAGCCAATGTGAGTGAAGGGGAGCTGCTGCAATTTTGCCACCCTCCCTGGTAGGCACAAACCCTCCCGCTGCCTCCTTCAGACCAGAACAGCCAGTCTGATATTTGGCCTTGAGGTGAGCCAGTCCAACTTGGTAACCTGACAGAAGGCCAACCTACTGAAAGAGTGAACTACTTTTTTTTTTATTGTTTTGGGGTTTTTTTGGATTAGCAGGCTCCTTCGGCTCTGCATGGGGCTGGATGAGCATTAGCACTGGGGAGGAGGGAATACAGCAGTACTCATGTAGGTAGGTACAGTTTGCAATAGATCCCACTCAGAGAGGCTGAACAAGTCACATAAACAAAGGGGACTCTTCAGCAAGGTACGAAGCAAGCTTTCCAGGGAAACAGAATGGGAAAGCAATTCTGTATACAGTACGCTCAAACAGCTCCTCTAGACTTTTGGGAAAGGTCTAGGAATGCAACAGTGTTCATTAAGAAACATCATTGCAAATGAAAACTCAAACCGCATTTCACAATCTACTATTTTTCTGCTATCTTTCGAAACAGATACTGAAAAATGGCTGAAAGATGCAACGAGGCATTTTCTTTTCATCATCCAAGCACCCTGTAATTTTAATAAAAGAACATCTTTGATTTTACCTTCTGCAAAGACCTAGCAAGCTAGTGACAACAGGACCCAAGCAAAAGTGTACAGTTCAATATATTCACTCAGGGCTCACTTACATATGTGCACTCAAAACACTTTTTGCGATGCCTACTTACATGCATCTGTCACACAATTAACTCCCAATTAAACCAAAAGTATGTACTCAATGGGTAACAGACTCAGTGCCATGACTTCAGACCAAAGCCACTGCAGGTGGATGGCTGTGTGAGGTAACAGATGCACATTGGTAGAAAATAGAAAGAGTGGTTGGAGGTTAATGCGAGAACAATGCCAGAGCCAAAACATTACCACAGACTCACAGCGAATGGGCACTACCTGCTAATGTTAAGAGACAATAATACCCCCAAATAATAGTAAAAAACAGAGTTACAGTTAGAAAACACTCTTTTTCCTAATACTCAGTCATTCACCTCTACCTTCAAAGAGTTCATCTTTTTCCTTCCCTGAAGCACAATTGAAAACCTAACATGTGTCCTCATAAAAACGAAGCCTACAAGAAGCAAAGTCTGAAACAACGGCTATTAAGGAAAAATGAAATCGCAATAGATGTACTTCAGAAAATAATAGCTGCTTGGGGATTTAGATATTTTTATTTCAAAAGGTTTACTTACGTCATGCCTGACCAGAAAATAAAAAAAATCTGTTTCCTTTTCAAGTCTGCACTCTTGTATCTTTGTGCTCTGCTAAACTAGAGTATAAGAAAAGAAGTGGCAACACTGCACAGACCTACTTGCTTTTAAGTACACAGTAGTACGCCTTCCAAACAAACCTGGCCAAGCAATGTTTTTCTTAGCACCACTTTGCATTTACCAGTATCACAACATGATAAAGGTTTCAGTCATCTTTCCAAGAGCTTTACAAACACGTTGACATCTTGTCTTTGTGATTATGAACAAATACAATGTATTAATGGATCACATCACAGTCACAGGCAACGTACTGTGAAACAAAACGGCTCTTGCAATTGTAAGTCGTTGAGCACGTATGCAAAGGTAGAAGAACCTGTGCAAGCAAAACAGATTACAAGGGAAGAGGCCAGCAGGTTAGAATATTCCAGGCTTTCAAAAAAGGTATAAAGCAAAAAGCACTTTTGCTTATTAGCTTAAGTTGTATTTAATAAATTAAGGCAAGCAATCAGTAGCCAGCCTCTAGGAAGCCCACTGTGGCTAATAATCCTGAAATGAAGTATATGATGCTTTTATTTGAGGACACAATGTTCAAAAGTGAGACACTGATTTACAATATAGTAATATTTACAATACAAAAATATCAAGCGAGGGATTCTTTTTATAAAAGGTCATTGTTTCCTTTCACTAACTGTATTTTCTTACCATTCTCCCTTCCAATTAACATCTATTAACTTCAGGTAGCAACAGCATGAATTTTCACAATTGCCCATTATTACTAGCAAAATGTGCACCAGATGAGATTTCCCTAACTGAATTTTCAGAATTACATATAATTTACAAATTGAAAGTTCTTATAATAAAAAAACATCTGCACAAAAATCATTTTACCTTACGTTAACCTTTTACTAGCATTAGTGAGGATGTCTCCATATACAGAATTACTTCAGAGGGAATGATTATTTGCATATATGCGTACACATACATATTTCCATATATATGCATGTATTCACATTCTTTTTTCCTCTATAAACGTCTCATTAAAATACACCAATAAAGGTGAAGCAAAAGCTGCATGCAATTACCATGTAATACTAAAAAAAGAAACATTCGACAACAGATGTGTGTTTGAGACTGAGAGGTAAGTACTTCATAGAGAAGTACTTGGGATTTGTCTAATTAAACACAGGACCAACAGAAGGGTGTGGATACAATGTTTTATCAGCAAGGTGTTCCTCAAACTCCATCACTAGATGCCTTTTCAGCACTGCCACCTCAAGTTACAGCACAACAACAATGATACCTGCCTGTTTTCTAAAATCAAAGCAAAGCCTATTCCTGGAACCAGGATTTGCTTTGGGGAGTGGGGGTGGTGGCTGGAAGCTGGAAGTGGAGGAGAGAAGAGTAAAGAAACAGAAAAATTAGACTGTTGATTATTCCAGTATTATTTCCTTGAATTTTCTAATCAGAGTCCCTACACAGTATTCATAAAAATCCTATAGAAGGAAACCTACAAGCCACTACTTGGTTTCTCTGCTAATATACAAAATATGGGTTCCAATGGAATTGCCAAGAAACATGTCCTGAAAAGAACAGCAATAGAGATACTTTATGAGAGAGGATTATCCTAAAAGAACAGAGGAGAGGGATAAAAATTGATGAACTTTAGAAAACACACTTGAGAGCTGGTGACTGTGACCCAGTGCATACCATATATGTATGATTGGATGCAAGGATTTGTAACGTTTCTAAAGCAAATCTTGCTACTTTGTGTCCCATACCTAATAAAAACTTGAACCTTCTAGATGCAAGTTGCCCTAGATGACAAAGAGAAAAAGCTTCTAATATGCATGCCTATTTCAAAAGAATTTCCTTTCATTTTCTTTAATCAATCTAAAACCTGAAAATGCCTCCCCACGTTTTTATACACACACACACACACTTGTGGCTGTTTTTAGGAAACGAGGACTTTTTTTTTTCTGACTGTATCCTTTCATTAGTTTGTGCTTGGACCCATTTCAAAAAAGAGAGCGTGGATTCTCTGAGCAACAGGATTGCAGGATCATTCATGTTGGAAAGCAGCTTGAGAGGTCTCTAGTCCCACCTCCTGCTGAAAGGAGGGTCAGCGGTGGGATCAGACCAGGCTACTCACTGCTTTGTCCAGTCAGGTCTTGAAAACCAGGATGGTGACCAGACCACCTCTCTGGGAAACTTGCTCAATTGCTTGGCTGTCCTTCTGGGGAAAGAGTTTTTCCTTACAGCCCATCTGAAAACCTCTCTTCCTTCACTTTACATCTGCTGTCTCTTGTTCTCCTGTGTCCTGGTTTGAGCAACACAGGACTAATTTATCTTCTAATAC
>RSEF01000002.1:75722274-75760189 GCA_003993805.1 Himantopus leucocephalus | reverse complement strand
CGCTCGCAGTGTCCCACATTTGCTGTCTACTGCTGGGAGTGCACAGCTTCCTGCTGATAGAATTGGCTGAGCATAATCCTCATAAATTTTATATTGATATCAGGATCAACACTGATCCTTTAGTATTATTAATGTTAATTATTTAGTCTTATTCTATTAAATCTGTTTATTTCAACCCTCGGGTTTCCTTGTTTTTTCCCCAATTCCCCTTCCCTGGTAGGGAGGGGTCATCAGGCGACAGAATAATTGACAATAAAATGTCAATAAATGACAATAAATTGTTGTGGGTTTCTCAACATAACATCCTGCCAGGCACCTCTAGATACTTTGAGGTTTCCTGCTATTAGGTTTCCTCAATGTTGTTTCTTCTCCAGGCTGAACCATCCCAGTTCCCTCAGCTTTTTCTCAGCGGGCAAGTGCTTCAGGCCCTAACCACTTTGGTGGTTTCTGCTGAGCTTGCTTCAGGTTATCTGTGTCTTTCCTGGACTGAACACAGTACTCCAGATGCAGCCTAACAAGCACTGAATAGAAGGGGGATAATCACTCCCCTCCATCTGCAGACTGAGCAACCGTTGATACATCTCAGGATGCTCTTGGCCTTCCTTGCTGCCAGGGCACACAGCTGGCTGTCTGCTGGGATCCCTAGCCCCTTTTCAGCAGAGCTGCTCCCTGGCCAGTAAGTCCCCAGACTGTTCTATGGCTAGGGCATCTCCTTCCTAGGTTTAGGACATTGTACTTGTCCTTACTGAATTTCATAAGGTTGCTGTCGGCCTTTTCCTTCAGGCTTCTGAGGTCCCTCTGGACGGTAGTCCTGCCCTTGAGCACATTGGCTCTCCAATTTGGTGTCTGCAAATTTAATGAGCCAAGCACTGTTACTTCCTCTGGGTCATTGATAAAGATGTGAAACAGGATGAGTCCCAGGATCATCCCCTGAAGACCCATTAGCTACCATCCTCTAAATCCCATCATCCAACCGGTCTTAAAGGCGTATGGTTGTCCACCCATCCAGACTGTAACACCCTAACTTAGATACATGAAAGTTGTGGGAGTCAGTGTTGAAAGCCTCCCTAAAGTAGAGTAAATGACACCCACTGCTCTCCCCTTGTTCACAAATCCAGGCAATCATGTTAGTTAGGCATGATTTAACCTCAGTTCCTGAACATCTCCTTCTTCTTCATGGTCCCAAAATACCATCAGTGCTATTCACAGTTAACTATGATTATTTTTGCAGTTCTTTGAAACATACATTTTTGTTATTATACTTCTAAAAATAAAAATAGTTATTGGCTTAATTCTAAGAGTAAAGAACCTCTGCAGAAGGGATTGCTTTTCAGAAGGTCAGGGTTAAAAGAAAAAAGGGAAGATGTCCAAATGAAAGCATTCTTTTAATCTTAATTGGAGCTGCAACTGCAATGTTATATTGCAGAAGAGGTTAAAAAAGAGGGTTAACAGTGAAGGACCCAATCGAACAAGTTGTTCAGTTAACAAGGCACCGGGCAAGGATATGCTGCAGGAACTAGAAACAGAATTTGCCACAGATGAAAAGTGTCCTGACAGCCTGAAATGACAAATAGCTCTCCGCTAAGCTTTCACTGCCAAGACCCTGCCAACTGCTCACCAGGACACTCAGGTAGCTCAGCAGTCCAATTACCAGGTGGGGAATGCCTTGAAACCACAAGTTCAGAACCTGACGAGGCCGATTTCTCTCTTCTTTTTGAGGCAGATATATACCGTTCCATTTGCTGTGCTGCTATTTCTGAACGGTTCTTAAAAAAGGCCTGGCCTGCTGTGAATTGCCATTACAAATTCCATTATACTTTTCTGGAAAGATTAGAGTTTGAGTCCAATGCTGTGGCCAAAATTTCTGTCTTCAGCATGGCTAGGGGCTACCTTCCATTCGAAGAACAGATGTAGTTTAGCTTGTGACTTGGGTACCCTGAAGAGGGCTAACCGTATTGCGCCTCTTGATGACAGTAACTGTTCATTTAGAAACTCACTGGGCGCTAAGCAGTCTTGCTGGATGCAAGTATTTCCCACTTGTCATTGGAAAGTTATTTCTCTTTGATGAAGCAATAGGGCTTAGTTTTTTTCACTTAAGCAACAAGGCATAAAGCCTTGGGATATTCTGTCTTCTTGGACTGCAGTGTGGTTGGTCTGGATGATGATGAGATTTTGATAGGACATTTCTGAAACACAACACTATTTCTGAAACTAAAAATTTAAATTTAGTAAATATCTCATTACAGTATGCATATTATTCTTTTAAAATGGAAATTATAGAACTGCCAATTCCTTAGAAGAAAAAAGGAATCAAGTATCAGAAATATGTTGACAGCATACAGTTTTAAAATAATAACTGAGATATTCTGACTTAGGAAAGACTTCACACGAAATAGTTCTCTGAAGGTTATCTGAGGTGAAGCTTTGCTGGTCATTTTGACAGGCTAGTAATTTTGAGCATACAAAACAGACTCATAACGAAGTTTTACTTTGCAAAAGCAATCCTTGGATTCTANAAAGTTTTACTTTGCAAAAGTGATCCTTGGATTCTAGTAATAAAGGCGATTAATTTTGCCTCGATTTTTGCTTGAGCAAACTGTGCTTTTTAAGAAACAAGAATTTAAGCATCATAGGTCCAAAATGANGAAGTTTTACTTTGCAAAAGCAATCCTTGGATTCTAGTAATAAAGACGATTAATTTTGCCTCGATTTTTGCTTGAGCAAACTGCGCTTTTTAAGAAACAAGAATTTAAGCATCATAGGTCCAAAATGAATCTAGTAAAAGAAATAACATTGAAATTAGACAGGATCCAGTTATCTCATGACAGAGACAACAATAAACCATAAATATAATTTATTAAGTAATCCATATGAAGTAACAGACCACCTGTTCTGTCTGCTGATAGACAACACACTAGAAGTTACAGGATTTGGAATATTGGAATTATTCTCCAAACTTTATCCTCTCATCCATTTCTATCAGCTTTACAACTTATCCACAAATCTTTGTTTCTTATAATTCAGTCAGTAGAGACAAACATCCCCCACTGGACCTGCCATCACCATATGGCTCAATGACCTTCCCTCGTTTATAGCAAAGCACTGCATGTTTAGTTTAGCAAATTTGCAACATCAATTTTGACAACAATGATGGATATTTGAAATGACAATGTAATACTTAGCAGCATACAAAATTCTGATATATGCAAAGCTTATTAGTCAAACCTAAAGCCAAAAAAAAAAATATCAATTTGGAATGCATAAGACAAAATCACTGTCCTACTTTGTGCGTACAACTGAGTACTGAATATNATATATGCAAAGCTTATTAGTCAAACCTAAAGCCTAAAAAAAAATATCAATTTGGAATGCATAAGACAAAAATCACTGTCCTACTTTGTGCGTACAACTGAGTACTGAATATTATTTTTAGACATTTGGGATTGTAAATATAGTGCCTTTGGACAATACATGAAATGTTTTAGGAAGCTCAGACATAGACTACTGTGATTATTTTACCAGAGGCTCAGAAAAAAATAAATGCAGGTTGTTTCGTACAGTATGAATGCTACCTAAGGCACAGAAAGTCAAGTGAACTAGATCTTTCCTTCTGTATTTTTTGTATTTAATTAGTTACAGGATATGGAAGTCTTCACAAGCTTTACAGATGATAACGCTAGCACAAAAGAAATGGGGGCTGAAAACCCCAGCCTCAGCCAAGAGTGTAAACCAGCAACACAATGGGTACAAACTCTGGGTTTCACTTCATCCCCACAGGAAATCAGATGCAGCTTCTTAGATGATAAAAGAGCAGAAGCAACCACGGGTGAACAGAAGCAAGGTTTGAAGGGAAAAGAATATTCTGCTTGGCAAAGCTGAGCGACTGCTTCACTCACAGACCATGTCAGAGAGGCAGATTTGAGGGTTTGAGGCAGGCACAGCTCATCTTCATCCACATAAATTACATAGCACCTCTACGCACCAGGCATAATGTGCCAGAACTATCCACCATGGCTTTCCACACCGTACAGCTCTCCATTCTTAGTACCACCCAGGCGCTATCACAACAAACAAGTACTGATAAAAGCCAGACCCTTTGCAGGCTAGTTATGGAACAATACAGCCACAGCTCTTATCTTTGGAGCGCAATGATGATCAGCTAAGACATACCTGAGACCTCCGCTAGCTCCAGTAAAATAAATTCAGCTTCTCAGGACCTCTGTATCCTACATATCTTTCTGGAGTCCAAAAGTAACATATGAATCAAAGTAAGACTAAATCCTAAGTGAAGTAATACAACATTCTTGAAAGCTACTTCACATAAACGAATAGGAAAATGGGTCTAACACTTTTTTATTTTTCCATTTATATATCCCAAAAGGTTCTGCATTTTAAGCCAAAAATGTGTTACAAAAAACTCCAGATAGTACTTAATAGCTAATTAAAAGTCACAAGAAAATATCCACTCACATGAGTGATGGTAGCACATTTTGTCCTTTATCTGCGAGTAAGAAAAACATATAGCAAAATACCAACTCCATTCCCTCCCATAAGCATGTGGCTGTAAGGAGTTGTTCTTCTAAGATAACAATTACTCTAAATGTGTAATTAACATCTGGCTTAAAACTCAAAANGAAATACCAACTCCGTTCCCTCCCATAAGCATGTGGCTGTAAGGAGAAGTTCTTCTAAGATAATAATTACTCTAAATGTGTAATTAACATCTGGCTTAAAACTCAAAAACTCAGATGAGTGGTGGCTAACGTTAGCACATGAGATATTAGGAGAGGAAGAGAGGTATGAAGAGTGGTCTATTTATCATAACAATGTTTTCAGTATAACATTTTATGACCAGGGCAAATTACCTTCCCTTTGACACCCGACATGACCTTCCATTCCCCAGGGTAGCAGAAAAGGTTTCCAATCTCAGAACAAATTACCCACAGAAGTTGCAGAAGTGCCAGGTCCCTAGCTAATGATAGCAATAACTCGCACTGATAGAGAGTTTCTCCTTCAAGGATTCCAACAAATTGTTAGGAAATAAAACCCACAATCAAGCCTCAAAATCCATATAGGTTAGTAAGTACTGTCACTAGTTCACAGAACGAGGAGCTCTGTATAAGTATGTAAGTATAGTATACTTATTTGCCCAACTCTGCATTGCTGTAGCTGGTAGGACTATGTTCATTCTATGTTTCCATTACTTTTGGAGGTGATTGTGAAGGTGCGGCCACCAGGTTGATAAATATTAATCTTCACATTCAAAATCTGCAAATAATAGGCAGCAATTTTCATTATAAATTACAAACTGAAAATAATAAATTAACAAATTTAGTAAAAAAATGTGCTCAATAGCTCTGGAAAATCGGGAAACCTGTTTAGAGGTCTACACAAAATAAATTTCTTATTGTTTTGTAAACAAAACACTTGAACATTTATTTTCATATTGTAAATTAGACAGATCAGGGAAAAAGCATTATGAGTGAGGCATCTAATTTATTTTGGACAGTGATAAAACTACTTAAATCAATCAATAAATGTTCCTCCCTTCAAAACTAGTTTACATACGAAGACCATTAATTTGAAAACCTATTTGCTAATTTATTGGACTAGAAAAGTGCTGTGATATTTTACATGAGTCAAAGATGTTTTTGGAAACTTTGTAGCAGGTTAGTTTCAAAGCAACACAACACACTTATGTTTGACATCCAGAACATAATTCAAGCTATAAACTTCTAGGACGTACTATGTCTTAAACACTTCATTTGAGCTGTATTGACTTTCAAACATTTTCCTGAGAAGGAAGCAGTCTGATGTTATTTAAGTAAATAAAAACATTGATTAAGAGGGGAGGCACATTTTGATGAATGAATGAATTATTGTTGCACAAAGAATTCCATTAGTGATTCAATCCAAAACTTGACGAAATGTGATGGCTTGTACCTAGCCCCTTCCACTCTCAGTTCCCCTGTTCTTAACTGTGATTAACAATGCAAATAAATGATGGCTTCTGAACCACCACTACCCTCCCACCCCCTGATACATTTAACTCCTTCAATGCTATTCTAACATAGTCTACAGAAAAGCGTTTAACATTCACTGAATGTGTAACCATCAGTAGTAGCTATCCACAAGATAAACTGATTTTCTCCAACACCAAGGCTCTGAGGAAACCTGTGTCCACATTTCTCCTGCTTATGCAAACAATAAACAGATGTTTACATCTGCCTGTAACTGCAACTGAGCATTGTGATAATCTGTATGTTTGTTGGAGAAACAAATAATGCCAGTAAATAAATAGTACCAAGCAAAACCACCATGTAACCTGCAAGCAAATACTAACAAACAATAGCCACATGCTGTGCAAGACAAAGATGGAGACAACTCTGTAAAGGCTGACCTCACAGAATACAAGAAATTATTCTCATAGGCACTTAACTCACAGAACTAAGTTCAATTATATAAGCTTCAATACCATAATGGATTAGAGATTATTGCCAATATATTAGAACCAATTATAGTTTCAGGGAAAGGGTTTTTTTTTTTTTTAACACATACTTTCTCCGGCAGCAAAAATAAGACAATCTTGCTTTTATACAAGCTAATGATTTAGAAACAGGTCTTAAATGGTTCCAGACCAGGATATGCCAGACAACCAGACTCAGGAGGACTGTCAAGACGTGGCAATGAAGTTTGAGGAGAATCTGACTGCTGTTATATTCAGAATCCCTCAAGACATTTTGAATCTCATGCTGATTTGATGTGAAATGTTCATGGAGTTGTATTTATTTAAATACTAGTTTTTTGCAAAGTATATAAAAAAATACAGTTAATTACATCAACTTATTAATCAGCATTTTCTAAATTTAAGTTAAACATCTTTTGATCTAAACGGTATCGAGTTCAAGAAAAAAAAAAAAGCAGCACCGCAATTCAATGGAGATTCATTTGTAATAAGACTAACACACCTGTCATACTTCCTCTAACTTCCACAATGGCTTCATGGCTTGCTTTAAACAGGAATTTTTGAAAAAAGGATTACTGGGATGGAGCAGAAGTGAATTCCTGACTCTTGATATCAGTACAATCATACATGCATACACACACATAGTACTTACTTTGTCCATAGGCTTCTTTTCTTTAGAAGACTTAAATGTGATTTAACCAATTGCTGTTCATTTAAAAAGTTAAAAAAATATATATAAGCAGCAGCTTTTCCCAAGACTTTGTAACAAACATGATACGGAATAAAGATCTAGTCTGAAGTATTATGAGTCTCTGAATACCAGCCAAGCACAGGACCTTCAAGTTTTCCTAAAGAAAAATTTAAAGATTTTATTTTATACACATTCTGTCAAGGAAGACAGAATCTGAACACAACTGTACTCTTTCACTATTATCATATTAAATGTTCAGTTGTGTGTTGTGTCCTGAGAAAGATGTTAGTATTTTATATAGAGATCAGGTGAAAAGGAATATGGAATGGAATGGAATGGAGAAAAAAATGTAAGGGAAAAAGGCCATTTTCCATAATGCCATCCTAGCCAGAGTATTGTTTGAATGATTTGTGGCATCTTCATTCTTGAGAAAAAATATAATATCAAAAAGAATCCCCAAAAACATTCCTCACAGAGGCCATCCTCTGTACCAAGTTCCATGCAAAACAGTCATGGAAAAGCTGGCCCAAGTATTCACACACACAAGAAAACAATCAAGTTTTCTTTTCATGCCCATTTTTCTTGGAAAAGCAGAAAAACATGTACAATCTAGGACTGTGCTTTCTTGGTCAGCAAACCCAAAAAACGATGGGAAGAGCTTTATCAAAGAGGTGGTTCAGACAGCATCCTTGCTATCTGATGCTGCAGCAAGTGGTTCTAAACATTGCCTGATAGACTGCAGTTTCTTTTTTTTTTTTTTTTCAAAATTACTTTTTTTTTTTTTTAAACCCAGAATGCTGATCTTCTAAAGAATACTTCAATAACAGCCTGCGCCTACCGTGTCTTGAATAAGTCTTGATATTATGAGGTAGGCATCTTTTCATCATGGGCAGCATACAAATGGATACAGTGAGGATCTAAATGTTAAAGCCACATCCACGAGTGGAAAAAAGGAGAAGGTGAGCTAGGACAGCATTTCAATACTTAAAAACTATTACTACATTACAAAGTGTTTTTTCATTTACCAGAAGTCATATGCTTGTGTCTATTGGCATGAATCCCTGCCAGAGGCAGTAAATTTTTATTACTCCCATTAATTCTCAAACAAATTCTACTGGTAATTAAATCTTACGTAAAAAGAAAAAAGTTGCTGTTTTGCTGTGCTATACAAAGAACACAAATAATGTCTTGGATAACAACGACATCAGATTTACTCAATTTGGGTGCCTTTACTAAAATAACAAAGTCCATTAATCACTCTTTTGTGGAAGTCCCCACTCATTTGTCTTCCAACTATAAAATTTCAGTTTTTCCAGAACTCTGTATGCCATGTATGCGCTCCAAACTCTGCCTCCAAGTTATTACTATTCAAAATTCCTCTGTCAAAAAAAACCGAAGTCAAGAAAATTACATTGAAACCAATGCACAAATATAATGTATTGTTAAGGAAGAACACAGTTTTACAAGGGTAAAGTGAATGTATTTGGAAAATGACAGTCTCTGTTGTACCTTTAAATCCAAGAAAGCAACTTCTAATTAACAGGTTCAACAGAACTTTGATGGAATGACGTTCAGTTGGGAAATGTTAGTTTTTTAAAAACAAAACATTTGGCAAAATTGTTTCCATTTGGTTTAAAATTTCTTTTCAGAGAAATATACTCTGATGGTATCTAATGGTTATGTTTTGACATTCTTGGAGCAGAATGCTTTAGTTGTCTTTCCGAAATGTTTTATATATGGAAATACTTCAATACTGTCAGACCCAAAGTCTGACAATCCAGAATCATGTTCTTATGCCTCTAGATATTCCATCTTCACAGTTCCCATCCTAATCAGCACATTGAGCACCATCCAGAGCTCTTAAAATACTGACATCTCTATTCAAGCATACATGATTCTCATAGAATAAGACAATATACAGAAAAGACCCTAAAGTACCATAATAGCAAAATATCTGCATGTATGTGGTCACCGAAATAATGGCCAAAATTTAACTCCCCAAAGAAAGAGATATTAATAAGGTCAACCACAAATCTGTGTGAATGCTCTACAAAACTGATCTGCAAATGCACCGTGCCCATTTGCCCACGATTTTGGGTGATGCAGCTGCCAGGCCAAAACAAATGTCTGCAACAGCACAGGATGGAAACCACCCTGCACTCCGGGCTCAGGAACACCACAGCTGCTTGCAGCCCTGGCTTTTTTTTGTACTTTTCAAGTAGATTACAGAGATAGCCACATACCCATCATGTGCGAAATTAACTCAAAAACTCCTGAAGTTTATTGTCACTCAGAACACAGCCAGCAATTACATAGAGAGAAGGAAAAATAAGTTATCCATTTTCTGTGCACAGCCAAGGAAATATGGATATTGTAAAGCTGCAGTTCAGTCACCTTACTCCTACAAAGAAGTCGGACAGCTCTGCGGGACAGAACTGACAACTTTATTTCTTCCTCTGTTTCTTATCTCAGCTACAAACTACCACTTTGGACAGAACTTCAGTATTTTCTATAACATGGCATGTCTCTATTTTCTCATTATTGTTTCAGATTTTTTTTTTTAAATAAAATAAAATCACCATTTAGTCTTTTTTCCTCCCTAACACACAGAAATATGATATCAAGAGCTGACAGTCTGCTGGCAGATCTTGTCAATCACAAACTTCACTGGAAGATCCAGTGAGAAAAAGGCTTATTCTGCTTGGATAACCATCAGATATAAAATTTTAATGTGGTTGTTAAGTTACCTGAGTGATAAAAGTGCGAAAAGAACCAGTGACCAAATTCTATATACCAGGAACTAAAAGCAAAAGTAAGACTTTACAATTAAAGTGACCAAATAAGTGGTGTTGGGAGGAAGAGAAAGAAACCCATGGTGTGAATTATGTTGTCAAAAGAGTTGTTATAGCAGACTCTTAAAAGCTTTATGCCTCCTTGAAGGACAAGTCATTATGCAAAACATGTCAACTCAGCCTGTACTTGTGCAAAAATCCAGCCTCTCTTGCGAATGCTCTGAACTGGCACATGTGTGCACCTGACTACTCCCACAGCCTGCTCCTTCCCTGGTTCGAGGAACCGTTGAGACAGGCATCATGCAGAAGTGGACAGCTTGAATTGCTATGGTAGTAACAACTTACTCCTGGACATCCTCTTTCCTACTGTTACAGCAGTATGAGAAGGCACCTTCTGAGCAGCTCCCCTCCTTTACATGGGCTCATTTGGCATGGCCAAAAGAAGCCTTTGATGAAATCCAAGAGCATAAACCCCTCAGGCCATAGCCCATGAGCAGAAAGCCCTCACAGCCTGCCAAGCCGACCAACTTGATCAGCTCTTAGCAGCCCTCTTTCCCAAAGGAATGGACTACAGGCTAGAGTGACATGCAAAGCAACATGAGACAAGTTAGTCTGACAAATGGACAAAAGGAAATTTCATCTAAGAACAATGACTTTACATCATAACCACTCATACAAGTTTCTACAGCAGGTACGCTGTAAGAGGAACCACAAAAGTCCTATACATTGAATTAAGTTGCAACACGTAAGAAACATCCAGGTCTTATATGTAAGAACAGGATCAAGGAACAACAGCAGTATACTGATTGTGCATTGAGCACCAACAAAAGTCCACCTCATGCCAAGTGACACAAGGCATTAAGCAGCTAGATGCACCATCAGTGCACAGCTCCAAGAAGGAAGAAAAAAAGGTTGCATTCATTCTCATCTCAAACAACTCTGACACTACAGATGCAATAAAACAAGCTTATAAGAAAAAAAAAAAAACATCTGGAAGATAAATAAAAACAAAGAAGGCAGAAAGCTGAGGTAGGATTTAATACAGACGCAAAATGATTTTTCATGTTGCTTCTTAAAAAATAAAGAATTGGAATTCCATCTGGGAAATGAGAGGATGAATTTTTTTTTTTTACTATTTCATGTTAAATTTATGTTCAAAGAATATCCTAGAGCAGTTTCACATCTTTCTCCAGAGCACAGTATCTAAGAATTCTGCCATTTAGCATGCAGAAAAATTAAAATAACAAAGAGTATGTCAATGTACTGCTATGTCCCAGTTACCCTTAGCCTAAAAATCAGAGAAACAATGAGAAATGGTGCATTGCTAAACCAGACCTCTCATCCAAATGTTCAAGGATGTCTCTTTGTTTATTTTTGTGTTTAATTGGGAGTCACGAGCAATTTTTACATAACAGCAGCTGGCATCCGACATAGTTCCTTTTTCCATTTTCCTATTTGCAAAAAGCAGACTAAATCTTGCATACGCAACAATGATCACCAGCTTAGTATTTTCTTAAACACAGATCATCTTATTTTTTTATGTATACCGCCTCTAGACATAAAGAATACCTGGCCATCCACATCAAATTAAATGACACCTACTATGAATTTTTTTTTTCAGACCGATCTGGACTTATGGTTGTAGCAACTCATTGCCATGAAGAAAAAAATAAGTAAGCATTTTATTTTAGTGATTATCATTGTTCTTTACTCTGATTTTATGCATGCAGAAGACCTCAAATTGTAGAAATGCAAGTTCTAATGATAAAACTTTGTCTCACCAAAATTCTACATTAAATTCAGCTATTAAGCTAAGTGAAAAACCACAGGAATCGCAAACTTTTTTTTCAGAACAGTTTTAACGTCAAAAGACTAAACACAACTTAAGAACATGCTCTGCCCTGCATAGTGGAATCCCTGAATTTTTAGTTCCTAAACTTTCATTCAAAGAAAAAAAGCCACATTTATCATAAGCACCTTGAGATTTTGAAAATGAAGATTTTCTACATATTGATAAAAACTTTCAGAGAAAGGCTAAACAAAATCTGTATGAAGTTTAACAAGGTCCTCCACCTGGGAGGACATAAACAAAGAGCCCACCACAGGCTAGGATCTGTGTGGCTGGTGAGCAGCGTTGCCAAAAGAGACCTGGGGGTCCTGGTGGACAACAAGATGGACGTGAGTCAGCAGTGTGCCACTGCAGCAACCAAGGCAAATTGCATCCTGGGCTGCATCCCCAGGGGCATTACTAGCAGAGGCAGAGACACGATCATCTCACTCTACTCAGCACTTGTTAGGCTGCACCTGGAGTACTGTGACCAGTTCTGATCCCCACAATTCAAGAAAGCTGCGGACAGACTNTGGGCTGCATCCCCAGGGGCATTACTAGCAGAGGCAGAGACATGTCATCTCACTCTACTCAGCGCTTGTTAGGCTGCACCTGGAGTACTGTGACCAGTTCTGATCCCCACAATTCAAGAAAGCTGCAGACAGACTGCAGAGGTCCAAAGGAAGGCCACAAAGATGATCAAAGGGCTGGAGAACCTGCCCTATGAAGAAAGACTGCAGGAGTTAAGTCTCTTCTACCTGGAGGAGAAGAGGCTCGGTGGGGATCTGAATCCCTAAAATCAGATCAACAACTATGTCGTTCAAAGCAGGAAAAGCAATCGGCACTGAAAAAAACCAGTATAACTTGTTTTGCTCAGTTTTGTTCTTAGATTAGCAGAGATTTGCAAAAATCAGATTTACTAGTTTTAAAATCTTGAAGGACATGTCTCAGATAAAACTGCCTGCATTCAATTAACTTGTTTCCAATGCAAAACCTGTTTTGACAGATTTCCTTTCCTGATTCTTCTGTATTCTGGGTAGTTTTATTAATTAATCAAATAATACTGCACATGCTAATAGAAAAATCAAATTCCATTAAAATGTAATTTACACAGACTGGAAAAAAATATATCTATAAATAAAAATGCAACATCCACCATTTAACAGAGAAGATAATGGATAACAAATATACAATAAATCAAGAAATACCTTAAAAAACCATAAATTATTTGCAGAAAAATTCCAACAGAGAGACTTGAAGCTTCTGACATTGCTCATAACTACAAGAAACTAAAGAATTAGAAAGGAGACCAGCTGGAAGCACGTCGTATGATATTTCCCAGAACTTATTAGCCAGTGTTAGTACCTTCATAGGCCAAGGAAGGCTGGGGACCTGAAAATCATAGTAATGTTGGTTAGCTAGAATCTCTGGAGCTTATCCAAGCCAACCTCTCAGTTGAAGTAGGCCTACCCACAACAAGGTCAGGTCAGACATGGTGCTGTTCAGTTAAACTTGTCATGAAAACCTTCAAAAATGGAGATGTCAAAATCTCTTGGGGCAACCTGCTCTAGTCCTGCGCTACCCTCCTAGAGAAAACCCTCTTCCACTAGATTCCCATGCATTTTGACCACTAAGCTTCAGTCATGTTAAACAAACAAGAAACTTTAAAGTTCATATTATCCTCATCTGCAACCAGGTGTGTTTTAACAGCTTTCACAAATTTATAAATGTTGTTTTCTGTACCAAAAGAGAGACACAACATAAAGCCATTATTTAAATCACAAATGAAATTCTATTTAGAAATTATCCCTTAAATCAATTTAGTTGAGACTGTAATCTGACACCTTATAAACCGTCAGAGGATCTACTTTTTGTCAACCAAGCAGAAGAAAACAGTACACTCATTAAGAACCACCTTTTTGACTCAAGACCTAACATCTTCCCTCTTCACATACTGATTTTCTCCAGTACAAATCACTCTCCCTTCCTCAGACTGTCTGAATGGGTAATAGGGCAGAAGGGCAGACATGAAATTACTTACAGGCTACTAAGTTCTCTCTCCCTGCTGTTAAAACCTGGCCTACACATCTGGGCCTCCAAACACTCCGTAACATTTACTGCAGGACTCTGGAGATGCTCTGTGTGTTCTTATTCTGAAGGCTGTCAGTGGTGACCTCAGTTACTTCAAAACTTGAACGTTATTCTTCAGCATTATGGCACTAAAAGTTCTTTTGGGTGGTAGGAGAAAATTTGGTACTACCAGATGACATATAGAATATTTAACTAGGAAAGTCACAAAATAAACATATTGAATTTTCCATCACAATCTATATGTACACATTTAAAAGAAAAAGCACAGCAACCAAATAAGGAGACAATAACTGGCTGATCATACTCCAGACATACACTTACAAATATACATTGTTTACAATAATAAAGTATTCTGAAATTTTCTGAAATCATGAATCAATAAGATTAATCTTTAATATTTTCTACTTTGCTACAAGTTGGTTCTTTACAAAGTCATTAGGTTTACTCCGGGGTATTACCATATCACATTACAGCAGCCCTGAGGACACAGCAGGACTGCTTATCTTGGCACTGAAGACACCAGCGGGGTGTCCATTTTAGCTATGGGTGCAGCATAAACACCAAGGCAGAATTGTTGTTGTGATCCCAGCAGATCTCTATAGCTGCTGATCATTTCTTGCTAAAAACTGCTATTGCTTTTAGTGCCCACAAATGCGTATACACCCCAAGATTTCATATAGTTGCTGATTTTATAGCATCTAAGGACAGGCCCATCAAAACCTGAGATCTTTCCTTCAAGGAAAAGGAAAACTTGCACCCTGATATGGTGTAAAAAAAATCAGATAACCAAGGTAAACACATATCTTATGATTTCTATCCTTTAAAATTTGCTAGTATAGAAACACTAAAAGAAACAGAATGAAAAGTGTTACATTGTGTTAAGCAGAAAAACTCATTGGTGCACTTACTATTGTGTGACAGTTAGCCTTGCCTTTGAGTTGCATGCCAAAATTTCCATACAGTCAAGACCGCCCAGGTACCTACTTCATTTTTGGGGGACCTGGGGAGTGGGGCTGGGCTCTGGGTATGGTTTATAGAGAAGAGATGACAACAATTTCCCAAGTCCCCTGGGCTCCATCAGTGAGGGACTGGGCAGAAGGGGGTCCCTACGTGGTCTGTGAGCCTAGTACCACCAATTACTGGTACAACTACTGCAAGGTGGTGCTCGCTTGCTTCTCCCCACTGCTGTGGGCTCAGTTTCTTCACTGATCACCTCCCAGCACAAACCCATTGCTGAAAACACACTGTGGCCCTGATGGGAGCTACATTGAACTGTTCACCAACTGCGCATCTCACAGGCCTCAAGCCATCCCCCTTACATACAATCCTCTCTTCATTAGTCAGAATAACGGCAAGCTGGGATATTCAAGACAGCAAAGAGCAGGGGGAAGCACTGATAGCAGGGGAACTAAAGAAGGAGGAGGGGAACATGATGCACACACATGCTGCTGCGTGGAGTTAGCAATGAAGGTTCATTAGCTCCAGCTCAGTTTCAGCCCCACAGCCTTTCTTCTCAAGGGCACTCCCTCACACATGAGGTTTGGGGAATACTTATGCCTTGAAGAGTGCAGAGCTCACCACGGTTATGCAAGTTCAAAGGCTTCTGTTCACAATTCTTGCCAAGCTGGAGATGATTCACAGCAAAGGTAGCTCACGTGTCTCTGCCTGAGGTCCAACTGAGCGGTAAAGTGCATAAACTACCAGTGGGTAATACAAATTGCCAGTGTTGGTGGGGAGCACCCCCTGTGAACACAGCAGATATCTAACGGAGACCAGGCCTATGCCTGTCGCAGGCAGGCAGGCAGGCATACCCTTTGCCAAAAAACGGCGCATGCCTTTCACCAACAGGCAGAGGAGGCAGTCAGCCACGCAGCGCGGCATCCTGCGCAGCGGGACGAGTGAACCCTGCTCCCTCATCGCAGGCAGCACCCCGCGCTTGGGCACAGCGCATGGCGCCAGGCTTCGGCAGGGAAACCAGCCTCCTCCAGCACAACCAGGGCTGCAACCCTGCCCCCGGCTCTCCCCCCGCCAGGAGAAGGGCAACAACCCAGACCAGACACAGCTGTTTCAGCCTGGGACACTTTCTGTCCTGTCCCTGCCTCCTACAACAGGGAGGGCCCACAACCTGGTGCTTTCGAGGCAGCCCGGGGCCGGGCACAGGGAGAAGCACAGGCACCGGGGGCTGACCAGGGACCCTGCGCCCCGAGGCGGGCCTCGGTCCCGGTCCCGGTCCCGGTCCAGGCCGGCCGCCACGGCCGGGCCCGCTTTCCCTCCCTCCCCCAGGGCACGCCTCGGCCTGGGCGGCCGCCCGCTCCCCCGCGGGGTCCCCCGGAGGCACAGCTCCCCTGCGCCCGCCAGAAACGACCCCCTGCTCGGCCCCTGCCCAGCTCCAAACAACGCCGGCATTCTCCCCCCCCTCCCCCCGCCCCGTTAACCCCCACGCCTTCACGGGGAGAAGCGGGGCTGGGGCCGCTGCCCGTCCCCGCCCGGGCCGGGAGCGCACCTGTAGTTGTAGCCGCCGAAGCGCTGGCTCTCCCGCAGCAGGGCCCGGTACAGCCGCAGCACCTGGGCCCGGCTGGACGCTGCCATGTTGCCGACACCAGGCGGGTCCTCCCGCGGCGAGGCCCCTTTCCCCGCCCGCAGCGCCCGGGGCCGCGCCGGTCCCCGGAGCCGCCTCCCGCCACCCGCGCCGGCCTCTCTGCGCGCCTCCGCGGCGGGCAGGCAGGGGCGGGGGCAGCCGCGGCGGCGGCAGGAGCAGGGACGCGCGGCCGGGCGGTGAGTGGCGGATCGGTACGGCAGCGGCCGCGGCTCGGCCCGGGCCCAGCGCAAGGCCCGGAGCGAGACCGCGGCCTGAGGGCTCTTCCCCGGCTGAGGCAGCCCCGGGGGGCGGCGGGCGCCTTTCCGTGCGGAGGGCTCGGGGCGGGAGCCAGGCCCGGCGGGTCGGCCTTGGCCGCCGCCGCGGATGCAAGTGGCTTCACCGCGGTGTTCCTGCTCACAGCCCCGGCCTGCCCGGAGGCGCTACCGCCGCTTCCCCGCCAGGGCTCGGGTCGGCCTCGGTCGGTGCGGCCGTGAACGGACAGAGCGGGGTGGGGGGGAAGGCCCAAGCGGTGGGGAAAGAGAAACCGGCGTTCATATAAACTGGTCGGTGGTAGCGGTGTGTTGTGGGTGTGTTGCGCGGGGAGGTGGGTGCTGGCGAGGTGGGGTTGGTGTAGGGCCTGGAAGGGAGCAACAGGGCGTGTGTGGTGATGGCGGTCACAGCCCCTGTCTAAGTTTGCAGTGCGTGTTCACCTGTGGCAGTCTACCTGAGGCGCTACAGCGATGCGTGAGTTGTTCCTCTCTCAGTATCCTCTTTTAAGATGAATTCTATTATTTCAACCAACCTGACCTGTGTAGTTATAGTTCAGGTACTGGTTAAGTTACACAGGGAGTCTCTGAAGGAGGTTAGCCAGGATTTCTTTGCCTCTGTGCTTTTATTTTCAATGGGAAATGGCCATTTACTATCTTTCTTACTCTTTCCACAGCCCTGAGAAATGGCTACGTGTTTATCAGTGTCCTCCCCTAAGGTTCCCTGTTTGCGCAGGTTTTCAGAAAGTGAATAACTGTTGAACTCTGGGTGAATTTAACACGCAGGCCCGTGTGTGTTGAAACTGGCCTTGAAGAGGGCAGTCCCCAGGTAGGAATTTGTGTACACAATGCCTATGTGTTGTACAGCCCACACAACAGCAGGTTACCTGAACCATTTAAAAAGTAGGTTCTGCCTGTTTATTTGCTAAATCTTGGATTATATTCTTCTCTGCTGTGAGGCTGGGGCTCTCTTTCTACTTAAGTTTCTCTTTTACTGTTTATACCAGAGGCCTCCTGATCTGTTTGTTGCTGGAAACTTACCTAGTATCCTCTTCTGCTGAAAGTTTTGCCAATCCAGGATAAACTTGACTTTGTAAGTTACCGATATGATGCCCCAGCTGTATTTAATACTGTTTTTTAAATATTATCAATAATATCATTTATTTATAATCATTACATGGTTCCTACAGAAAGTATGTTCTGTATATAGTAGATGTTTATATGCATTCTACATGTCTCTGGCAAAAGTGCTTCAATTGCTGCTGCTAATTGAACTCATATGTTATTGTGTATGCACGTTGAGTATTATTACTTGTGTCAGTTGTACATCAGATGCAATTTACAATTTATTGCGTAGAACTAAAATAGTTCTGTGCTTCTCTGTGTAAATAATATAGACACATATGGAGTTATGTCAAATTCATCTTTGCAAGTATGTCACATTTTAGCAGCCCTTTTAGGCTTCTGGAAACAGATTTTCCATACATAGCAAATTTCTTGGATATTCTCCTTATCAAAATCAAAACTAGAAATGTTAGAGGAAATATTGCATTTTTGTAGAAAAATGTAAGCAACTGAGACACTGAGCAACTGAGAAGCAGCATGCTTTTGAGGCCTTCCCTTGTAAGTTACAAAATAATGTGTTTTGGCCTAGCTTTTGGCATTCAGGAAACCCAAACAGGAAAATATAAAGCAAGCATGTTCTTTAGTTGCTTGTGGGACCAAGCCCAGGCCCTATTGTTGACACAGATTGCCATGCAAGAAGTGGAATTCGTCTGAGGTTTTGGTGCTCCCCCATTTTTGTAGCTGTTGGTGGCTAGGGTGCTTAATACGTGTTAAAGCAGAACTCTTGCTTTGTGTCTGCAGATTTATCATCTTCCCTGAAAACAACAGTGGCAACCCTGCCCTTTGTCTTGATTGTGGGCTTCGGACAGCTGAAAAGATACAAGTCCGTCATGCACAGAGCAAAACCCTAGATTTAAGGGTTTAGCAAAGTTAGGTAACATCATTCTGTAGATCTGTGTGGTGATTATTCTGTCTAATTTTACAGCAGCCCGCTTTGTTATTGTGAGAAATAAATTTTTGATGCTGCAGTCTTCACCTCTAAAAGATGAGAGAGTAATTGGGAAGAAAGCCCCAGGTGCTAATCCTGTTCCTAAATCTCCCTGACAGTTTTTGTGATTTTTTTTTTCCTAATTTTTTTTAGATAACTGTCTTTTTCTCTTAAAGAAGCATGGAAACCTTGTATGTTTAGGATAAGCAATAAGCACATGCAGCGTACTATCAAATGCAAAATAAACATACTGAAGGAAAAAAAAAAGTATTTCCTCTTGTCTCCCTTTCCTGGCTTAATATTTATTACACTCAAGGAGGGAAGAACTATTTTTAGCAGAAACTTCTTGTCTTTGTACAGTTGCATTGGTGCTGTTGACTGGAAAAAAAAAAATATTTTCTTTTGTATTTTATTTCTGTGTTTTCTTGGAGGCAATGGATTACAGCCTCAGAAGTCCTGTCCTTCTGCAGTAAGTGGGCATTGCCTCTGCTGTGACATGTGTTTCTGTTAGCCTTCTGCATACGTGCATAACTGCAAGCCTGCAGAGAATTTGAAGGACAGACAGTGACCACTGTTGTGTCTTGTGACACCAGAGCCTGTGGACGGGGAAGCTGTAATGATCATTTCATTAACTGCCTCCTCCTTCCCTAGGGGGAATCCACACCTGAATTTAATCTAGGCACCAAGCCAGAACCACTCAAGACGTGGATGGATGATTTTTTTTTTACCCCCAAACTTCTCTGGTTCAAAACTGACTGCTGTTTTATTCTTATATTTGATGGGGATGGGGCCAGAGAGTCATTTTCCTTAATTGCAGTGATACATATAATTGTTGTTGAAGGGGGTTTGTGGGTGTCCATTTGTACAGAAGTCTTTGCATTTGGCATTTAGTCTGAGGAAGGAAGGTGGCCTGTGCCTTTCTGCATCTCTTATGATAAGTAAGCACTTTGATTAACAGTATCAGTATCTGGAGTAGTTGCTAATATTTTAAATATGTTGCTGCTCAAAAAAAAAAAAAACCCAAAAAAAGGAGGGGCGTGGGGAATTTGGATTAAATACCTGCTGAGACTGTGGACTGGTGCAAAAGGAAACAGCTGTTACACTCTTTGGTACCTACTGGATGTTTTGTCATAGGTTGCCAAATTGTTCCTTGTGGTACACTATTTCAGCTTTATGACACGGCACTCAACACTTTAAGAGAGCGTGTGCTTTCCTTTTATGCTGTGTTCATGTTCATTTTTTTTCTTTGGGGGTCAGAATGATAACTGATTGTTGTGATCTTATCATCTCTTTTAATTATTGTTTCTCAGTTTGTGAAACTGTGCTGACTTTTCCCTGCTGCGGTGGTGTGGTTTCTCTCTCTTCTTCCCTGCTGTTAGTTCTTGATGGACAGTGTCGTGCACAGTGAGATCCTATCCAGTGCAGAGTAGGACCTTTAAAATAAGGACTATAAATCACAAGAATTTTGGGATTTCAGTCACAAATGTAACAAACTATAATTTAACCATTCCCTATATTGAGTATGAGAAGGAAGCCTTGAATAACTCTGTTTTTTAAAAAAATATGTATTTCTTTGGTTGCCCTATAGAAAAAAACATTTTTAATCATCAGGAGAAACAACTTCCATGTTTCAAATTCAATTATGCTCCTAAATTATTTGTGCATTTTGGAAAATTCTACATAAGACTTCAGAGGGAAGAAAAAGCAGGAATAAAATTATTTTTCTTCTCAGTCACTTTTTGTGAGTTACCCCATCTCTTTCTGAACTGAATTGCTGGATGTCATGTATTGTTTAAAGTAAGACTGTAAGAATAGTAATAATAGGGAAAAAAAACAGTAGTGGGTTTTCTGTTGTAATACTTGGTTGTGTAAGGGAATACCTGTTTTACCACTGCTCCTAAACCTTTGCTGGTTCATGATCTCTTGTGCTGCAGGCATCAAACTGAAAGAAAGCTGAATTTTGTTTTCCTCATTAGCCTCAGTTTTAATCTTGTAATTTCCTGTGGCCATGTGCAACACCTGAGGATTTCATAGGCATCATGTTGCCTGCTAATTATGTATCATGTTAAGCAGCTGGCCAGTTCAGCAATTGTGGAATAACATCTGGATCAATGATGTACAATGTTGATATATACCTTATTGATTTTGAAAAATGTTGATAGCGGATGTATGTTAGTAAAGTACTTTGAAATGCCTGAAATAAAAATGCTATAGAAGTCCAGAATTAAAAGGATAATTTTGTGTTACAGCAACAGGCAAGGGAATAAGTAAGAGGGGATTAAAATTACGAATAATGCTTAAATAGTTCAGTGTGTAATAGTTGCATCAAATGCAAATGACACTTCTAACCTTAATGCTAATGAAATCCAAGGTATTTTTTGAGACAAGAACTCAACAGTAAATGAATGTAGTTTTGCTTTATGGTTGTTTGTTATAGTGAAATCTTACTGACAAACCTAATCACGAGAAGCAGGAGGGACAGTACTTATTAAGTGTTCTTATCCATGACCTCATCTATTCAGAAGTGCTTTCTTTGCTGCACTATCCAGTGTTTTATCTGTTTTAGTCTTAAATAACTTCCCTTTCCATGGGAAGAATATTCTACTTTATATTGTATCTTGCTGTTATAAGAAATGTTTTCTGACATTTAGCCTATGCCACTGTCTTTCCTAAGTTCATCCTGCTCTTCATTTATGCCCCTTAGAGTCATGCTGTGTAATTACTCTCCCTCCTCCATGATTGACACTATCATCTTATTTCTCTGTAGCTGTCATACAGCCAGGCTAACTTATTTAGTTATTTTTGATTTTTTTTTTTCTTGTCCCTTCCTTTTTTAGTGCATGTTGAAATTTTTAGCTTGGGAAGCAAACTTAGCAGGAAAGCAAGGACTGATAATTGTGTTTAAGAGCAACTGAAAATTTCTTTTTGAGTCACTCCTGTATCTTTTTTGCTGACTTGTGATTTCCAGTTTGCCAGGTTGGTTACAAATGGTACTGCTAGGCTTTTCTGTTAAAGATTATAATTGCATTTAAGATGTCTTGCTAGAGCAAAGTTCTTTCTTCTCTTGAATTTATTTTTGATGTATATGAATGTGTATCTGAATACATAGAAAAGCATGCGCGCAGTCACGTGGTGATGGTAAAGGTGAAGGTCAGGCTGTTCATCCTGGATTCTTCATGCTGCAGCGTTGGGGATTTGTGCACAGCTAGCACGGTGCTGTAGGGTTTTTTCCTGGTTACCCAGTCCCATGTCCCAGGTATGGGAAATCAAAGACAACCTGCTACTTGAGTGCTTCTCAATTCTCCTGCTTCCTGCATTGTGGGCACGGGCCCTCTTGTCAGATGATACTAGGGGTAGCTCCACTCAAATCACGGGCTATTGCTTAAGTCCTTCCCTGAAAATCCACTTCACTAAGCATATTCTTATAAATACTTCTTGTGTGATTATTTCCTGGAAGCAATTCCTAGAGCAAAGTATCAGTGGGGTAGAAGTATTGCGTTGCTATAAGGTAGAGTGGAGCTCATGTAGGAAAACATGTTATCCAAGGTAAAATAAAAGTGGAAAGTTCTTGTGTAATATGTTGAAAAGGTGTTATTGGGGAAAGGTGTGACTTCTGAGAATGGGACATGTGGATGACACTAATATTTTTATTTTTTTTTAGGGAAAGAAAGGTTAAGCAAAACTGTGGTTTACAATGGATGCGTAAAGCAGCAAAGATTAAGTGGATTGTAAGGAGGCTATCTGTTTAGTTTTCTGACTGTGTGATGAGGGGAGGGGAAATACAACTTTCTACTTGTAATGCATTTTCATTTTTTCATTTTATATGATGCTATGCATTCATATGACTTTTTGTTCTGGTAGCTTGGACTTTTGGTCCAGAAAAATATTCAACGGTTTAAATATGAAGCTGAAGCAAAGAAATCTAAAGAGAATATTCCTGGAGCAGAAAGGAAACTGAGGCAATGTTTTCATTTAAAAGAGGAAAACAATATACCTGTATTACTGAATTGTAGTAATGCTAGAGTTTAAGATAACTTAGTTTTGCGTGATCCTTGGCATTTTTGATCTTTCATCTTGTGTCGCTATCAGTTTTATGTACCCAGAGCTGTGGCCAGTATTCATGATAGTGCATTAGGGACTGTTTCTAAATATCTCATGTTTCTGATGCATTTGTAAGATAAGATGAATTGTCATTATTTCCTACGTGCCATCATGCTTCTAGGCAGAACTTTCTTTTAATTTTATTTCTGTTTCAGTTTTTTATATCTGAGGTGACTGTGCCAAAATTTGTCTTTCAGCCAGTCCCTGAAGAGAAGAAACAAAGCATTGACTAAATCTAATGCACAAAGGAAGCAGGGCTGAGGAAAGATTATCTCCGGTTGCAGGTAAGTAACTACAAATAAATATAGCTTTCTGAATCTGGCTTTGATACCAGCACTGCCAGCCTTTTTAGGTAGTAATAAGTTTTCAGTCCTTCTCTATGTTAATTAATAATAATAAAAAAAACTTTCTTCATCTTCACCAACTGTTAAAGACAGGTATGCTAATGAAGTATGCTAGGTATCTAACTTTGCTTTCCGTATAGAATTCATGCATTTCCTGACTCCCAATACAAAGACAAAAAAAAAAGAGACTCAAGACATAAAGATAGGTAGATAATAATAGGTGGATAGGTAGAAGATAATAATCTTCTGAAGGACAAATTCTATCGTCTTTATATTGGAGTATGTCCATGTATTTAAATATAATCTCTTTGAAATCTGTCCAACTATATAAGTAATAAGTTGCTGTTCAGTGTGAGAGCAGGTGGCAGAATTAGGTTCTCCTTCCTTTACAAACCACTTACAATTGATGCAACTTAGAATCCAGCATAGGATGCTCTGGTGAATGGGGAGTGAGCTCAGTGAGCTTTTGGAAGAGGTGACAGTTATGGCCTTAGAAATGCTACCAGCCCAAATCCAGTCTGTTGTTATGTTCCTGTCCTGGTAGCAGAATAGGCTAAAAGGAATGTATGTTTGTGTCTCTTCATAAAGGTTTGTGTCTTAACTCAAACTGGGGTTGAGGGTGGATTTAGGTGGGAATGCAGACCTATGAAATGGAGCTGCCATCTTTCCTGTATCCTGCAGAAAGGCGGGAAAGAGGAATGGGGGAAGATACAGCTTGAAGTACCATTCTGGCAAGATTTATGAGAGTTCATCTGTCTGTAGTCCTGAATTAAGTATCTCCGTGTTCTAGAAAATCTGTGATTAGCTTTTTCAGGTATGCTTCATAGCCAAAGATCAGTTTTGCCTAAGATGTGGTTGGTTGGTTTGTTGTTTGTTTGGTTTTGTGTTTTTTTTTCTTTCCTGGCACTATACACATGTTGTTTCCTTTCATTTATTTTTATGCAGGTGATTTTTCATGATTGTTTAACTTTTGCCTTTTTTGGAAATGATTCCTGGTGAGGTATGTGTGCTGTATCTAAAATGGAAAAAGAACGGATAAACAGAGCAAATTGTCATCATCCTTGCAGTTTTAATGGTGCTTGTTTTAAAATTTTTTGTGTGTGATTTCAAAATTGGTTTGACTTTCAAGGCAGTGTTCAAGATCTTCATTAAGAGTGTTCTTATTTTCAGGAATCTTAGTGTAATCTTTTAATTATTTTCTTATTTATTTCGGCTGTAAGCAGCTTTTTTTGCAATATTTATTTTTACTTTGATTTTATTATAGCAATTACTTTCAGAGAGAAAAACTGTATTGTGCATTACATCAGCTCTTCCCTTGGGAAGATAATGTTCTAAAATGGACAGATACGGTATTGCACATGTAAAATTATCAGATATTGCAGAGGTAATTAAATATTAGCTCTGCACAGGTTTGTTGAACTTAGAAAAGCTACTTGCTTTTCATGTTGGCACACTAACTTTGTCAAGTTCTGTGGAAGAACGCTGATCTAAACAGATAGAGAGATGTTGCTTGTTAAAGGTTAGCTTTTTCTTTTTCTGTTTTCCCTTCTGTCCCTCTCCCTCCCTGCACAGATTGTGTTTCTTATTGCCCCACCCTTCCACCCCCAACGTATCTCATTCTGGTACTGCCATTTTTTCCACTGTTTTCTTGTGGTAGGTTATATTCTTCAGATAATATTCATTCTACAAACAGAAATTCTGCTGAATAGATGAAGACTTGAACTACTTATGTGGAAACACCGTGCTTATTCTAGTTTCTTTTATCCAACTCTGTGTGTTATTTTTTGAATGTTTGGGGTTTTTTTTGTAAACACCCTTTAAAAGACATTGCAGGTTCTACCAAATCATATTTCCTCACCTGATACTAGTTCATTTGACCCCAGTGTCCCGTGACTGCTCTCATTCCAGACCCCGCGTGACAGAGCCTTCTGGGTCTGTGTGGAACTTGATCTTTCAGCATGTTGCAAATTGCAGTTCTACAAACAGTTTTAAAGAGAAAAATAAAAACAATTATGTTTTAANCACGAACTGAAGGTTGTTTTGTCCTATGGGACCTTGAGCTATAATAGCACCTTATTCTTCATTAATAATTATTTGATTCTTTCCTGTTATTGTTTTCTTTTTCCCCTAACTTGTATAGCTTCTTCCACCCAGTCAATGTGTATATCTTGGCTCAAAATGCAAGATGAGGGGATGTTGCCTTTGTTATCTAAAGATTAGACTAAGAAGTACTTTGTGCTATAGTTTGAGATGTGTATCCTGAGCTCTGTCTATGTTTTCTTTCACTGTGGTTTGTTTTGTAGGGAAGTGTGATTTTCAAGTATCTGGTGCTACAGAAGAGTACTCCCATGTAATTAAAATATATAGCTGTCTCAAAGCCTTTCAGACAAAGGTTTTCTTTTGTTCTCTGTGCTGTGCTTTATCTGGAGTAAGTATATCAACATTAGCAAGCTTTATAAGGAGATGTTACCTTGTAACATTAAAGATAAGAAAGCACAAAGCTGCTTGGGAACCCATTATCCTGAGTTGCTGTAAGCCACGGTCCCAGATATATCTTATTTGCTAGCATGAATGACGAAAAAAGTTAGCGATACTAGTCTTGTTCTTTCTACTGTAATACTCTCAAACTTTTTTTTTAATCCTGTGGTAGCAGGACTGGATGGAGACATAATTTAGACCTATATTTTAAGTCGTACTTCCCTTGCTTGCTACAGAATATCTTGGAACTTGTTCTTCAACAAGTTATAGATGTCAACAACTCTTGGACACTGTAAAGGTAATAGCATTCAGGCATGATCAGATACAGTGCTACTAGGTGTGTGTGCGTTGTCTGAATAGATACGAAAAAAATAAATAATCCTAGCTGTAAACTTTAGCAGAAGCAGAACACAGTTGTATCAGGAAATCAGAACAGGATTAAGCAAATCCATTTTAAAATTTGACTTGTATTTATTAGAATAGGAAGAACTTTAGAGGGATTTTATAATAAAATTTCTAATGAATATTTCTCAGCAGCATTCAGTATCACTTTTTGCAGTCAAAGTATTTTTAAGGAAGAAGACCCTTAGGCTTTAAACATAGTCAATGCATTTCTTTAGCTACAGTTACAGAAAATGTTTCATAGTATAAGTAGAATATTTGCAAATTGTGTTTTCTGTCTTTTGGTAACCTGTTTACACTCATAACCATTAAATACAAAGTAAAATTTTTAAGCTTGTTAATGGAGCTTGGCTAGGCAGTTAATTCTTGTGCGTCTTCTTGAGTACGCTTGTTTTCAAAAGAGCAAAGTGAGTCTTTCATCTTGCAGCCCAGCAATGTGTTGGAAGACTGATGTGTTGGAAGACTGATGAGGCAGCACAGAGGCTTGATAAAGTCATGTGAGATTTTGAAGAAATACATTAGCCATTCACCTGTGGTAAATTTTAGTGCTGGAATCAAGGAAATAACACCATAGCAGTTAAAAAATAAATCTATCTATATATAGTAAATAAGTTTGCTAAAAAGACCAGGGTAAAGGAAACCAAACTTAAATGTCTAGCAGTGCAATCTTACTTTATTTTTGGTTTACTGTTCAAAATTTGTATTGCTGTGAGACCAGCCGTATTGAGACAGATACTGTGATTGTGTGAGACTTGCTGGCAGAGCTGTCTGTATTGTTTGCAAATCCTGCTGATTGTGTGCATCCAGCATTTTGTGTAGGTTAAATGGGTTGGAATGAACTGTATCATTTAGAAACTTATGTGGTGGGTTGTTGGTTTTTTCTTCCTTTTACAACATGCCAGTCAATACCACACTCTGTGCAGGCTAGCTGCTTTTTCCTATGCTTTTTTTTTTCCCTCCCCCCTACTCATTAGCATCTGGAACACATGTGATTTGGGATTGAATGTAAATAATGATACAGTTTCTAAACAGATTTTGTTTGCTGTAACATAGTATGTATTTGCAATTCCAGCCTAAGACTTTGAGTTAATGGTTCTTGTGAGATGAAAGGGTCTTCTGCTTCTAAACCCCATCAACAGTAAGGGAATACAACAGCCTAAATAACTAGCACATAAATGGAAGACTAAAATAAAATCTGGTCATCGGTTTCTATTTCACTCAGTCAACAGAAACGAGCTTCAGCGATACGGAATCATACCAAAGCATTAAAGGCTTTTGCATTATCTAAAAAAACAACTGTTGCAGTAAATAGAATTTACTTCTTAGGACAACTTGTAGGTCCCATTTACACGTTTTGGAGATAATGGGGCCTTATTAAGGAGAGTGAGCTGACAGTAGTGTTTTAAAGTAGAAGAAAGTCTCTCAAGTGTTTTTCAAGAGCAATATTCGCACCTGGGTAAATTTATAGGAAAAAATGTTTTACTCATTGTATCTTAAACTGTAGTTGTCCATGTTATTCTGCAGCTATGTCTGTACTCAGTCAGCAGCTGAGTTTACACATTTCTTACACGTCTGGACCCAGTCAAAAAAACTTGCTAGCATCATTTTTAATTGGATGCCTAAAAGTGGCTCTGCAGAAATATTCTCTGGCAAAGCAAAGCAGCAGAAATACGGTAGAAATTTCAGTCATTGTTTTCTGACACCTCTCTCCTTCAGTCTTGAACAGGGGTTGAGTGAGAAGGGGCAAACAGACTGGGAGATCATTTCACATTCCAATTCTGGATTTCAGGGCTCCATGAGGGATGTTTTTGCACTGCGTGGGAATAAAATCCTGCTGCTCTGACTCCCTGGTCAGAAGGTTCCCAGTGGCACTGCACAGCCGTTCGGGGCTTCTGAGTAGATACAGCAAAGGAGACCTGAGGTGTGGTAATAAAGGTTGTAGTAACAGCATTCCCTTTCTGTTGTTTTTAATGTGGTTCTCTAACATGAAATAGAAGGAGATATGAAGAATAGACTTCTGTGGTTATACCTACAAAACTTGTGTGTGATGGATTTGATCAAAGAAAATGCCTTTTCCAACAGGAAATGCTTGAAATCTGTCTTGCAGTTGGAAGAGGATGTAAGGTGGCCAACTACGCGGCATTGCATACACAAGTTTTATTGAAACTATGTCTAAACACCGTTTTTTGTTTAAGCTTGTGTACCTGTATAGATGGTATGTGAAGTTTTAGGCATAGACACTATTTCTTCTGTTGAAAGCAAACAACTTCAGTTTTCATCTAACTGACTCTTGATTCTCGAAGATTATTTCCAATGCAACGCTCGTTAGATTTAAGACATCGTTTATGTGATGGCTAATAGCAGTGATGCATATATTGGATTCCCAAATAAAGATTTTACAGTAACTCCTGTCCAGCTCTGCTATAAACGAATGAGAGCCTTTAGGCTGATCTGAATGGACATCTGCTGAAACCCTGATTACAAAGAGACAGAGCTAAGTATCTGTGCAGCACTAGGAGCTGAGTTTTGAGGTGCTGAAATTAAATTTTTAATGCAAGCATTTGGTGAAAAATAGAATCTGAAAAAACATTGTTAACAAGAATTGAATTGAAGGTTGTGCAGATAGGTTTCATAATGTCTGAAGTTGTCCAACAATTGTGACATTGCATTTCAAATGTAATTAAAAATAGATATTTATTTGATCTGAACATTCATTCTTTATTTCTTTGACTTCAGGTGACTTTAGTTTATCTTTCTGTTAATCTTGGGAAGCCTTTTAAATTTGGTGCTCTATTTCCAGTACATTGGACTGACATTTTCCATGTTCAGATATGACAATATATTGCTGCAGTGGTGAGCAATGTGGCACATAAATTTATAATGAGAGTAAACCTGTATATGAAAGAAATAGTTGAAATCTTTGAAAGCTATTGATGTAACAATAACAGCAGTAATCTCTTTTCCCTCAAAACCTGGAGTAGCCTCTAATATAGCTTTATGTAAAAGATTACTTAATTGTATGTAATGTAGTCAGCTGTCAAATAATTAATTTAAAATTCAGATCTGAGGGGAGATACAAAATCTGTAGACTCATATGGAGTCCTCTTCACTTTCACACTGTTGGAGTGCTTTTGATAAAGAAGAAAGAGGATGGAGTAGCAGCTAGCTGTCTGGAACTGATCCACAGCTCATTGAATTAAATGGGAATTTTTTTCATTAACTTTGATCATCCTTGGATTGAACCTGTATGCATATGATTTAATTAGTAGCAAGCTTGGGTAGTGCTGGTATGTTGGCTTTTCTAGTGTCTTACCTACGGAGATGGTAATTACATAAACCAATACATTTGTGTGTCTATTATAAAGCAAGTGCAGAAATACCCACAGTTGGCTTTCCTAGTGCTGGACCTTCATTTAAAAGCTAGGTATTTTCCTGCTAAACCTCTTTTTCTTTCTTGACAGTTATAACATCGTATCTGATCATCTTATATTACACATAGAATAGATCTATTTCTGTGTCATTGAAAATATTTTTATGCTGAGAAAGGGAACAGATTGTAACTTTGTATCTAATTTTTAACAATATCCATGAAATAACTTGTTACATTTAACATTAAGGGTTAAAAATACGATCTTTTGATAGGTTGTCTTTGCCTGAGAGCAAAAAGAGGTTCTCTAATGTCAAATGTTTCGTTGTCAAATAAAGTTATGTTTTCATCATAGATCATGTTGAAGGTATCTCTCGTATTGTTGTCATTTTGTTTTTTTGGGGTTTTTGTGTGTTTTTTTTAAATTGTGTAAAGTGGTGTAGCTTCACATTGGGAGGTGCCTTGACATTTTACCTGAGTTTGAGGGGCAACCATAAAGCCAGTTCATAGGCAAAGCCATTGCACCATCATGGTTCAGGATGGCCAAATGTCTCATCTGATCATTTGAAACATTTTTACCCTCAACCAGATTTCTATTGCATTAATCCATGCTGCATTGTACCTTATTAGGTGATCTGTCCCAATGCCTTAGCTGTGGCAATTCATGAAGTTAAGATACTGTTTGGCTGAGTGAGGAAGGGTGGTGGGACCTGGCTGTGGGTATTGACACTGAACACAGAGATTTCATGTAGATGTGTCCTGTGTTTGCTTTGCAAATATTGGCAGACCCTGTTGTGAGTCTGACTGATTTACAGCCTAAGAGTTTATGAAAGCTACCAGGCTTCTTATGTATTAGTAGCATAAATAGGAATAGTAGGTATAAGTACCAAGGTAGAAAGTAGGGTGTTAGCTTGTAAGTCGTGTAACTAGCCATAAATCTGTCACTTGGGTTTGCTTATACTTTTGACAGTTTGCACCCAATTTTTAGCACAATAAATAGGGATTCTCTAAGGTGTCCGTTGCATACCTGTCAATGAAAACTAACCTAAAAAAATTAGGTCTGTGTCAGTCAAAAAATATTGAAAAGAGCCTTGATTTTTTTATTTTTTTTTTTGCAGGGGCATTTAAGAGTTACTGAAGCAACATTAAATACTATACTAACAAGGTGCTGAGGTTTTAGGTGGTGTTTTGACTGCTGCTTTACAAGAAAAAAGCTTCCGTAGCAACTGCAACATAGCACAGAACATATGCTACTTTTGAGGCAGACATTATCTTCTTAAATAAGCACAACATATGCTCAGGCCATGCTGATGTGTGATTGTGTATCATCTACAATAATTTTGGGGGACGTATTACAAGAATATCTCTGTATGCTTTAGGAAGTGATCCAGACCTCAGAAAAGGAATGGAGTAGGTGATCTAAGTAGTTATTTTTTTGTCTCTAGCTGCTGATTGATGAGCTTATATTGCTACTTCTACATTTGCGTGTGAGAAGGGACCTAGGTAAGCAAATGATTTTTCCACTCGCCTTTGTTTATCAAAAAATTTGTAACTCCTTTTAGAAGGAGAACTATATTTTTAAGGTATAAATTGGAGAAACAGGAGAATGAAAATGCATACATGGTCTACTTGTTTTTGTGTCAAACGGGAATAGAAGCAGAAAAATATTGTTTAATATATTATTTAATGTATTGTGAAGCATGATACCATATCTTGCTTGTTATATATATTGAAACAGCATAGGTAAACGGTAAGGGTATTATTGTATGAGTCGGGAAAACTTCTCTTGCTCTGTCACAAACCTGCTGTTCGATGACTGCCACAAAATTTTCAAGGATATAATTAGAGAATAGTTATCTGAACTCTACTGATTAGGAATGGGGGTTTGGTTTCCTGTGTTTGAATATGTCAGTTCATCAACTTCTCTGGCTCCAATGTAGCTTATTGTTTCCGTATAGTCTACTGTTTAAAAAAATTATCATCATTGCTGTCATACCTCCCAACACCTTTGAAAAAGCAGACCTTTAAAAAACAGTGACACTCATCCTTCTGCCCAGGATCACCCACAGAGAAACGTGCAGTTCGTGTTGCACAGCCCCCCCGTGCACATATGGTTTGACTCTACAAAGTCGCTCTAGTAATCCCTGTCCATCTACAGTGAAATGCAATGACGGCTTGTTTCAGATTTCTGGATCTTAATCAATCCGTTCACACTTAAACGTGTTGCAGCCTGGTGAAAGCAGTGAGTATCCTGGATCAATGATATGAAAAAAGTGAAATGGATGTACATAAGTGCAGCCTGCCCCCAGAGTTGCAGGCTGCCTGTGTGTTCTTTAGCGATGACCTTTATCAGTGAGAATAGATTAAAGTTGTATCATTTTTGAGAACCAGAGTTCTACTTTCACTTAAGCTGTTGCTGGGTGCTATGTTTTACTGTTGCTTTTTGAAGACCCTGTTGGGTTGACATTAATATTCTTAAAAATACCAGTTTTAATCATAGATTCCTAAGGAAATGAGGGTTGCAAGATGGTATTTTTACATCTGTTGTCAATGCTCCTTTTTCCACTTATCTTCAATCAAATTTCACAAGGGGTGTCCACATCGCCAGACACAGCAAGTTACAGGTGGTGTGTGAGGATCAAGGGCTTAATAAAGGAGAGAGACCCTATTAAGTAATGCCTCAGCTGAAGCAGAGGTAGCAGGATGAATTCATCCCTTACTACTGAATCTGGAAACAAGCTTTGCCTCCAGACACAGAGGAAATAAAGTTTTGCTGCTTCTGCTGCTTGCAAAAAAATCTTACTCTAAACTGCTTTCCCTGAGGATGAATTATGTTCCGTTGGCTGACACATCTTACAGATGTGGAAAAGAGAATAGTGCTGTCTGAAATATTTTAAAAGAATTGGGAATGGATGCTTTATGAAAAAGAAGTGCACGTGTTGTCTTTCAGACTAATTTAGAAGAATAGTGTGTGTATAGGAGGAGGCTTGAGACAGAAGTCGCTATTTTTCCCAGTCTTGGAGATTGTTAGCAAATGTTGGAATTTAATAGAAATGATAATCAACTGTAAACGTAAGCTGTTAGATTGCTGCAGAGAGAGAAGGCTGCTTAGACAATAAATCTTACAGTAAAGTGTCTACTTCTTTTAAAGCTGTCAATATGTTGCCATCATCTGGAAAAGTACACAATAGCTTGTCATAAACGTATCAACTTTCCTCCTCAAATGAATATCTCCGTTGGTGATGTGTGAGATCTTAAATGAATTATTTTTAAATGAAAGCTGTTCTCATTTTATGATTTTAACCCCCCTTGCTACAATTAAATTCTGAAGTAGAAATATTCTAGATGTTTGCAACATAAATCCAAAACTAAGAAAAATCATTTTACAAATGTAAGTCCGAGAAATCAATTAATCTTTGACTTTTTTTTTTTTTAAATTCTAGTTGTTTGCACTGTAGAAATCACAGTGTACTCTTCCAGCATATTTTGTTTTTTCTCAATGCTGTGGATAAGCAGCTCTGCAGGAGAATTCTGTTGTCTTTGCCTTAGAGTTGCAAAGTCCATCAGTATATTGTGTTGGTAGCTAGATGCAGAAAGAAAAGAAAAGGCTGGGCATCTGTAGTACATTGTGCACTTCAGGTCAGGCGTAGACAAGGTAGATAGTAACCGGGGTTTTTAAGACCTGAGGATTGGATGTATAAATTTGAGGTTTCTCTTTGTGTGACTTGTCAAAATACTTGAGCACATTTGAATCTTTCTAAAGTTTTGCATGTACATTCTCCCTTTTTGAAAAGATGAGTTAGCTCAACTATAGGTTTGGTTTTGTGTGTTAGCAAGCAAATGTGTTTTGCAGGTCTCTCTGTATGACGAACTCATGGGGAGAGCATGAAATTCTAATTAGCTATAATTAGGTTGTCCAGAAAGGTTGTGGAAACTCTACCCCTGGAGACATTCAAACCCAACTAGGTAAGTTTCTGAGCGACCTGCTTTGAACAGGGTGTTGGACTAGACCACCTCCAGTGGTCTCATTGAACCTAAATTAGTCTATTGTTCTGTAATTCTATGAATTAATGCAATTAATGCAATTCCAAAACGTGGTGGAGAAATGCAACTCACTGCATTTTCTGTATCCCTTTCACATTGCTTCTAATAAACTTTTTTTGAGCAGTGGCAATATCCCAATGTATGCTTGGATGATTAGTATAGTATAGCCATCAGATGCCAGTTTGATTGCCTGAGCACCATAGTACATGGAAAAATCCTCTATGCAACTTGAAGTGGTTTGACAAAGGAGGATGTATTTTTCTACTCCCCATTCCCCGTGTGCATACATGCAGAAACACACACATGCACCTATCATTGCAACAGCCTGCATTATGGAGATCATGCCTCGTGTGTGTGTATTGAAAGTAATTTGATTTAAAAAGACAATGTCGGTGATTTCAAACTGAATTGCTTTCCATTGCTTGAAATATGAGGTGCTATACAAAAAATAAGACAAGAAGCTAGTAGTATTTTTACAGGCTCTCTTTGAAGATGCTGGTCTGCCAAGCATATATTAGGTAATATATTTACCTCATGAAATTGTGTCTTATTATACTTCACTCTTAAAATGTATTATCATATAGTACCTAAAATTTGCAGCTGGCAAACTGTACCTGTTTTGAGCATCACTGATGATTTTTTTATAAAGATCTCATCACCAGATGTGAATACAGAATATTTAGAAAACCGTGGTGATATTTTCTGCTGATGATTGCTAATAGAGCATCCCTTCTGATGGCCTGGCCAGCACCTTCTGGTATTTATAACCTGTGCTTTGCATTTGGAACTGGGCACTCTTAACTTTTACACTGATAGGAAGCCAGAGCATAAACAGAGCGAGATGTGAGGCATCCTTTCTGTAGGAAGCTGTTTATGGTAATTCTTGAGGGTTCTCTGTAAATCCTGAACTAAAATCCTAGATACCGATAAGCCACAGCCTGGGGAATGAATGTGCACCAGGCACTGGTGATTGCTATGTAATGCAAGTGATCTTTGCATCTTCTAGTTGTCATCATCATCATCATGTCTTCTTATATAAGGAAATAGATAATACAAATAATTTTAAAAAGCTGATTCTTGAATATTCAGGGCTAAAGGCTCTGGGCTGACTGTTGCAGCTAAGACAGCTCTCTGCCATTGCTTAGTAGCCACAGGTTGTCTTACAAGTGGCGTAAAAAACTGGAAACCTCCCTTTCTTGGCTTCTCTAGATGCCATAGGAAAAGATATTGTTAGGTCTATTTCATGTCTTTACTCTCTTTTTGATTGTTGCAAGAAAAAAATGTGCTATTTATTTTCTCAATGAAATGCTGAGTACTCCAAGATGAGATTAACTCAACAGAGGAATGCAAAACCTTTACTACAATGAGCAACTTTACCCATATGACTTACTTGCTGAAAATAATTAAGGGTGTCTGGGTAGCTGAAAACTTTAATCTACTGCGCACCAGAAGGAGCATCTGGTTTGTTTTGCTCATTTGTTTGCTTTGCTCATAGAAGTTTCCTCATTTTCCAAGCCAGCCAGGAAAACCAGCAGAATTATTTAAACAAAACTCCTTCTAGCATGCTACGATAAGGCCAAATAATTAGATTCACACCCTTAGAGTGGATACACAGAACAGCTTAAAACCAAACCCAACTCCCCCTGATTCAGCTGACACAAGTTATTTTCTGGTATAGGAGCACAGAGAACAGAGTTCACCTGTCTGATAGTAGTCTGGTTGCACTTTGCCAGCTCTAGGACTGTTGTCTTAGAAAGGCACAGATGTTCCTGAGGTAGAGTGGGAGCTGAAATAACCTGGTGCCAGCATCAGCAAAGATTTCATGCATTTAATTTGTTCTTCCAACATGGCTGAAAAAATTCCATTAGAGATGTCCACTCTCTTAGGAAGGAATCTTTTCAAGCAGATAAGAATTGTACTTTTAAAGCTATTTTCCACAAAATAGCTGTGTTTGTGAGTAGAAACGAGCCAAAATGAGTTTATTAAAAAACAAAAACAAACCAAAACCCCACACCTCAGTGGTACACGACAAAACGGAGGTTCTGTACTTACTGTGTCATTGATTCCCCAGTGATTGTTCTGTTTATATGAAAGTAACACTTTTTTCAAACCACTGACCCTTCAGTCTCTGATTCAGATTTTTAAATTGGAATGAATCCTAATGCTGGTTGTACTTCTATAAATGATGGTTTCCAGAAGTGTAATTGTTCTGGGTGGGTTAGTTACCAAGTTCTTTATTTTCAGGGAGGCTGGTGCTGTCTGGTAACCTGGATGGAAAGGAAAGGGAAGAAAAACCCTGCTTTTGCATTGTGATGAACAGATACTGAATAATTCTGGATAAAGTCAAGATAGAGATCTGTTGAACAAAGCTGTAACAATTTATTGTTGCTACGTAGAGTAAAATTTCATCTCTTAAGAGAAATCATAAGAGATCAAAACCTGAACCTGTGTCCACTGAAACAAATAGAGATGTTTCTTCCTAGGAAGATTTTTTGAGCCCAAATTCTAAAATGCTGAAATATTTTCAGGTCTGGGTAGAGTAATTCTTACTAGGTAGTAGTATTTAATCAAATGTGAATGCAAGGCAGATTAGAAAAGTAATGTAGAGTGTAAAATTAAGCCCGGAGAATTGAGTCAAGTTTTGTTGCTGCCACGCGTATCTGCTTTTTAAAGAAAATGCTGAAATTCTGTTGTGTTGGGTTTTTTTTTTCTTCTTTTCTTTTCAGGTTTTTAGCAAAGTGAAATGTTTTTGAAGGTTAAAATTTACACATATATCTGCTTAGGTGATTACAGTTTCTTCTTAAGTGTTATGCACACTAGAGGCAGGATGTCATGCTCTGGGATGAATCCTTTCCCCACAAGACTACTGTAAAAGGATGTAAAATGGTGTCAGTGGGCTATGTAACTATAGATTGGTGATACCGCTTATGGGTGTGATTTTTTTCCTTTTCATATTGAGAACAATTTAATGCGTGATAAAATGAGAAAATGTCTTGTTTCTTTAAATACTCTTTTGTTTGTACTGTTCTCAGAGGTATGAGAAGCCTTCCACAGTGGGTGCAAAAGCCAAGTCCAAGGCCTTTTAAAAATTATTTAGCTGTGGGCATTAGCTGCCTCTGTTTGTTCTTGTAGCGTGGGCAAGGTGTGTCTGCCGCAGCAACGTACCTTACTCATACCATATTGAGACACAGATGTGTTAAAAATAAGATGCAGTGAACTAAAGGAGGAAATAGGAGTACTTTGCTACCGATGTCAGATGATTAACGTTATAGGAATGTTAAATTTTCTCCTGATGCATTTTTATAAGTTAAAATAAAGGATGTCTGTTTCACGTGCAACTCTTCTGTGATGCAGGCTTTGCTCCAACTGCTTCATAAAAATACTTATTTTAAAATAACAGCTGTTTTTATTGGACTAGGAAGGGGGTGCCATGTGAACAATGCTATAGTTAAAAACCTGTAACCAGACCTCAAGAGTTTATTTGCTTTGGTGAAAGGCTTTGTTCATTTGGATTTAGACAGAGTCTTCTGTTTGGTGTCGTATCTGAGAGTTCTCACTCTTAGCCCACATTATTTCAAAAAGTGTGGGCCAGTTCGCGGATGAACCAAACCACATTAGCTGCTTTTTATTACTTGGCTGTGGGTTGATGCTAAAATGCAGGAAATACAAAACAGTGGAAATAATGTGCATGGCTACAGTGTTCTCTNTGTGGATGAACCAAACCGCATTAGCTGCTTTTTATTACTTGGCTGTGGGTTGATGCTAATGCAGGGAATACAAAACAGTGGAAATAATGTGCATGGCTACAGTGTTCTCTTTTGTGCTTCAGCTGGAAGAGCCAGGTTTTGCAACTGGTACTTGGTAAAGGTGCTTGAGATTTTAAGAACCAGTTGGTCAGACTTTTTGTAGCTCTGGTTGAGATACAAAATTTTGAAGACAACCAAGTTTAAAGGAATTTACGCAATCAACTTTAATTTTGAAGAAATGAGTTTCCTGAATATTAAATTGAACAGACAAATAAGTTTTCAGTGGTGCATAGCTTTTCTGTGTTGCACCCGGTGGAGTATCTATTTGTTTCATTTTAGTATGGATGGTTTTTGAAACTGCTACTTGGAAGTTTTGAAAAATCTGTTCTAGTAACTGTGAAAGGAACTCTGGCCTCCTGCATACAGACATATACAGAACTTTTGGCAGTGTAGATAGATGTCTGCTCACATTTTGTGATTTGTATTTCATCAAAAGTGCTTTTTTGTGTTCTTTTTTCTTTTCATACATGTTTATCTAAACACATTTTAAGTTTAATTCTGTCACATTTTTGCCATATGAAAAGCAAAATTTAGCATGAAACATTTATGCATGAGTCCTAGTGTAAAGGTGTCCTGGTTTGAGGTAAAACAGGACCAATTTTGTTCAG
>RSEF01000002.1:75705503-75722264 GCA_003993805.1 Himantopus leucocephalus | reverse complement strand
TGTGTGTATGCACTTGTACACACGCATATGTAAATGGCACTGACATGAATGATTATCCATTGCAGCAGATTTGTTACCAGCTCCTAGATCGATCTATCCCAAATCAGGGCTTGTTGATGGACTAGAGAACAATTCTATCTCAACCCTGTTCCCTAGCTAGTGTTTTTTCCTTTCCAGATGTGTCCCTTTCCACAGTATGTGTGTCTTGGGCTTTTCTCACCTTTTCTTCTTTCCCCACAGATGTTGAAAGGGATCAGAGTGCTCCCATATATTCAAACCCAGATTACAAACCATGCATCTTTCATTGGCAAGAAATGTAAACAGAATTTAATTGTGCTTCCTATTGTCAGAACTTGTTCCTTAATTCATGTGTGGTGAAGCTAATTAGATTATACACTGATAGTTTCAAACCATGATTTATTCTTCTATGTATTTGAAATGAAGTGTTTATGTTGGTGGTTGCAGTTGCCAGCCACCTTTGTTGATCTGGGATTGGAAAATTACAAATTCACATTTCTAAGCTTCTTCCATAAGGAAAGTATGCTTATAAAATTAAAGCTCAGTTTCTACTTACATCTTCNAAGCTTCTTCCATAAGGAAAGTATGCTTATAAAATTAAAGCTCAGTTTCTACTTACATCTTCCTATTCCAGAGGCTGGAGACGTTAAGTAGAATGCCAAGTGATGTGAGATGCTTTATAAAAGTGGGATGTCTGTGCATCACTAAAACAGTCTCAAAAAACAGGAAGAGACAAACTTACCTTTACATTGCTGTCTTCTAGCTTCNCCCCCCCCCCCCCCAATATCACAAGGAAGTACTCCTCTCTCCCCAAGCATAAACAAATAAATCAACAACAAAAACTCAGCTGATTTTTTTTTTTTAATCTCTACAATTATTCCGTTTTATGCCAGTGTGTTATCAGTGTTTGTTCCTTCTAAAACATTACAGACTCTTTGAAGTAATCAGAACGGGTTTAGGGGACACATGCATAGCTACTTAAACTGTGAATTATGATGGAAGACACTTCTATTAAAGTTTATGGTGTGTAGATAAAGGCTTGTAAGATTTTCAATTAACTTAAAGGATTAAAGCATTACAGCTATTGTTCCTGCCTTGTCAGAGGTGAAAAAATGGTAACCTGCTCATTAGATATGGGTAGTATTTAAGTAGGAATATCATTCTGTTTTTTTAATACTTTGGGAATGAAATTACTACTTACTTGTGGGTTTTTGATAAACTCCTAAATAAAGGGAAGAACAATAATTAACCAGGACCTGCATGAAGGCTACTGCAATAAATAGAGGTAAGTATCATGACACTGGAAAATAGATGTACCAAAACAATACTTATTCTGATTGATCATGCATGCGGTATGCATTACAGGTTCACCTGAGGCCAAAAAGCCAGGAGGATTAAGTCTTTGGGTGCTATGGGATGACAGAGCAAGAACAGCCTTGTGGTTTTGTTCTGGAATTTCATTTTCTTTTTTTTTCTCTTAAAGTTATTTCAATATATTGTATGCGAGAGAGAATCTTCTCCAGGGAGTGATTCGGAGCAGGCACCCCAAGTGAAAAAAATCTTCTATTTTAGTTGATAGAAGGAAAACTTTGGTTCTTCAGGACGCTGAGTGTTCTGCTCTGATCTGCTGAAGCAGTTAAGGAGACGTTTAGTTTAAAGTATTATGAAGAAATTGAAAAGTATAAATGCTTTGCTGGGTTGGTGTCAGATCAGACAGTGACTTGCATGTGGGGAACTAGAGACTAGAAGAAGATTAGAGGAGTGAGAAATATTTATTGTAAATAAATAATAAAAGGCTGTGGCCAGAGAAGGTAAGATGTTTATAAAGAGTAGAAAGATGTTGTTATGTAGGAGAGTGTACTCACATATGCCTGTGGCTGTGTATGAGTTTGTTGCATTGAGAGGGAAGAAAGTAGAATATGGAGCATACCTCAATCAGATTAAAAGGTTGAAAAGAAATAATGACACAAGAGGACAGTGTAAAACTTAATACATTTTTTTTTGGAATATTCGCAAAATGCGATAGAGGAAAAGCATATGGAAAATGAACACAGAGTTGAATAGGTCATTGAAAATGTGTAATAAATAGATAAGGGAGATGGAGTGGGTTAGCAAGAAGGTAGACTAGAAAATGTTTTTAATGCTGCAGAAATTCTGAGAGGAGGAAGTGAAGACTTTGTCTCCTTTTTAAATGGTGTTTTCTCCATCCCTTCCTATTCACACCTCACTGCACTGTCTGCTAACACCCTCTAGATGGTGTTGGGCGACACTGGCATGTTGAGTTTCTCCTGACTCCATGAGTTAGGATAGATATGTGGTGGGGTTTGGTGGTTGGTTGTGGTTTTTTTTTTTTTTTNTTTTTTTTTTTACATATATATATAAAAAGTTATTTTTGACGAAGTGTTGGCATAATTGTAGGTGGTGTTTGAGCCAATGTAGATTTAAACACTTAGATGAGGAAATCAAATACAGTCATGAAGTTATGCTTTACTTAAAACATTGCATGGATACTGTAGCTTGTTATTTCATAAGGAGTTATGAGCATACAGCAGAGTATTTCTAGGGAACCCATCTCTGGTGGGGATTATGTAAGTTTTGACTTGGCTTTTCTTCGGGTCGCATGGCTGTGTTTCTCAACAGCAGGATGCTGTTTCAGAGCTCCACAGTTTCCTTTTCTTAGCACAGCTAAGAGCCGCTACCTCTGCTCTCTGGTAAAGCAGTGAACACAGCCCTTAAAGAAATTACAACATTCTCTTGTGTGATCTGCATGTAGCTGCAGCTGCTCTGTTGTTTGGAAAAACTAAACAGCCTATCACCCCTCACATATCTGCTAGCAGAAATGGAGTGCCATTGCAAGAGTATTTTTGGCTTGTCATATGTAAGAATGGAAGTCAGCGTGTTACCGTTTGCTTGGCGTTTTTTTTTTTTGCTTTTCTGTATGTTTTCTTTGAAAACAAAAATCTGAAATTATTTTTCAAAATACTGAAAGAACAGAAGTGAGTAGTCATCCTTCCTCTTGAAAATCCTAAAATATTTTAAAAGATTCTGCAGGACACAAAACATATGGTGTCATCTCTTTAATCATGTTTGTGTAGTGGGAACATGCTGCTTTGCTCTCTGTGGAGTATGTTAAATAAGCTGTTGTTGCACAGGCTTAATGTTAACCATGCATTAGAGGAAATAGTGGCAACCAAAAAAGATTGAAACCTGATAATTGCATCATTATCCCCATATTTTCATAGTATAGCGCAGTGATGCTGCAATCCCTTTATCATCTATGTGGCCCTTCTCTGGGCTTCACTGAGAGGCCCAGAGCTGGACACAGCACTCCAGGTGTGGCCTTACTAGTACTAAGCAGAGGGGAAGGGTCACCTCCCTTGACCTTCTGGCAACAGTCTTCCTAATGCAGCCCGGGATGCTGTTGGCCTTTTGTTGCATGTGACTGGCTCATGGTCAACTTGTTATCCATCCGGACTGTCAGGTCCTTTTCTGCAAAACTGCTTTCTTGCTGGTCAGGCCCCACCATATACTGGTGCACAGGGTTGTTCCTCCCCAGGAACAGGATTTTGCTCTTCTCTTTGTTGAACTTCATGAGGTTCCTGTCAGCCCGTTTTTGCGGTCTGTGGTGGTCTCTCTGAATGGCAGCACGTTCATCTGGTTTATCAGCCACTCTTCTCAGTTTTGCATCGTCTGTGAATTTGCTGAGGATGGGCTCTATCCCATCGTCTAGGTCATGAACAGGGATGTTAAACAGTATTGGACCCTGTATTGACCCCTGGGCACATTGCTGGTGACCAGCCTACAGCTGGACTCTTTCCAGCTGATGACAATCTTTTGAGCCTGACAGTTCAGCCAGTTTTCAGTCCACCTCACTGTCCACTTATCTAGTCTGTACTTCATCAATTTGTTTTTGAAGATGTTATGGGAGACAGTGTCAAAAGCCTTACTAAAGTCAGGGTGAATGCATCCACTACTCTCCTCTCATCCACCAAGCCAATAATCTCTTTGTAGAAGGCTAACAGGTGGTTCAGACATGATTTCCCTTTCATAAATCCATGCTGATAGCTTCTAATTAGCTTCACATGTTTTGGAAGTTATTTCCAGGATTAGTTGCTCCACCACCTTCCCAGGGATGGAGATGAGGCTGACTGGCCTATAGCTCCCCAGATCCTCCTTGACTTTCGTGAAGATAGGATTGGCATGTTTTTTCCCATCTTGGTTTTCAGCCAAACTTAACTAGAGAAGACCTTTAGATTGCAGTTGCCTTTTCTTGATGTAAGTTGCTTGTTATTTTTGTGAAGACACTTTTAATTTAGACACTGCAAATAAAATTATACTGTTCACTGAATTTAACTTTACTATATGTTGATCAAATCTTCACCTTACACTTGGAAGCAGGTTAAATTTATACCAAATATAAATAAGGTTGTATGCTAAAAGTGGTGTAATATAACTTGTTAATTTTTTTTCTCCTCTCTTCCACTTCATTAGCTGGAACCAGCCCAGGTTAATTGAGAGTGGGAACTCTATTCCAGACTACCATCTTTAGAGAATAATCAGTTTTCCTGAGAGCGTCAGGAGGAGATTGTTAAGGAAGGCACTCATAATGGATTTCTTCTGATGCACATGAGAAATCATTTATGCGAGCTAGCAGCTCCCTACTACCCATCAGTATAAAACTTAGTAACACTTGTTCTGGTCGTGGAAGGGGAAGCTTGCAGATTGGTGGGAGCAACCCGGGACAGCAGTCAAGATGAATTGATTTAAATCGTAATTAAAAATGGATTATTTAAAGGAGTAGGGAAGCTTTTGTGCATTTTATGTTGTTTTCCTTGAAAATGCTTCGTTCTCACTGGCTGGCAAAAAGTGAAATAAATAGTTTGGTAAATAGTGTTAGTTCTTTATGCTAAGTAAGTACTGACTTTGCACTTCTAAGCAATTATACAACCTAAGACAAATATAGCTAGTTTCTTAATATTTACACATTCTTATTTTATAAAATAATGATTGGTACATTTCCTGCTTAGCAGCTAATGATTAATTTTAGTTTGGGACATGTACAGTTGCATTTAGATAGAGATTTTAATTCAATTAAAAATACAGAAACCTAACATTATACACTTTCGCTCCCCCAAACATATTCCACATTTAAAACTAGTGGAATAGACTAAACAAAGGCAGTATCTTTGTTGAATGAAGCAGATTGTTTCTGGATATGTTGATCTTCTAGTTTTTATAATTAATGGACATCATCTTGAGAAGGAAAGGTGCAGGTGGTTTTGGTCTGACAAGTCTGTTATGATATTCTTCTGGAAAAAGCTATGCATGGAATATGGTGACATATGATTTTTGAAGTGGCAAAAAGGTATTTATATTATCTTCCATGTTTTTTTTAGAGAGTTATTCTGATCTATAGTTTATTACAATAATTAAATTTTCCCAGATGTTAGCAGGTGCTTGTTTTACTATGTGGAAAGTTAGTGTCCCCCAGCTTTGTTCTTTATACAACTTCGCTTTGTTGCTGGATTTAAGAATTGAGTGCATAAAACTTTTTTTAGATCTTACTCATTTTGACAGAAGAAAAAATAGGAGGAAACTTCCCATAAAATATCTGTATCTTTGTTTTGCTCCTTTCTATTTGGTTGTGGGTTGTATGAGATGAGGACTGTGTATGTACATGCAGAGCTTAGAATATAGTTCAAGCTTCAACCCAGGCTTTGGTCCAGGCTTCCTCCATAACAATAATAATAATAATTTGCTCTAAGTGAAGGAAGAAACATAAATTTCTTAACATGCCTCAGACAAATTTTTACCTAAATTCCACCTTGTCTGCTGTTCTCAAGTAAGGAAACACCTTTATATTATTTGGGTCTGTGATGCCTGGGCCAGCAGATGTCTCCTTTCAGGTCTGAGGTGCTCATCCCTTAGCCTGCCTGGACACGTGGCAGGAAAAAGGCGGCAGGACTGTCCCTTCCCGTTACATCAGGAGAAAACGGAGGCTACCTCAGACTTGATGCCATCTGAAATTCAGACCCGTGCATTAGATCTGTTTCCTGGGATGCATTGTGTGCAGTCAAACCCCGAGATGATCTGGCTGTCAGGAGGAATTGGTAATGACTGAAGCAGATGGTTGCTATGACTGTTGCAACGTGATTGCCTTCAGTGCTGTTTTACTGCCTTTTTCTGACGATGAGTTAGGCCTAGGATGCATAGGGGCAAATAAAGAATAATGGACTGAAGTGTAAATGTATGACTGTATAAATCTACCTCAGAATGTGCAGTGTCTGAAAGGTTAATATAATATGTAATAGTTAATGTAAGTGCTGACAGCTCACATACTAAAGTGTCTTCTATGAGATAGCTGCAAACTTACTTACGTTGCTAACCAAAAAAAAATAATCTGATTTCTGTGTTTTGGTGAATTTAACATGCAAGTAAAACTAAGGTATTTGAAGAGGCAAAAATTGTGATATTTGGGTTTTGCTACGGGAGCCCTGTAACCTTTAAATCTAATAGCAGTATGCAATAGCATTTGCTAAAATTTTGCACCTTTGTTACTTAGTGCTTTTGCTCAGAATTGAATGAAACAGCCAGCGAGTCGTTAGTTGCCAGAAAAGGGACGATGACTCTGCAGTTCCTAAGCTTTCCACTTATGTCTGAAGGCACCTGCTTTACCCAAACCTGTTAAGTCTATAATTTTTTGAATTGGAGATTTTTGTCAAAGGGTTTTTTTGTCAGGGGAAAAAAAAAATCATTCTCAAAAACAGTTGAATCATTATCCTTTCAAATTACTTCTGAATGACTCTGTGTGCATGTGTGTACAGGAACATACCAGTTGGCATTCATGCCTGCATGTGTTTGAATGATGGAGATCCTGAGGGGAATGAGGACTTTCTTTGGGAAGTGATTCTTAGAAATTTCTGGACATGTGGATTACAACATTATGTAGGACCTGTTTATTTGGCTTCCTCTATAAGCAGAAAGACTTTGGCTTTGCCAAATTCTCTTATTAAGCCATTAATGCTTTAAAGCAGATATGTCTTGTACAGAAATAATCAATACTGATGATACTCGTGTGGCCAAATCTTACATGCAGGAAGAACTGAGCTGATTAAACAAACAGATGCCTTTCAGATGGTACAAGGCTGTTCTAAACTCTGCTCTGGTAGTTTTCAACAAGTGCATGAAAAAGGAAATGAACATTTTTATTGAACAAGTAGTTATTCAGCTTTTAATGTAAATTGTTATTATTCTGCAATACTACTGCTGCTTCATCATCTGTTGGTAGGTCGTTTGGGGGCCAGGTCTCTGCAGTCTCCGTAGTGCTGCTAAAGTCAATGTGGCTTCTCTGTGCAGTTCATTTACGCAAATACGGGAGAAGATGGAAGAGGAGGAGAGGTGCGGTGCGTGTGACTTTCATCAAATGAAGGCTCATCACTTTCCCTTCTTTCCCTCTGATGCTTGTCCTTATTGTACTGAAATTTACTTTAAGAATTGACGTAAGAAGGATTTTAATTGTACTTTGAACTATTGAATTATTATGCAATTTTTAAAGGAATTCACCAGGCAGAGGTAAAAAAAAAATCTGTACATCATCTAAGGCAAAAAATTGTGGCAAGATGATTTCCTCTTTCAAAAGAGAAGATCTCTGTCCAACATTAGATTAATTCCACAAAGTAGCAAGTTTCATCTGGGAGTATCCATTGCTCCATAGAGTCGATCTTTAAAAGGGGAAATGCTTTAGGAGATCTGCTAAAAGTCTTTTTCACTTTAGATTGCTGTAGTCATGGATTGGTATTCACAGATGAAAACAGCTTTCCCCATTTTCCACAAACCCTATTTTAGGTACTTCAAGCATGGACAATTATTTTGCAAGTTGATGTCACCCTAATGGGCAGAGGAAGTTAAGGGTTTCAGGTATACTTAAAATTGTGAGAAAATCTATTTTAGGTTAAAATCAGTGGATTGTTCCTTCTCTTACCCTTTGCTATTGACCTGAAAGTCTTGCTTTGCAGCCAAATGATATGGTTTAAGTTGTTGTGCAACATGACATTTCAGGATGTGAATGACTGTTAATTTCCACTGGGTTATGCACATGCTTACAGCTCCAGAAGAGGATTCAATGAAGTGTGGTGGATCAGGCAGCACTTGGCTAGCTTCAAGTTTGTGCTTGTGCTCAAATTCCAGCGGAGTCAAGCATGAGTCTAGCCCAAAGTCCAGTAATTAAAATACAGTTGAAAGACTGTGAGATGACAAGACTTTGGGACAAGTCTGAAGTTCTTTGGAGTTTCAGTAAGTTTGCAAATTGTACTGCTACAGCCTCATTTTTCTCAAGTACGTAATTAGCTTCATTTTTACCCTGTGTTAGTACCCTCTGCAAGCGCAGGTAAGGGCCTTGTGCATTGAGATGCTGAGCAGAGATGAGTGAGTTTATGATTTTAATGGAAAGAGTGAAAAATCAAGCAGGGTCTAAGCTGATGCCAAGATAGACTTGGCGGGGAGGAAGGGAATGATTGATTATCAAATGGAAATTAGGGGATACTTGAGACCCTGTATGACCTGTGAACAAATGCCCCAGCATTACGTATGTGGGGCAGTGCAGTGTTAAATTTTAATGCAAATATCCCCAACTGTCTGTGTGCTTTTATTAATTGTATAATCAATGGAAATAAGACACTTATGATTTTAGTCAGCAGAATAGTGATGGCTTATGTTGTAAGGTATAAAAGTTTTACCATCACTTCAGTACAGTAGTTTGTATTAGTATGACAACTGTTGTTGCTTGCAAGTCACAAATGGTAATCTTAAGATCATGTCAGTAAAATTTTTATGCTGTACACTTGCCATTGTGTTTGATATACAGTACACCAAAAATGTTTTACAGGAAATGAATTTATATACTAACAGTTTAGAAGGTTTTACATTTTTATTGTAGGTAGTTTTCATTTCCCTCATCTGTAAATCTACTCTTTAGTTATTTCATTGCTATATATAGTTGAGAAAGGAAGATATTTTAATACACATATAAGAAGCCTGTAAGAATTACTTGTAGTAAAATTCAGTATCTAAACAAAGTGCTCCTAAGAATTTAGTACCTTGAAACTTTCTAGGAAGTTAAAACAAGTGCTTTGTAGTAGATGAAAGGTGGTAATCCACCTTTTCCCATATGAAAATGAGATTTTTAAAACAGGTTCGTGATTCATAATGTAATGTTGCCTGTCCTGCTCCAGAAGTCAAAATAATTCAGGAAGAGGAATGCCTTAATTTTTGTGGTTTTTTTTTTTTTTAAAAAAAAAAAAGAGAAAAAAGTGAGGAGTGGCTGCCTTGTCATATTTACATAATATGATTAATTTATTTATACCTGTGTGGGATGAACTTTAATCCTAAAAGGATTTGGAAATATTATAGATTTAATTGGTTTCCAAGAATCATAGCCTACATACTCTGTTGAATAAAGATGTTCCAGAAAGGTGGATGAACAGGACTTTCAGAAACTCATGTTATACAAAGCATGTAGGAGGTCTCACCTGAAATTACGTAATGGAGAAGTCACACATTCACTTCAGATCTGTATTTGGGTGGGAAATTAGTTTTAAAATATCAAGAGCGTTGTCAGTTCTTGTATGGTTTCTGCCTCTCTTCTTTAAAATATGTATCTTGGATTACTTATTTGGTGTAATTTAAGCTAGTTGTGCATTAGTAAAGTTTTAAAAATCAAAAACTACTATAGGTGCATTAGTAAAGTTTTAAAAATCAAAAACTACTATAGGGGTTACTCAGAGCAGGATTAAGCATGGTCTGGAACATATTTCTCCAATCTGAATACCCCCTAATTCCTTTTCAGTTTTTCCTTTTGGCTGACTACACGTTCCATACCTGCGAGTAACCGCTTTGATCAGAGTGGAAGTGAGGCCTGATGAGACTGCAGCTGAGTTCTACAACACTGACATTAGATCTGTAAGGGCAGGCAGAAACAGAGATGTGATTTTTACTTGTTACAGTAGGTGGAGAGCTTCGTCGGACTGTCAGATCTCTGGAGACAGTAGATCTCCATCATGCTAAGGCTGTGGTTAGTATGCTGTGCACAACGTCCCATCCTTTCTTTACACAAAAATTGCATGCAATTTTTCTACACAGGGTGTCCACAGTCTTTTCTGGTGTGGTGTCCTGTGGGACTGGATGACACCTTGCTGCTAACATGTTTGAATTGACTATTGGTGATTTCTAGGTTCCACTTAATTTCATTTCTTTTTTTTTTTTNTTTTTGTCCCAAGTGAAGGCTCTGTCCTGAAAAAGCATTAAATCCACAGTTTGCGTTCAGGGCTACTCAAAAAACATCCCCCTTGGAGACCGTGCTTGAGTCTTAACACTTGCTAGAAGCAGAACAACACAGGATGCATTTGTTCTGGCATGAGTAGCCTTGCCACTGAGAACAGTGACTTCAAATGAAAGCTTTTTTGGAGAGGGAGGAGACTTTCTGTTTGTGTGCTTGTATTATTGCAGTTCTTGCCTGAGTATATTGGGTACCTGCCTGGCAAAGTTGAATGTGTTAGAACCTCAGAGTGATGGGATGTTACAATAAACAAGAATATGACCTGAGGAATTACTTTAGCAGTCAAGAAGCGATCTGCTTACCAAATGACTGCTTTTCTATCATTTGTATATGCAATTTAAGAAGAGACTAATTTATTTAATATAACTGGTAGAGGGGAGGAGAGAAAGAGATTGTTTTCTATTCTGAAAGTATTTGCAATGGATACCCTTTATCTTACATTTAGGTTTCTGGTGGAAAGATCAATGGGTAGTCTGCCAGGAGAAGGGACAAAAACGTGTTGGAAGGCATATTGGAAATGCTTTTGATGTGGTGTGTATTGCATTTTTAGTTTCCGTTTATCTGGCTTCGTTCAAGGAAGGGTTATGAGTGCTAACATTTATGTATTTCATCATCAAGTCTGCCTTGGAGCTCTCTGTCCTGCAGAAGGCATTAAATAATCATGTGGGATTTTGCATGATAGGCGTTTTAAAATTTTTTTCTGTATTTGGTTTATTAAAAAAAAAAAGGTGATTTCAAGCTGCTTTATAAGAGGGCGAGACTGTCTCTTCTCACACATAAGCTTAGTTTTCCTACTGTTGTGTTCTTTCTATAATTACTGGGGTAGTGCAATGCTCTAAGGTGCCCTTTGTTGACAGCTGATAGGTATGTCAGACTCATTCAAACAGCCTCTAAATGTTACTGCCCTCCACCTTTTTTTTGCAACAGCATGGGTCTACTTGAAACAGCCTTTTTCAAGGAAAAAATGTCCTATTCTTTATCTTGCCTTAACCCTCTCCAACCTTATTGCTGCAATGCTAAATTAGTAATTTTACTCCTAATGTAGTAGATTTTGTGATTATATAGAAGTACACCCTGAAACACCCTCTTCACTGGGAAGAGTACTCTACGGTGTGCAGTGAGAAGAATTCCACTTTCAGAATTGCATTTTTAGGTTTTTCAGTTGTCCTGCTTAAAATATGTCATCAGATTACTTTCTTTGTATGTCTTTGAAACACATAAAAACATTAAACGCATTGGCACATAGTATATATCTTACATCTTGCATGACTTTTCCATCGTTCTGAGCATTTTTCAATAGGAGGCAGCTGTTACTCAAGTGATGTATCATTTAAAAAAAAAAAAGTTTTTGCTAAATACCACAGGGTAGATAGAGGAAAAGCAACTACTTTTTTTTTTTTTCTCTACTTTTGCCAGTGTTCAGCTGCATTACCTTCTTTTGCCATGAAATAAAACAGTATTGACAGTGAAGCATCACTTCTGAATCACTGGGGTGTGCTCATCAGACGTAGCTAGTTAGGAGCTGCTGTTGTTTGTATTTTATAGTGATGAACAAAAGTGAAAGCTTTGTGAATAAAATTCAAATATGTTCCTTGCACTTCTGTTTGAATCTGCTTAGGGGTGTTGGAGTAACAGACTACAGATTAAAAATGTCTTGCTTTAAGACAGGATAAATATTTCATTTTCAAGGTCTTCAAGCAGTAAATTCACAGGCATCATACAGGTTCATATTGTGCTTCATGTTTAATCTCACTGTAGTCAAGAGTGCGGCCAAGATGAAATATAAGTAAAGAAAAAAAAAAACATTGGCATATGAGGAGATGACCTTCCCAAAGTTATTGTATATTTCAGTGATATCAGTTGAAATACTGGATATTGTATTCAATTTCACTCCCCTTATTCTCTAAAAAGAGAGATGAAAGAAAAGGCAGTAGAAGTTACTCAAGAACATAAGTGATGGAAATGATGAATCCATATAAAGGAACACTAAAAAAAATTTAAATTGCAATATGTACAACTGCAGTTTGAAGAGTGGAGTCAAAATAGTATCTTGTCAGCTTAATATGACTTCCACAGATGTTTCTGGTGTCTTTCCATTAATTTCGGTGGGAGTTTGTATCTAGACCACCTAGAAGTCTTAAACACAATTAGGATGAAATTACGAACATAAAAGCCTAATCCAAATGGATATTTCCGCCTGCCCTATGCCATGGAACAACATGAAGGGACTAATTGAAAAACAACCATAATACATTTGAAGTAAATCAGGTACCACTGTTGCAGCATACAATTAGCAGGTGATGACTGAACGCCCGCTGCAGTTTGTCTACTGTTAGTATTTCCTTCTATACAAAAAACCGCTGAGAAATTATGTTGTAATAGGAAAGGAACATTGTTGTGTTGTGTTTACTGATAGTACACAGCTAACCATGGCTGTCAGTGAGCACTCAAACTTTGTTTTTCAAAATTGCAGTGAATGTTTGTACTCCTGCCAGTTAATCTGAGAGTAGGAATGCCAATGAAGAGAATAAAATATGGAAAATAATGCTGTGTTTTATATAGCACCTGCCATACTCTAGAATGTTAAAGCACTTACTAAATAGATGCTGAGATAGATAAAATATGACAGTGCCTATAAGCAAATACATCACCTGCTAAGCTTTCAGCAATATAACTGGCATACAGCCATCAGCACCATTAAAACTGCTACTGAAAGAAAGACTTGGCTAGACCTCTAAGGGATAGCCCACTAGTACATGTTTCATAAAAAAATTCTAATAATGATCACAGAAATTATAACATAACAAACCAAAACAAGACTGGAAAGACGTTGAGAATACTGACTAGTCTGTTCTTTGGCCCCCCAAAGCAGGTTGAATTTTATACCTGTTTTTTTTAGCACAGCTGTTTAGAAATCTGCATGAAATAATAAAACTACAATGGGGTCTGCACAAGTCCTCTCTTACAATATATCACTGTATTTGTAGAAAGACTTCTAATAACCGATACAATTTTTTCTAACTTTGGTTTCAGTAGGTGTATTGCTGCTTGTCCTAGCCAGGGTACCGTGGAGCAAAGGTTATTCCATAGGGTGTGCAACTTTCTTTCAGACCTGATGATGATGATAACTCATTTAAATTTTTCTTCTCTAGGCTAAATAATCCTAGTATATTCAGTCTTTCTACATAGTTCCTCCTTTGAGACTCATGGTAATTTCCGTTACTATCTTTGGACTCTTTCCAATTGTTTCACATTTTTTATAAATGTTATGCCACAAATTTGACTCTTTTATTCCTTCCTGCTAAACAGAAGGACAGAAGTGCTTCCTATTTTATGGAGTATATAGTCCTGTTTATATTCCTGTATGATGTTTTCTTTTTGTTTTAAAATCACATTTTGGACTTATATTCAGCTTATGGTCTATTTTAACCTCTGATCCTCTTCTGAAGAAGCTGCCATCTAACCGCGTACTTGCTGTGCTGTAGGTGTGCAGCTGACTATCTGCCAAAGTATGGAAACTTGCACTTGCCCCTGCTGAATCGTTCTGTTATTTTTCTGACCACTTGTCTAGTTTGACAGAATAATTTTGAGTTCCAGCCCTGTTATCCAGCATACCTGCAGTGTCAGCTCTTGATGATCAGCAAATTTAAGTGTGTCCTCTGTTCAGTTATGTAGGTTGCTAATGGAAATATTCCGTGAAACTAGACCAAGTTCAGATCCTTGCAAATGCAAAAACCCACTCGGTACACCTTTTCGTTTTTGATAGCAAGCTACCAACAATTTTTGGGCGGTCATGTAATCAACAAATTTTGCCTTCATTCACAATCTTCTGTAGAAAATACCTGCTTATAAGAAAGGATATTTGATGGAGTCATCTGCCTTTTGTTTGGTAATACAAGCTGGAAAGCATAAAAGGGGAATCAAGAATCTTCTGGTTTCTGGCCTGTGCTATCTTTTCCCCACTGTTTCTCAGTGGGATAGAATAAAAGTTGAAGTTTTTAATGATCTGATGATGCATAAAAAATAGGACTAGTTATTCCTATGAGCAAAGTAGGACTTTACTGCTGAGAAGTGATCGCATAGCACAAAAAGAAAAAAAAAAACAGGTGGCGGTGGTGCTTGTTTGCACATCAGTAACTACATGTTTGTCAACAGTTGGATGGTCAGATTGGGGTGTTCTGTGGCTGTTGTAGTAGCTTTGATAGTCAGGCCTGTGTTTTCTCAGGTTGGACTCCTGTAACTACTGGATGCTTGTAACAGTGCAGATCGCAGTTGCTGGAGAAGAGATAAACATGGCAGTATCCTTTCAAATATCAAAGGATAGTCTTTTGTGTTCAGAATTTACATTTCAACTTTGCTGGTGGATAATTTGTGTCATTATGGAGTATGCTTCTATAATTTATTCAACATTTGTATCTATATAAGGAAGTATGAACTAAATTGTATGTCATTAAGGCATTATGTGACATACTGAAAAATACATAGAATTCAATGTAAATTTTTTTTATTTTTTTTGTTTGGTGGAGGGAGAGGGCCAAACACAGCAGCATGACTGTAGCTAGATGTAAAGTCATCAATATTCTTGCTGTAGTGTTTTACTGGTGATGTCTTGTTAGTCTGTGGAATTGAAACAAACACTGATTAAGATGAATCCAAGTCTGCTGATAATTACAGTAATTGCCCACATGTTGCTAATAATAAACTTGTGATTTTTGAGAGAGATGGTAGAAGTTAGTGTGACAGATGTACTGACTGCACTAAATTTGATGCTTGTGGAACTTAAACTGAATAAAGTGTGGATACCATTAGGATGGAGATCAACATGGTAATTATTTGAACAGTTGAATGCAGGACGTTCATACAGAGATGTACTGTTACTTACATGAAATATTTTTGAATGTACCTGGTATGTCAGAAGGCCATGTTCTAAAGTTCTCAATAAACAGATTTGACTTCAGGCCTTAAACTGTAAATTCCTGCCATGTGAGAGACGTCTGGTGCAGGATTCAAGCATCAGAACTGTGTGTGATTTTATAGTTATCTTTATAAGGCTTCCGTGGCAATGAGTGCTACCCCTCTGCAAAGTGGTGAATTTCAGCCTTAAGTGTGAGTGTATGTCATCTTTGGGTACACCAGGAGATATCGTCCTGTCATTTATTTCTCAATTTACAGCAAACTTAGCATAAATGCAACAAAAAGTACAGCAGGTTAAATGACCACTGAAATTTATGAAATTGAGCCTTGTTTTTTTCCCTGATGAAACATTTTGCTTTACCCACTCGACATGGTACCAAAATAAACATTAGAGCAGAGAAGTCATTTGAAAGTATAAAAGAGAAGAGACAGCAAAAGAGCTTTCCCTACTTTGCTGTGAGGCTGGCTTTAAAACTTAAAGGAAAAGAAAAAAGGTCTTACTGGGTGCTTTACAGTTATTTTATTTTAGATTCATGTAGTGCTAAAGAAGACTGAATGCCCACAACAGGTCTATGCTAGCAATGATAATGCAGGAAACTACCTTTCCTCTGCTTCTGTCTTAATTAAATGGCATCAGCCTGGAAGCAAGAGGTTGTCATTTTTCAATTATTTTTTATTCTTTCTGTCTGCCTGTATACAGTATTTGATCTTTTCCTGTAACTATGAACAGAGGTGCTGATTGTAATGGTGTATTTCATACATGATTTTGCAACACTCTGTGATTGAAGGCCCCTTCACCAAACGCAATTCTTTAACTGATGTTGAAATGTTAACATCATGCCTTGATTGCTTTCTTTCCCTTTGAACTGTGTTACTTGGTAGCTCTGTAGTACGAAGTGAAGGAGAATTGAAAAGACAGACTTTCAGTTTCATTCTGCTTAAATTCTATTCTTCACGTCTCTTTCATAAACTTCACTATGCAGTAAACTCAACATCTTTTTTCAAATAACTTGCCTTAAAAAAAAAAAGTTTATTTTTTGCGGCATTGGTCTTCAGCTTTGTTAAAGAGAATTTAAACATTCCTATCTGTTTTATTGATCCTTAGTTAGCAAGACTCCTCTCTGTGGTGTCAAGGAATGAACTACACACTGAAAGCAATCAGCAACTACTTGAGTCAATCTAATTATTCTACTCTGCCTCCCAGCAGATGACAGAAAGAAGAATTGGAAAAGGAGAGTTTTCAGCCCAGATGCCAATGCGTGTATTGGGATGGCAGGAAATTAAATGCTGTAAAGGTCCAGGATCGCGGCTTTAACTTTGAGTTAAAATTTCATTCTGAGACTTTTCATCCTTGGCTTAGTTACCTGATGGATTTTATGGAAATATTTCCCAACAATTGTTCTACCATGTCTGTCTAAATAAATGTCATAGGCAGCAATTGGGCATGCAGCTTTTTATGGTGGGGTGGCAGAAAATAATTGTTATTTAAAAAAAAA
>RSEF01000002.1:75682728-75705403 GCA_003993805.1 Himantopus leucocephalus | reverse complement strand
AAAAAAACAAAAATAAAATCGAAATCAATCACTATATTGGTTACATGATAGCTTATACTTGGGAAATTGAAACTTTGAAATTAGCTAGCAGGTTTAGAGAACAAAACAAGTCTAAACCATCATTTTTATTTAATAGCTCTGGGCAGTGGTCCCTGTAACTCCAGGAATTTAATAGGAGAGGTTCATACTAAAAAAACTTTGGTACACATTATAAATCTGTGGCTGTCCCAGTTTGATGTGTGTAGATGCTCGTTATGTTTTCCTTTAAGTGAGACCTGAATGCCCTTATTCACGTTTTGTAGCAGCTCTTTATAACAATAGGCCACTGTTTTTTATGCATTGAAGGAGAGGGGTTGTGTCCGTGCCTTTTACCTTGAAGGTAACTCATTGTGACGTTCTCACGTCCCATGTAGTTGCTTCTGGCCTTAGCATGTCACTGTGTCCTACCTTCTTGCACATTTGAGACCTGCATCTCCCACCCCTCCATTCAATTAGGATTTGGCTTCAAAGCATCCTATAATGCTTCTAACTCACACTGTGGATTTGCTTTTACTCTGCCCTCTGGTCATGGTAAAAATTATAATTTAGAATTAATTAGCACTAATGTGTGGTATCTGTCACTACTGACCTCACACTTTCTGATTGCTTATGCTGGTGGCACCAGGCATGGCGATTTTCCTTTCGAGGTGCTGTGTCTTCATATTTCGTATGTTGTCTGCCTGGCTTCAGGGGCTACTGCCATGGTAGTAACATATGGTGCAGGAGGCACCTTCTTTGCTGTTTCATGACATTGGTTAGATTTGCTTTCTTTTTCCTTTACTCCGAAGTTGTCATGGGCTTCGTGTGAGCTCTGCTGAGCTCTTGGGTCTCGGTTCTGCCGAACTCTTCAGCAAATGCTGACTGCTGTGCCAGGCCAGCACCCAGGTGCTGTGGTCCCAGCAGAACTAAGTCCTAAGGCTGATGGCATGCGGTTGCTTTTGGCTAGGTTTTCACTGGTAAATATGTTTAAGAGATTCTTATCTTTATTGCCTGCCTTGGATCCCACCCAGTATGCATTGTGTTTATTTGAATCTCAGATGACTCTGTCAGTTCTCGCCACTGATACGGGAGCGACAACCTGCCATGTCATACTCTTTCTCCTGGTTGGACTGGTGGGCTGATACGATTCACTCTGCATCATCTGAGGCAACAGCAGCCTCAGCAGGGTTAGGTATAACGTGAAATTTCCCCAAAAGAGGCCCCTAACAAACACATAATGTCCTCATCGAAGTAAATGCTTCTGGTTCTGGTAAATGTGGTGATCAGAGGTGAAATCCTAGTTAAAAGAAGATGATTTGTGAATGCCGTGCTGGTTTGCAGGCCAACCCTGCCGTGGAGCAAATAAAGCGGCAATGGTCTGTCCCATGCCGCTTCACCCAGTTTGTCACTTTCTTCTCTCATATCCCTGTTCACCTCAACAAAACTTCATTTATTTACCTTCCCATCTCCCCTAAATATCTTCTGCCTCTCCAGTTGATCTCTCCTGCTCATCCTCAGTACGTAATTATAATTACAATAATGCTAAGGCTTATGAAGTTTGAGACACAACACAAACAGAGCAATGACTCTGTACTTCTTGATCAAGGAATGTAAGTTTGAGCCTTAAAAATCTGCACATTGAGGGAGAAGGTTGTTTCAATGGTAATAGCTCAGTATTTCTGAACTGTTCAGCATGATTCCTAATAGGCGATTTTTGGCAAGCTGCTTGCAAAACGTTTTGGTTCTATTCGTGGTAGGCCTTATACTTGTTAAATTTTTGATAAAATGATATTGCAAGCAACAAAAAAATTCTAAACATGGAGGAAAAAATGGCAATATAATCAAAACAATTCAGAAAGAAAAAATAAGCAAAAGCCAAGATATTGAAGTACAGCACTTTTGAATTGGGAGCTGCTGCACTAATGGGTATAAATAATGCAATACTTTTCCCATGGGGGTATTGTAGAGCTTAATTGGTTAATGGCTGAAGAGCACTTTGAGATCCTATATAGAGATATGGTATGTAAGAGGAGAGGGCTGCTTAATGAAAATCTGAATGTTGCTGCATAACACTGTTCTGTATATGTGTATGTCCAGCTGGTGTCAATGGTAATCAAACCCATGGATCACATTGCTGGACAAGTTTAACATTAGCAAGGTGACTATGGCTATGTTTTAATAAATAAACATACATTAATAATTTTCTTTATTTGCCAATAGGGCCATCTTCTTTTTTAATAAAAGTTTTAGATTATTTTTCTTTGTAATATATGGTGATGCTTTACGTGCTTTTCAAATTTGCTTGCAGTAAAAATTAGCAATATCTCTTTAAAAACTAAGCCTTCAAATTTATTATATAAGAAGTACTATATAAAATTATAGTATACCTGGCCCCAAAAGCATACTTAAATTAAAATTATGTACAAATTTGTGAATAAATGTAAAACGTGGGAAAAAATGGTAGGAACACAGAGTCTGAGTCAATCTTTTCTTAATCTTTTTAAAATTTTTTTTAACAAGCACTACTTATGGAGAAATAATACTTGGGAACTCCTGCAGTTATTTAGTTCTTAGGTCTTTTTAGGTAGTATAGATTTTAACATCTGATTTGACACAACGGTTACAATTTTGCCTTTGTCTTTATTCATAATGATTTGTGCGGAAACCTCAACAAGAGTGTATTTTTTAATTTTTGTGTATCTGTCATGGGAATTTTTTTTTTTTTACATTTGTTTATGTAAGTTTTCAATAATTAGGCAGCTTCTGTCATGACAACACCTTTTAACTCACATACTACATGGCAAGCTAATTTATTTGCAAAGAATATCACCAGAAGAAATTTCTTGGAGGAATCAAGACTTGAAAACTTGAATTCTAGATCTTAGAGCGGCTTATAGTCCCTTTAGAAGTTAGTACCTGTTACTACTAATTCTGAGTCTAATGAATTTTTATATTTAAATACTCCCATGCATTCATTTAGTGTTTTCTTCCAAAGCTTATGAGCATGGACAAGCAAATTAAAGTTTTGGGTTTGTTTTTTTTTCTCCCTTTTTATTTTTCTTCTCCTTTTCTCTTTTAACTGCTTAGTTTGTACTGCCCTAGCTCGGTATCTCATTGCTTGCCTCTTTGTGTGGCTGCCAAGTTTTCTTGCATAATTTTCTTGACAAATGGCTTACTCATTAATATTTCAGCCCCGTTCCTACCAACCTCAGAGAAGTGGTATGCCCTAGGCAGGAAAATGCAGTTCATTCCTTAGGAGCCTTCTAATCTTTTCCTTAAACGCTTTGTCAGAGCCTGTGACAGATAAATGAAGATGGTGCAGTTCAAAGTAGAGATGACTTCTTTGTACACGCGTGATCATACATTTTCTAACTGGGAGGTGCTGGACTGCAGTGGAGTCTCTGCTGCAAACGTCTACGTTTTCTCTTTTTTATCGATACTGAAGTCTGTGAGACTTATTGACTCTGAAGTAAAATCCGCAGAGAAATTTGTCTCTGTCTTTCTTTTTTTGATTGGCTGTTGAAAAATACATAGTCCTGGTAAAGGCTCTGTCTGTTCACAGACTTTCATTATTTCTATAATAGAGGCAGACTAAGGCACGATACTGCAGCTGAGTTAGAGTTTGAGTTGAGATCAAGTTCACATTGTAGCTCGTTCTGACATCTGGATCTCTGGTGATATTTTGGCTCAAGATGATAGCAAATATGTGCAACTGATCTCTTTAGAGCTTGGTGTGACAGAAAATTGGGATGACACACAAAACTTATAATACCCCCCCCATCACTTAAGGTTGAAACATGATAAGAAAGGCTAGCTTGATTTAAACGTTGATTACGTACATATTAAAACCATGAAATAACTCCCTGGTTTAAAATATTCATTATATTTATTATTTCATATTTAGATTATTCTTTTAAACTACAGCATGAGGTCTAGGGTATTACTAAGGAGGACATCTGGAGATCTGTGGTGAATGGTGGATTTCCCCAGTTCTCAAGAACGGAAGGAGATGGTGGGAATCAGAGTACTATTGGGAAACAGGTAAAACTGAAGACTTCTAGTTTGTGGACGAACTGGGTGATTCGTGTTAGCCACCTCCTCTGGCATGACCCATCTAAGTCATTTGGTTTTCTTGGTATTGGGTGGGCTGGGTTTGTTTCTCAAGTTTAATTTTTCACTGTGACATATGAGGTGTCTGAAACTTGGGTATCTGGGCATGTTGGGTATTTTTCAGATGAAGGTTAAATGTAGCCCGTTAGGTAGCATGTGTGTTGAATTTTGTATGTAAGATGTTGCTGTGTTTCTTTCTGCTTTTTCCCTGGAGGAGGCAGGCAGCCATTATTTGATAAATGAATGATGCCTTCTGAGTTGAAGGAGATCTTCTTTGTCTACCCCAGGCATCTCCAGAGGGCTGGGCTGCTCCTGCCGTGGCCATTGCCAGGGAGGAGCAGCACTTCCTCAGAAGGGAGATTGCAGCTTTGTGGGTGGCCCACCACGAGAATCCAGCACTTCTGGTGGCTGCAGTTGAGCCATTCTGCCTTAAATTGTAAAAATAAAGCACATATGTATAGCTTTATGCTTTTCCACAGTGTTCTGCAGTGTGTGTCTTCATCCCACAGAGACCACTGACACACGGCAGTGACTTTCTCTATGTGAGAAGCAGTGCTGAAGTTCAGGAGGTTCTGCTGTTTCAGAAGTGCAGCATGTACCGTGTTTATCACCCCCCACGCTGTGGAGTTGTTGATTTATGGTGTAGTGTTTTGGATTACTATCATGGAAATTACTAATACTTAAAATTACTTAAGACTTCCTCTGCTGTCCTTTGCGCTATTACCAAGTCTGCACGTGTCACATTCTTGGCATTTAATAACGGACTGCAAAAAAATTACTGCTCCCTCCTCCTGTTAAGGCAGGATGAGGTCTCTCTGGTTTTATTATGTCCAAATGGTGTAGTTTATCAGTGAAAACTATGTGTAAATACGCATAAATACTGCTAATATCTAATTTCTAAACAAATTAATTTTTTACTCAGATAAAACTCCATAGGAGTAAAATTCTTGTTGGCATATACCTCTATAGAAAAATACAGATAATTGAGTTGCATATATTGGTGGAAAAAAGAAGGCAGAAGAAATAGTGATAATCTTGACTGCAGTGAGGCTTTTATAGGTATTTAAAAGTCTCTGTCCCTTTCATCTGACAGTTATTTACAATATGTCTTCTAAGGAAGAAAGCTAGTTGGCAACATTTTCAAGGTATTGGAAAAAGACTATTCCCTCAGCAGGCAAAGGTAGTGTTTTTTCAGATTGCATCCCTTGAAAAATTGATGCATTTAAAAGCAGGAGACACATGTGAGAATATTTGAAAATGATTTCTGCGTTGCCTTTTTGCAGTCTGTGATTTGTAATGTAATACATTCAAAATACGTTTGTGTAATGAGGATTTTCCCTTAAAATATGGAATTGACTATTAGCTGTTTTGTCTCTGTTGTGGAGGGAGGGAAGCGGTATGTCAGGTCACAGCTACTTACTTTTCAGTAGAATTTTGCGTGNGCTTAATTTTCAGTAGAATTTTGCGTGCCTTCGTCATCGCACACTATTGAAAGGTTCCACTAAAGGGCTTAATTGACATCTCTTCGGTAAATAACAAACTCTGTTTTAGTTTGTGAAAAAGAAAATCAAGACATAATTAAGGTATAAGTGAAAGAAAATTAGATAATGTTTCTGAGCAGGGGTGATTTTCCTTAATTTAATCTACTGTCATATATATATAAACTTTTTTTTTTCTTTTTGTGCTGATAGTTTATTTCCTCTGTATTTGTTTATTTTGTTTTTATTCATCTGGTTTTTTCGGTTCAACTGAAAATGGTATGGTTGGACTGCTCACTGTAAACTTCTGAATTTTGCATGTTATAGAGTTTGGTGTCTTTCCATCTTCTAGAACCAGAAGTCTGAATTTATTTGCCGTTGGTCTTTCACTTCTAATGCCAACTGTGCTGTATACTCTTCTCTTTTAAAAAAATATCTATGTTCTGAATAATTCAGCAATTTGATGTACCTGATAAGCTTGCTGATCACAAATTCCAGTGTGTGGATACTCTAATTCTGTACCACTTAAAACAAATTCACTGTAGGTTGTCTTGAAACCTGATTATGTCAATCTGAAAAAGTCTTATACCAGCTAGGCAGCACAGCTACAGAGTTTACAAGTATTTTGACTACTGAGACACATTTTACCTGTCTTGAATCATGTGTCTTGAGAAGTATTATCCTTCCAGTAAGTCGGAAACTTATGGATCAAACTGAACAATCTTGGAGTGACACTATGTATCAGGGGAACTAGTGCCTGTAGCAGCTTTTGGAGGACCATACGGGGAGCTGGAACTTGTTGCAGTGTGATGTGAATACAACATTTGTCATCATTTGCAATATCCAACCTGAAACTGAATTGTGAGTGGACTCAAGCGATGATTCATAACATCTTAAAACTGGTACTTGCCTTGAGGTCCTTGCAGAAGCATGTTCCCCTCTCCAAAGACTTGCTGCCCACTATGACTATCTTAGTCTGTCCTGCAGTCCTAAAGAATGGTGAAGGTGGTTGAAGGTTTGCCTCGGAAGTATGGACCACGTTTTCTGTGCTTGCCTTCAGGTGTTCATGTATGTAAGACAGGGCATGAAATACTGGCCTTTGTTCAGACAGTTTTCTGGATCAGTGAAAAAGGTGCACGGTTGTTAATACCTCTTATTTCATATTTATGAGAAAACATGGTCATGCCTTATCCCAGAAAAGGTTTTTTAATTTTCTCTCTCAATATTGCAAGCCTCAAAATGTTGCTGAAGGCGGCATCATGATTAATGTATCACTATTAGAGAGCAGACAGCAAGCCAGCTTATGACACATTTTTGCTTCAGTTAAGAAAAATAACAAAAAAATAAGTTATTCGGTATGTTTTTTGGAACTTGCTGATGGGTTATTAACTAGATGAACTCCAAGTACATGAGAAAATTAAGAGCCAAATACTTGAAGGCTATGTTATCTTGGCTGGTACTTTGTAGTTCACACAATATTTTGTTCCATTGAGTCTTTAGCCATCATCAGGGACATCTAAAAATGTTCAACCCTTGGAAGATCAGGTTCTAAAATGGATCCATTCAAAGTTGTAAGGCTGTTTTTAGAGGTCTGTATGTGTAACTTAAATTCAGCATGCTCAGTAAGACTGAAAGTCTGTACTGGTGTGCAACAAAATATATGCAGTTTAAAATGAGCTTGAAAACAATCTGAGCTCGTTATTAGTATTGCATGCAAAATAATTTCTGATATATCCTATGCGATGTAGATATGGTCATGGCAATACAATGATATTTGCTGCTGTATGCCTACATAGTTTTCAAAACTAAAATTCAATGCTTAGCTAAATTGCTAAGCAGACTGGTAAATGTCCAATTTTAGCAGCCTAGCATATGTTTATGATTTTTGTTTTAACATATGCTATGTTGGTTGAACTCCCCTCCCCACACATACGGTAGATAAAAGCTGTCACATCACAAAATGGTGGCAGCCCAACTTTTCTAACATTTTCCATGGCACTTCAGAGTCTTGCATTAATTAGCTATTCTTGGATAGGAGACAGACTCTCATCTTTGTAGAATTTTGGTTTCAAACCCGTCATGTACTTCAGTTTATGTATGCAGTAGCCCATCTGTGTTTCTGCAGCCATGAACAGTAAAAAGCACAGGGCATACGGGAAAGCGGTCAGCGAGAGTGAGGGTGCCCTTGCTTCACAGAGATAAATACCTAGCAAATGGCCCTGAAAGCAGGCCCGTTTGGTTCACTGGTGGGCTCTAGTTTGCTTGAACAAGAGCTTTTTCTCTCTTCCACTTTTCTAGGAGAGGGTGTGAATAAAACAACACTTGTGCCACAGGCCTTTTTCTTTTCATTGTTAGCTGCTAAACTACCTCTCTTTTCTCCTCCTTTTTCAAGGCAGGTGTAAGGAAGAGTTCCACTGAGTCTGATTCTTTCCTGAACCTCAGTGGAGCAGAGGGGACTTGTGACAAATACCACTGCAGCTGTGATAATGCTGTCTTAGTCCTTGCTGCACTGTGACGTGGAAACCTGGATTTAGACATGAAAGGACATGCCTTAACAGTACAGCAGTATGATACCTTATCACGTCAAACTGCCTTCTGCATGTGCTCCAAAATCACAATATTTTGGTATTCTGTCTGCTGTTTCCCTGTTGTTAAGCTCCTGACTGTGGTGTACTTCTGCACGTGTAATGTCTACTGTGCTGCTGCATAGGGGACGGTTGGTTTTCTGAGGGGGATGAAGGAGCCTTGCCCATCACCTGAAACTGCTAAGAAGTGGCACAGGATCTGTGGTAGAAGGCTGACATTGGCAAGTGCTGTCACATTTGAGCCTGGTCTATCCACAACATGGACAGGGTTGTTCTGATGCCTTCATCCTTGGGTGGCGTGGGTGCCACCTCCTGCCCTCTGGTCTACCTTGAAGGTGCTCAAAAGCTCCATGTGCAGGCATGGTTCTAAATGTATTGCCAAAACATAATGTACAATATCATCCCTACCAAAGATCTGAGTTCCTGCAGTTGTATTAGACGTCTCAGTATGGAGATTGAGGTACAAGGACAGGCCCATGGAGCTTCAGAGGAGCTGCTGAGGCACCTGGGAATATGGCAGTGGCAGCGTCAAGGTAAGGACCTGTGTAACAGGTGACGGTGGGGGCCCGGTGCTTGCACATCCACCTGCAGTGATTTGAGAAGCCCCACTGGGAGCTGCTGGCAGGGCAGCCTGCTTCCAAAACCCTGTGTTGGCTCCCACCTGCAAATCAGAGCCGCTCTCCAGCCCAGAGCGTGTGACCTACTGGTAATGCTGGTGGAGCGCTTTGCCATCTTTGGATCGTAGGTGCCAGTGGTGGTTGTTCAATGTTTATTTCCCATTTATGTATTTGTTTTCAGCTACAAGACCTACAGCTGCTGTTTGGCTTGCTGTGGTTGTTAGCTGGCTGGCAGTCTTTGCTGTGGGATTCAGGTTTTGTCAGTGCGCACAGAAACCAGTTTCATTTTACTGCCAAATAATAAGTATGGTGGAAACGAAGGAAGAAAATGATAAATTTAAACTGTGCTTTTTCAGACCTTTAGATAGATGTCTACTAGAAGTAACTGTCTATTACAAGTGAACATAAGTAATTAGTGTATCAGTAACACCAGTTATTTATTGCTAACAGAAAGGTAAAAAGACTTCTTTATTTTCTAGTGTTGCTTTCCACCCTGGTAAACATTTCCTTGATTTGAAGGTTTCTTGTACGGTGTAAAGAGCGTACACCTTCCTTCTCTATGGCTTCTCTCCCCAAATGTAATTTATCACCAGTTGAGTTGAACTAAGTCCAGTAACGTTTTTCTGTAAGGATCCTGGAAGTAGCATACATGAGTCTGTGGTGGGAGAGGGGAGCAGAAGAGTGTTCGTGAAGGACTGCAATGTTTCTGGCACTCTTGTGTGATACCACATTGGTGGCTCCTTTCCTGCTTGTTTGCTGTTGTTTGCAGTACCTGGACATTAGGTAACTCACTGGATAACATTGGATAACTGTAACTTTTTTTCCTTACTGCTCACTGCTTTAGATTAGAATAGTGCAGATAATAATGCAATTTCACTATTTAAGGTGCAACCATGATGTTAGGATGAAAACCCTGATACAAGTTCTTCTGTAGGTTTTTCTCTTGTACAAGTTTGGGAAGAGTATATATCACTTGGTCAGAAAAATTAGTGTTTCTGAACTATCAGAAACTAATAGCAGTGTTGCTCATTACAAATACTGAAAAATCATCAGGTAAGGCCTTAGAGATGTATACATTAGAGTCTCCCTTAAAAATTGTGCATCTTAAAATAAACAAACAAATATCCATCTCTTTTTTTCTCCCCAACACTAATGTTTCATGTTCTAATTTCTTTTTCCATAAAGTTATAATCATGAGAAGAACTGTTTTTGTGAAAGTTAAACTTCTCATGGTTGTCTCATTCTCAGAGGAATGGTATTTAGGAAAGCAGCAAACATCACGAGACTCACGATAAAGTCACGAGAGTTTTTCGTACTTTACAGTTATGCATAAGTTTTGAATCGAATTTTTTTTTGAAAAATAAATGTATAGGCAGATGGTGATATTTACTTAAGGGAAGCTGAATTCATTATCTGACTAGAACTGGGTATTTCAAGCAGCTGTTTGAAAATGAGAACTCGCTTTCCATGAAGGAGAACGTATGTTTGGGGAAAATGGAGCCTCTTTTCAAAACGTAAGGCTATCCCTCGTTTAGTCTATGTCAGAGGGGTTTCTGGTGTGTATGTGTGTGAATTCATTTATGGAAGAACCTTATCAGTAATGGCCAAGAACTAATTTGGTGAAAGTTTTGCAAACTGTTTAAACAAAAAAAAAAAAAGGAAAAAAANAAAAAAAGTAGTCCTTAAAAGTTTCAAAACTAGATAATAGTTGTAGATACTCTTTCTTCTTAAGATATTTAAACAGAAAAGGATTAAACCAAATATTTAGTAATCCCATGCTGCCCTGCCAAATTTAATTTCTGACTACCCGACTTGCCTTTATTTTAATTTATTGAGATACAGTTACTTCAGGAGGTAGACCTATAGAGAACATCCAGTTGTAAGCCAGAAGAAAGGAAGCCAAATATGAACGTACCCATTATCTTTTACAGATCTGTTTTTTGGGGACTCTGTATTCTAGAATGTGTCTATTCTATTTGCATATATATTTTTGGAGCTCAAGAGTATGAAAAATAATCTTAGCTTGTTTGTTCTTTTTTTACACTTGTGTTTCTCTTATGTTCCCATGGAAAGCTAGCCAGATACTGTAATTCTAGCATAAAGATAGAAAGCTGTCACTTGAAGTCTGTAGTCTATTCATTGCTTATGTCCTTTCTTCCCCCATTTCTTTAAGAAGATTTTCATGGGAACATTCTTTTGCCCAGGAAACCTGTGGCCCTGGATTTCTTGGTTCATAGAGAAATACAAACCAGTTTGTTGTATGGAGCAGATGACTTTCTCCAGTCACTTAAATTCTAATGCCTCTGTTTTCCTATTCCATAATAAGCAAATTGTAGTACTTAATTACTTTACTGGAACCTATGCTAATATTTGTGAAGCCCAACTACAGATTCTCAAGTGATTTTGCATCTCAGAATGGGCGTATGCATTTGGAGTGACTGCAGGGCTCGTGAGCCTAATGTCTGGTTTTGGAATTATCTCTTTGAACACTACAAAGTACTGCAGCTGGGTACATGCGAAGCACAAAGCCTGTTTGTAAACAGGGCAGATGTGTAAAGATGGCCCTTTGATAGGAAATGAGTTGTTCAGTTCAGACGTCTTTCAGAATCTCATGGCTTCATTCACCTTCCTGATGTTTGCAGAGCCTCCTGACCTGGTACAGTGGTGTAAGCCATGAAAATAGCCATTCTGGGAACACGTGGGAAAGGCGTTTTGTGCTCACCCCAAAATGCTAATATTGGTTCTGACTCTGGAGCCTTTATTGTGAATCTTGTGCAATACTCATATGTGAACTTAATATGCTGTTTATATGTAAATATATGCCTTATAGTCTGGCCATCTGTTTTTTCACAGTAGTTCAGTGGTTTGAAAGGTTAAACTGGTTTTGTTTGGCATTAAGTAAGAATTAATGATGATTGGATGATGTGTGCCACATGCATCTGGTTGATGTGGGACACCTTCTGTAGCTCTGCTAACGGCAGGAGGTGAAACAACAGTAAGTTAATGCTTGAGGTCTTATTATAAGCAAGTCCCTGACTGCTGAGGGGCATTGTTAAATTTCTGAGTTTCTCATAAGTAGTATTCAGTTATTGCCTTATATTTTAACCATATGAAAAATACTGTTTCAAAGAAGGCCTGATGTTTATTCAGCTGTAAAGTGTAGCAGTATCTGGGATGGGGTTAAGGCAAGGTCTAGAGTCATTAGTACCGATGCAATGATGCAGAAGACTGATAATTGAATAAGATATCCTAGCTGAAATTTGATCACAAGGATATTTTCCCTCCTCTGAAGTCAAAATAGTGGTTTGTAATGGGAACTTTGTCATATTAATCAAGCAGACATTTGGATTTCGCTTATCCCTGAGGTACTAGCAATTCCTGCAGCAAGACTGCAGTTCCTAACTTTTTTTTCGTTTTTTCTTTCCCTAGATCATAAAAGAGTTTGCAATGGCAATGCTCTGGAAATTCATGAGAGTAGCTAAGTATTCTAAAACAGCTTTATCACCAAAAGTAAAGTTAAGAGGAATTCCCACCCATTCAAGGCATTCTTCATCCAAGTCTGTACCTTCAGACTTTGCTGCCAATACTCCCTGCTCAAATACTGTGGAACTGCTTGGTAAAGCTTATCCTCAAGATGACTACAGCAATGTCACAGAGAAGATTCTATCCAAGGTGGGGAAGAACTTGCACAACAAAAAGCATCACCCTTTGTGGCTAATCAAGGAGCAGGTGAAGGACCATTTTTACAAACAATATGTAGGACGCCGTGGGACTCCGCTCTTTTCTGTCTATGATGGTCTTTCTCCAGTGGTTACAATACAGCAGAATTTTGATAGTTTGCTTATCCCACAAAACCATGTCAGCAGAAGGAAAGAGGATAACTATTACTTGAATCGTGATCACATGCTAAGAGCACATACATCAGCTCATCAGTGGGACTTGATACACTCCGGCCTAGATGCATTTCTGGCAGTGGGAGATGTCTACCGCCGTGATACAATTGATAACACCCACTACCCAGTCTTCCATCAGATGGAAGGAGTTCGGCTCTTCTCCTGTCATGAGGTAGGAATTCTGTAGGTGGGGTGAAAGAGATTTTGGGTAAGTTGCATAATCTTATATTTGCTGTAAGCAAAGTGCATGCACGTAAATATGTTACAGCAACACATGTGTTATACTGTACATTGATAAAGATCAAGTGATTGATCATGTAGTTATACTTTTAATTTGGGAAAAATATAGGTGGACAATGTTGAATTTGAAAACAACCAGAAACATCCCCAGAACAATGTGGACAAAATGGGAAGAAAATATTCTTTAAAGCTAGCAAAATAAGAATTATCTGAAACGGAACAGCTTGTTCAGCTATTGATCTGCATAATTCAATTCTAGTTCTATCACGGGTTTCTTCTGATGGTCACTTTACCAGAAACTTTGCCATATTAATACTTGAAGGACTCATGGATGTAAGTTGGTGCAGCTACATCCAGAGTGCAGTTTTTACTATGTCATCTTTTTTCTTTTAATAGCTCCAACCTTCTGTAAATGAATGTCTTCTTTAATGAATTACTCTATTCTTCTTCCCATGCCAAAGCTGCGTTGAAGGATTCATCTGTTGCAGCTGATAGTTATGGGTGTGTAATACATACAGAGTAAACTCATCAGAGTCCAGAGGCATCAGCTAAAGAGCTCTAGGTGGATGTCTAAGACTCTTGAGTTTATATATTTTGTTGGCACAGCTTGCATGTTCTGCGAATGCTGGGGTGTATAATTAAGTATTCTGCTGTATCATTGATGAATGGTAAATATAAGCCAGTTTGTTTTCCAAATAGTAATTGATTTGTATAATTTGTGTATGCTTGTAGCAATACTGCCAAATTCACATTTCTATAACTAAAACTAGCTTATTCTAATAATACTGAGATGTAGACCGTTCTTAATGTGGTTGCCAATGGGTGACAGGAGCTTGGCAGGGAAGCCTGATGGGTTTGGATGCCTGAGGGAAAACTAGGATAATCATAGAGCACTGCTTTTCTCACTGGTGGAAAGGGTTCATTCTGCCTGCACTGGTGTTTCCCACCCCATGCTGTCAGTGCTGCTTCTACTTCGAAAACATACCTGCCTCTGCAGATGTCCTGTGATCTATGTGGTGTTGAATACAGCTTGCAACCACTTCTTTGGTAACCACGAAATGGAAATCTTGCAGATTTAGCCAATCTTGTTTGTTTGCTGTTCTTTTCCCATAGGCCTGTTTATGAATATAATCAGGGTATATGCAGGAGAAAAATGTACAATATTACATAAAGAAAATGCCATTTTTCAATGTTTTACGTTCATGACAAATTTTTTACTTGAGCAGGTGTTCAGGCATTCGGATGGAAATATTTTATCTGTCACAAAATTATAACATTGACACACTTGCAGGATGGAATTTCTGCAAACTTAGGTGTGATGAATCTAATTATTGAAATTACTGTTAATGAATATACCCCTTAAGAAATTTTGGTCTTAATGACAGACTATTTTTCTCTTTTCTATGAATTTATTAATAATAGTGATAATAGGATTTTAATGACTGGGAAGAACGTTACAGAAATGTTCACTGATATCTTCTATCTAACGATATGCAATGTGTAACAATCTGATTCACTGCGTTGTAGATTGCTTGTTTCTTTTTCTCTTCTTTCTTTTTCCCCAAGAAAATGACTGAGATGTTATTGGAGAATGTTAATAGCTGATGAAATTGAAGTTGGCTATGTGTGGGAAAATGTGTCTGTCTCTCTAAAGCATGAAAGTCCTGTTGACTTTCTATATGGATGAAGAAAGAATAGTGGTATGGTTTACAATGTGTGTAGTCTTGTTTATTGGGCAACAAGCATAAATTCTGAACCTGACCATGATCTAAAGCATCCTTTTTTGCTTCAGTTGCAGATTAAATACTGATAGAGTCTTGTAATATGTAAAACTTCTTGCAGTCATCACCACAAGAACCTTGTGGAAAAAAATTGAATGTGTAATTCTGAAATTTCGCTGGGGACTGTTTCTGTGTTTTATGTTCTGGTTGCCTGTTCAAAATAATCCAAATTTAAATAATTCCAGAAGGAACTGTCTGAGTGGAAGAAAGAATAAATAGAGGTAATACTACATGAGAGAAATATTTTTATATTCATTTGTTTATACCCATGTTAAAGTTGTAACCCACTGAGCAGAAATGTTTGAATATCAGGGCCTCTTACCTTCATCTCAGACTTTTCATAACCAGACAGCAGTGTCTGGCCAGAGGAAATTTGCACAGTACTGAGGATAACAATCTTTGGAACTAAGGGGAGAAACTGTTAGCTCTTAGCTACAAGACCTGGGTACATTTCATGTTATGGCCAATACAATAATATTATATTCTGTAGTGGGTTTACTGCTCTACTTTGTTCTGTTGATTTATAAATTTATCATTTTTCATCTGCTCAGTGAAAGTGACCACAAAACTGGTGGGGTTTAGAACAAAACCCAAAACCTAGAGTGATTTCATAGGAACTTGAATTTAGAGGAACTTGACATGTCATCTCAGGTGGGGGGGGGGGTGTGGAAAAAGGACAGTTCATCCTCAGCTGAAATTTTAGGCAGGATAAGAGAGATGTAGAAAATGTAGAAAAATGTCTCTCCTTTATAAATAACAAATTCTGTAGTCAAGGCTAGGTTAAAACTTCTGCCCTGTGACTGAAACTTCTAGTATAATTTGTCTTCATATCAAAGTTAAAATCAATAAATTGGAAGTACGAGCTGGAAAAACAAATAGTAGTTTGGCAGTTTTATGGTGTTTTACTCTGAGATGCTTGTAAACTATTGGCTTCTTTGGCTATACAATTTTTCATTATGGTTGGTTGATTACTTTTGTAAGAGAAAAGTAATCTATGATTCGAAGATGGGCAGCTAACTGATGATTTTCTGCAGCTTTGTATGAGTGCAGATACTAAAGTACTGAAGAAATTCCCGTCTTCCAGACTAACTCATGGCTAAAAGTTAGAATCATTCATGCTGAAATTTCCCATAAACTTTTTAAAAATGTCCTTAGATATGTTTTAAGCATATTTAAAAATAATTTAGGTAATTATTACCTGAATGTAATATGTAGAAGAGTTAGAAACTAACTAATAGAAATAGTTAAAACCAATGCCAAAATAGCTTCCCAAATCTGCTTCAAAATTCTGGACATAAAATGAACTGTTCTTCTTAAATACTACCCCAAAAAGGTATTTCTTTTATATTCTCTTCCTCCAGCATACATGTTTTCCTTCTGAAGGTTGTATAGATACTTTTTTTTTCCTTCTATGGTGTATGGCTTTTTTCTTTTTTTAATCCTTCGGATTTGCAATACTGATACTGCTGTAGTCAGGTTTGAACTGGCAAACTTTCCTGAGTGGACTACAAAATAAATTATTTCTGTGCTATGCTGTGGACTTTGGTGCAGTTCTTTACTTACCACAATTTATGGAACAGAGAAAAAAAAAAATCTCAACTAAATTACACTTTGTGCATTTTAGCCAGCAGAGGGAGCCAATATAAACCCAATGGCAATCGCAGAACATTTTTCAGTTGACAACAAATAATGTTTACACAGTGGAAGGAGACTTCATAAGGTATTTTATAGTCTGTACTGAATATACACAAATTTTAAGGGGACCAGATGTGAAAACATAGGAATTTATCTTCTAATTTAGTAACCTTTTTCCAATGGAGGCCAATACCAGATTGTTCAGATGGAGAAATGATGCTCTCATCAGGCTCGTTTGTGTGAACATCTGAAAACTATAAATAGGGAGACTGCAAAGAAGTAGTAGAGATACTTCTTTATTCTGTATGTTTTTGGTGGAAATGGTGACTTTTTTGTTAGGATACAATGGAAAACTGTAAATTTTCCAGTTAAAAATAAGGATCGCTCCTCCAAAGGAGTATATATAATTGCAAAAAAAAATTCAATATTGTAACTTCATGTTTGTATCCTGAAATGGAAAAACTCTTGTCCTAGGTGATCGAAGTGTAAATTTTCTTTTATTCATATAAATACATACTCCTTTCCTCATTTTTTCATACTGTGTACCTTAGCTATATTTCTTTTGTATTGTTAAAAAAAATTGCTTAAAAAAGTTGCTTTTATCCTTTTCCTTATGCTTTGGTGTAGGTGTGAACAGCTGATCAACCTACATCTTTGTTTACACTTTTTTACCTTTTTTTTTTTTTTTAATCAGNNNNTTTTTTCCTTTTTTTTTTTTTTTAATCAGTGCATGCTGTCCTAGGTTTTCACTTGCAAGACTAGTGTCATTAAGTTTGACTTCTCCAAAATCCTGTATGTTACTGCAGCTTTGGACACTCTGCTTCTGTTCTAACATTGTATCAAAGGAAAGCTTCCTGTCTTCGTCACTTTTTTTCCTCCTCGCATGTAATGAGGTTTAAAAAAAATTAGTGTTCCAGGTGTCGGCNTTGACAGTATGTGTGAGAATATTTGTGTGTGTAACTTGGAGTCACAATAGCAACATTCAGCTGGGCACCAAGGAACAAATATTTAAAAAGGCTTCAGTGGCCAAGGAAAGGTACTTTTCTTAGCCCTCTGCAACCTGAGGATAGGGAGAGGCTCGTCCAGGGGTGATAGAAGACCCTGAAATCAGCCCCTGGAAATCGCCTTTTCTGTTTGCTTGTTCCAATTTGGATGATGCTCTTCAGTGCCTCAGCCAGCGAGGATTAAGGCTTGTGTGAAAAAGAGTCAGTGACTCTGTAGCCAGATGAGATGGATGTGGAGAGTCCCTCTGACTGAGGGCATTTATCTCCTATCGTGTAATAGCATGTGTGAGTCAGAGGGAATTTGGGATTTCCTGGATGCTTTGAGGTAATAGTATTGAAGTGGAGACCCTTGCAGCTTTCTTCGGTAGGTGGCAAATGATTAAATAGATTTTGTGTGTGTGTGTCTCTGTGTGTGTGTGGTGGTGTTGTTGTCTTACTTATGATGGACATCTACCGCATATCTCCCTACATGAATGGATCCATGCTTGTGCCACCTCTTGATGATACCACTGCATGCCAGCGGTTGCTGTACCTGCATCTTAAGCACATCTGGGCATGTGAAGTGGTGCAGGCTGCACATATTTGGTGAGACACCCAGCTCAACAAGCAGCGTGCATAGCATCAGGTTTCAGGTGCTGTTGCCTCTGGGATGGCGTTTGAGATGTTGGTTGTGAGCAATGCATCAGTCCCAAGGAGCCTGAGAGATGGCTCTCCTTCTCTCAGGGAGCAGGGAGGAGCGTACAGGAGGAGGGGCACCTGAACTAGATCCGCCATGTTAAGAAAAAGAGCAGTGTTACTTTGCTACGATATTCTGAGGTGAAATTATTCCTGAAGCTGCAGTTTGGCTGAGTGGTAGGAATAAAGGGCCTGGCTAGTTCAGCTGGAACTGACTTCACTCTTGTGGATGTCTACCCGAGTTGTGAATGTTGTATTATTCAGTATTTCCCAAGTTGTGGTGTATAAATCATGCCTTAATAAATAGAGTTTCACTGGTCCGAGGACCCGCGTTGTATTCTTTATTATCTTTAGTTGAAAATTTGACAGCGAAGGGCATCAGAAGGTCTGTGAGATTTTCGTAGTGGTCTACGGTCTAGAAAGTTTGGAAGTTTCTAGTGCATCTTTTATTGCAAAGACTTTATATAAAATAGTTTTTCAAACTTTGTCTTACTTTGTCTCATCCAGCTAAAAAAAATAATCCAACAATGCTTTTCAGAATAAAGCAATTAAATCTATTTAATGCAGTATTTAAATTGTGCAGCAAAAAAAAGAGCAAAATGTCCACAAGTCTATTTTGGAAGTCTAGGATGCTTAAAAATACAGGAATTTCTATTGCCAGAGGAACAGAAGTCTGAGCCCTATCATATACGTCTCATTAACAGATATCTGATATCTGTGTATAACTGGTATCTGTGTAGCGGTGTTGCTTTTTCTTTGCTGTTCAAAAACATGTATATGGTTTTTCCCTTAAACACGGTGATGATTTGGGGTTTTTTTTTTTTCAGAAGCACTTTGATTAGGTTAAAAAAAAAAAGCAAATAGAAATAATCTTTCTTCACTGTAATTGGAGGACTGAATACGGAAGGATCCTGAAATTAAGGTGACCACCTGCAAGCTTGTTGCTTGAAGTGATTTTTGCTATTTTCTCCCAAAACAAATGCTTATCGATGTGCAGTAAAGAGCATTCTGTCATGTGGATGATGGACTGTGTATCTCTTTGGCATCCAAAACTGCCTGGATGGGGGTGCAGGTTTACAAGTTTCATCACCTTGGAGGCTGATTGGGACCAGCATTAGGTTTTCTTTTTGATGAGCCATCTTCAAGTGGCGTCATCTTCATCATTCCTGATGCATCGGTTGAGTGTTACAGCACATTTAAAATGTTGTGGAAATGGTTTGCTATTTGTAAGTGGATTTAGAGTGCAGCTGTTTGTTTATTTATAGGGATATTCATCAGGGCCAGAGAGTCAAAATGTATTCAGTGTGGCAAGGTTGAGTGTTGCCACATGCAGATCCTCATGTAGAGCTCGTCTTAAGTGCTGGTTTGTCTGTGAGTATAAGTACATGAGCATTCTGTATTCATTATCTTAATTGCTGGTGTATGCATGACTGGCAGGAGAAATACACAACTGCATTGTGGAAAGACAGGATGTAGTTACAGATCTTTCTGATCTGAAACCTACTATGAATGCCATGCTGTAAAGAGACACTTAGTCTTGGACTGAATCCTAAGCGTATACATAATGAAGTTATGTGAGTTTAAAAAAAGTCTGTCAAGTGACTGAAGAAATGTTGGGGTCTGTGTTGAAATCACACGTGATTTCTGCCCTCAGTGCCACGCTAAGAAATCACGTGAAGTGCTTTTAAAGGAGCGTAGCTTCGTTTGTATTTGTCCAATTAAAACCCAGTATCTTCTGGCCTCTACGTGTTACCAAATTTGACTTTATTCTTATTATGAGCTAGATTGTGAGTAAATTTCATGCCAGATGGTTAGGTCACTTTGATGCCTTTCTGTCTTCTCCTTTGTAATGCAGCATCAATCAGATATGCTGATAAATCCTGGTAATTATTAACTTTTGGGGACTTCTGCATGATGACACAATATTCAATGTTTTGCATGCCATCACTTAAAGAAAAATCTTCTTGCCCTTACACTAGACAGATACATAGGTGCTCGATTTATGGCTACAGGAAATTTCTTTTCTGGTAGTAGTAATGACTGATCATATCCAATACAATAAAATAGTGCACTTTATTTTAGTCTGCACTGAAGGAATAAATGTACGTGAAATTGTGGCATCTTCTATGTGTCAGTGTTTTATGCAAGACTGTTAGATTTATTTTTTTTTCCATTTGCTCAGATATGTGCTTGAGAGGAATTGACGCCAAAAAGGAGCAACTGTAGGTGATTCGTCATTTTATTCAAGCTTTGACTTTTTCAGCTTTAGGTATACAGAAATGTTGAAGTGTTTCTAATCCAAGACATGTACTTAGCACAGTTCAATCGTTGTAATAGTGAAACTGGTGTATCAGTTTAAAGCTGCTCATATTGGCATAGCAATGTTGGTGAATGAAAAGAAGGGAATAAATTTTAATACAACTCTAAGGCACCTTTTTTTCTCAGTGTAACCCCGTCCACAGCTGTGCTGGAGTTGACAGGATCTGACTGAGCCTCTGTGGAGAGTACCAAAGTGCGTCTTGGTGCCTGAATGTAGGGGCTGTTCCCTTGTCACTACCTTTCTTTTGGGGACTCCCCTGAGGCTGTGTCTTAACAGCCTGTGCGAACTGGCGTAGGCTCGTGCCTGTGCCAAAAGTGGCCCAGCCCTGTCCCACGTGGCAGCGTGTCTCTTGGTGCCGCCTGTATGCTGATAATTGATTACTGAGCTGAATTTGGCCATTTTAACAACCCTCGGTTTCCTCCCTTCTCCTGGGTTACTTCTCATCCAGATCCACCTCCCCGGCTCAGCGCACCGCCACACGGACACTTGTCCTGGCACAGCGAAGGAGACGGTGCATATGGCTAGTTTGGCAGGATGAAGAGGCTGGCAGGTTAGAGGGCTGGGACGTGACTGAATGGATTTACTCTAATGGTTCTTGCACATATTTTATTGCTACATCTGATATAATCTACTTAAATAGAATTTTGCTTCAGACAGTAATTGCAATATCAACATTTCAGGAATAATACAGTGGTAAGGAAAAGTACTTCTATGTACTTGTTGATACAAATGCTGTATTTTAAGGGCAGTTTACGGACTGTATGTTCCTTGCAGCGGTCTGAGGAACCAGTTTTAAGTTGGAGGGTCATGGGAGGAATGAAGGGGAAAAGGAAGAAGAGAGTTTCATGTCCTAAAATACTGCTGATGATGAAAATAACAAATACATCTAATGTGTAAATACAGTATATTCTAGTCCAAAGAGGGCGAAAATCTCTGTGGCCTGAAGGGTATTTCTGGCTTACTGAGGGCAGTCTGTTCAGTCAATAGAAAGAAAAAAGAGCTACCTGTAGAGGATAGTTCAGAGCAGGAACCTAATTTAGCCACTCCAGGTTCCTGTGTGAGGGAGCCTGTGTCTGTCCATTGACCACTCAGTGAGCCAAAGAGAGTTAACCTCCCAAGAATAATGCTGGCCTTTGTGAATACCCCCTGGCTTTCAAAACCACGCGTTGGATGGCTGATCTGCCCTGCTGACAGTAAATTAGTTATAGGGTAGGTATCATCTGCTTCTTCCAGCCAGTGCAGAAACAATGCCAACAAGAAGAAAGGGGTTTATTCTTTCAGGTGAGCACTTGAATAAAGAATCTGTTCTTTAAAAGTGTAATACCTAGTTTTGTCAAGCTGCTGCCTTTTGATTAGTAAAGGCATTTTTGTTAGACTGATGGATAATTGTTTTATTTGGTATTTCTCTTTTTCCTTTTTTATTTTGTATTTTTCTGCAGTGCACTAAGGAGATTAACTTGAGAGGTGGTGTCTCAATTTTTCAGCCAAGTTTCCTTCTGACTAGCAATACAAAGTTAAATGCTGGGATTTTTTTTTTTATTCCCTCAATCTATTTTGCTGCTAGTTTGCATGCTATCTAAACTCAAACTCCTTCTGCATGCATTGTGTCTGTATGAAACATGCTAGCAGCTAGGCTTAATTAATTGTGCCCAGCATTTGTAGGCTGCCAGAGGTTCGCTTGAACTTTTTAAAAAGTATTTAGTGCACTGAAGGCATCAAACTGCAATTAAAACAACTTTTGTGGGCATCTGTGAGTTCTTAAGGTTACACACTGTTTGTGGCATGTCCTGAGTAGAAGCTAGTTATGCTGGGAGGCTTGATGTGAAGAAATCTCAGTGCATGTTTTTTCCCTCTGTGTGTGCTTGCTTGACTATGGGAAGGTGGAGGAGGAGGGGTAGGAAAGGGCACTAGAAACACTTTCACAATTACCTCTCCATGCCCTCCAGACGTAATAGTAAATGTTTTGTGTACAACTGTAAGGATTTCCAACAAAAATCCTCTTTACAGTATAAAAATGTCTGCTCGTCTCCCCAAGACACAGACCCACCAACGACATGGCTTAGCAAGAGTGTTTTATTGGTCTCTCTGAGAGGATGTAGAATTTCTGGTATGTATCTGTCTGGGATCGCCTGGCCAGAAACCTATGGGGATGTACAGGAAATCAGAAATCTTCAACTTGCAGCAGATCTGGTGGAGAGTGGCCTCTGCATAAAGAGCAAGTCTGTCACATCCCAAATACAGCCTGCCCCTGTGCTGTGGAATTTATCTGGAAACCCCAGACCAAGACCATGAATCCTTAAATGCTCCCCATAGACAAAA
>RSEF01000002.1:75654912-75670813 GCA_003993805.1 Himantopus leucocephalus | reverse complement strand
CCCCGGGCGGCGGCGGCTCCTTCCGCCGTGTCGGGGCACGGAGTCGGGAGAAATAATCCGGGCAGGAAGGGGGGGACATCACCCCCCCACACACCCCCCCTCACTCCCTCCCTTTGGCTGCGTTTAACAGCGAGGAAACGGCCGTGCGCTGCCTCCCCGGGCAGCTCGGGGGGGGCGGGGGGCGCTGAGCGCTGCTACGGCTCCAAACAACAACAAAACAATAAAAACAAACCCCAAAAAGCCCGGTCCCGTTTCCCCCCCCCCCCCCCCCCCCCCCCCNCGGTGCGGGTGTGGATCGCGGCGGCGGCGTGAGCGGAGCCCCCCGGGGATGCCGGGGCCGGGGTCAGCGGGGTCGGGTCCTGCCGGGGCTGGGAGGGGAAGGCTTAGTCCTCCTCTTCTTCCTCTTCTTCCTCCCGGAGCCCCTAACCTCGCTCACCGCCCCCGGCCGCCTTACTGGTTGGGAAATGGAGCCGCTGGCGGAGGGCGATGCCCGCGTTGTTCCGTGGGACCGGGCGGGCGCCACGTTAACGGAGCGGCGCGGCGCTTCCGAGGGGTGACTCCCCGGTTTAAAGTGTGAATGTTTGAAAGGGTACGGGCGTTAGGAAATGGGTAGGAAAGGAAAGGCACGCGGTGGAAATGTGTCAGTATGTCGGATGCGCGTGCAGGGACTTCCTTAAAAACTTTATTACAGCTTTGCTTTTATCTTGTCCCTCTCCTGGAAGCCTTCGGGCATCAGCAGCGTTAGAAGTTGGACACGCTCAGGGTTATGCGGAGTATGGTCTTGGGTGATTTCAGTGTTATCTCCTTCCCTGCCTGCGCTGGATGCTTTTCTGCCCTCATCCCTCCCACCCCCCACCCTGGCCCCCCATTTCCCAGGGTGGCAGCAGCTGAGGATGCGACCCCGCAGAACTTTCCGGCACCGACCCGCACTCTGAATCTGCAGACAAAAGGCCAGTTTTGCAGACCTGGGCAGGAACAGTAGCACCTTGGCTTGCTCAGCAAGAAGGGCTCCTGGCAGATGACAAGAGGCGTTTCTCCCTCCGGCGGGGAGGCGTACTGCCCGCTCGGCATCCCAGCCACGGTTGAACGGCAGTGCCCCGTACGGCTAATTTGTATTCTCCGTGCTTTGGGTGATCTCTGATGCCGCGGGATTCGGGGCTGTGGCGAAAAAAACATGAGTTGAGAGCTCAGCTGGCTGCTAGCGATGGCGAGGGGAAAACAAGGCAGGGGCACGGCTGCAGTTAGGATGCTTCCGATCAGGAAGCCTCCAAAACCGCTCTGTGTAAAATGGAAACACGCCCTGCAGCTGAAACCAGAGGAGGGCAACCCTGCAGGCGTCTCCGGCAGCGGCCCAGCCTTTCGCCGGAGTTTTGGTTGCTTGCAGGGTGAGGTTATCTCTGGAAGAGCCGCTCTCCGCCGGGACCTGGCAGCTGTGGGCCTGCCATAAGCGTTCAGCTTAAATTATCACGGGTGGGCAACTGCGAAGTTTTTGTGGATGCGGACTAACGGTGTTGCTGCAGCGGTATTAAGCTGCTAGCGCAGGGGGAGGGGATTTACTTATTTTTAATGCGAACTTGTGAATAATGCTGAAGAGTTTGGTGATGTAACTCTTGATACTTCAGCCTAAGCCCTCCTCGTTCCTTCGCTGCAGTCACAGCCTGGGATTTTTCTCTGCTGTTAGAAAGCTCCATAGCTAAGATAAATACTGGTGTGTCCTCACCGCTGCTAAAAGAAGTTGAAGCTGCGTCGGGGAGAGTGAGCCTGTGGCACGCGTGATCATCTGATGCTGTTTAGCCATGAAAGCTGGAGTTGCTTACAAAAGTATTCATGTATTTGGGGTGCACTAGACACAATCTGCTTTCAGAGTAGCCAAGACACGTACTGCTCCTGGGGGGAGCTGTACTGGCACGCACGGAGTGAGGATTTCCCTTGAAAACTTGCGGTGCCTGGGGATGGCTTGGGGTCGGCTGGGTGGAAATCCCTTCCCAGCTTTAGATCAGCTGAGGAGCAGATGAAAGGCACTGCTGTGCTGCGTTTGCTGAAGTTTAAGAGTGGGTTTGCCCTCGAAGACGCTGTTGCCAGCTGACATGGGTCAAGGATGCTAAAAAGGTGTGCCAGAATTTTGCTGGATTTTACTCAGTTTCTTACAAGGTACATGTTATATAGGTGATGTGTGCTGGAAGCCCTTAGGGACTTCTTTGTGTTTTTTGTCCATAAGTAGCTAAGTGAATTTATCATTAAGTGATCTAACTTAAGTCTCCTGTACTTTAGCATGCAAATGCAACCAGAGAGAGCAGCAGTGAAATTAATATGCCGTGGAGCTTTGTCTTGCAAGCTGGGGAAGAGTCTGGCTGCTGGTCTCTTTGCCTCACTCTGCTTTTTAAAAAAGCAGTTGCACTTTGTGTGGTTTAGTACCTTTTACATACCAGCAGCTGATCAAACGAAGTATCTTTGACTAAAACTCGTGCATATTTGGTACATAAATATAGCATCATTAAGGATACTTAGTTTATGTGCTGTCTGACCAGTCTCTTACTGCGGTATTTTTAGTAAGCTGATGTTGTCTTTACGTTTCTCAGCAAGAATTCCTCTTGTTGCATTCCTTGCCTTTAGGACAGCCAGAGTTGAAATAAAATATTTTGAGTTCTCTGGTCAAATTTCTTCTTTCCCTGCTGACCTTCATTTTGTGTTGTTTACACGAGGAATTAACTTCCAGAAGATAAGATGAACGGAACAAAAACAAAATGTAAATTGGAAATAATACTGTAAACCTGTCAGGCTGCTGGGCAGCACCTTTAACTGCTCGTTCTTTTGTGACTTGCTGGGAGCAGATTTTTGGAAATATGTTTGAAGATTCTGATTTTTTGAACGATAGCGGAACTGCCAATTTTTTAGGATTTCAGGCTGACGTGGTGCTCTAGTCCAGCAGCTGCAGGTGGAAAGCCCGGCGCTCAGAGTGATCCAGAGCTGCCTCTTGGGAAACATGTTCCTTGTAGGTGACATTCGGTTGGTAATTGGTTAAAGGCTCTCAAGTACCGAGCTGACCTCATTCCTTTACCTTCCTCATTTTTGGGGCAGCAGAGGTTGCAACATCAAAAGCTTCTGTTTCTGCTGAGCTCAGGAAAAAAAAACCCACCCCTACAGAGCCGGGTGGTGGTACTTACAAGGTTGAAATGCTCATCTTCTGCCTGTCTCCTAGTGGTCTCAGCAGTCCTCGCTCTGGGATGATGGAGCAAGTCTCCCAGTTAACACCACCTGCATTCCACCTGAGACAAATCTTGGGACCATACGCAATTGCTGTTCCTCTCCCCATGTTAAAACAGCATTGAGCCTGTCTGGCCTGCTGTCCCCTCCGTCCCTCTTGGAGCTGGCGCTAAAAGGATGTCACCCATGGGCGTTCATCTTTGCTCCTGCCTGCAGCTGCCCAGCAGGCACCGGTGTAGTGGTGCGGGGCACCGATCAGCTGGGAGGGTGGGCTCGGTGGCATTTCAGGTGTCACCTTGCTGCCAGCATGGGAGATGGCTTAGGCAGCACTCTGCTTGCTGCCTGGCCAGGGGCTCCTACCATGGTGGCAAGAAGCCAGAGCTCTCATCCCATGTGCAGGGTTGTCTCCTGAGACAGGTCATGCTGGAGAGGCTCCTTCAGACTGGGAAAGCTTTTTGGAGCAAATGGGCTCTTGGTGGCATGGTTGTTTTTTTTCCAGATGTTGAGGGTTTGTTCTCTGACATTGAACAGAGGCAGGGATGCTCTTTCACTGCTGAGAAGCAGAGCTACAAATACCTCTACCTATTATTTCTCGGTGGCTTTTTTACTCCCACGAGTGGCCTGCTGTCTTGAGGTGGGTCACAAGCAAATTCTGTTGCCTGTTCAAAGCTACTAAAGCTCCACTTCGATTTGGCAGCTCTTCATATGGGTCATGAAGGCATGTATAGGTGATGTTGCTGTTTGCTATAACCTCCCCGTCATATCTGAACAACTTGCTCATTTTGTCCTTTTAATCTCAATCCTCTTTCATTGCCTTCTTTCATTGCTGTGTCTAAAATTAGTCTAGAAGGGTGAGATCTATACAACTGTTTAAAAACAGGAATACTTTTGGGGCTGTTGACCTCAGCTCTATGCCATAATGCTTTTGTTTTCCTGTTTTTACAATGTACAAAATGATGTTCTTCCAGGGTACAACATATGCTTTTGAGAGTTGTTTGACTGTATAACAGATTTAAGAAATTGCTTACTGCATGCCAGCCAGAGCATACTTCTCTGTGTGTCCAAACACTTTGCAAAACTGACGATAATCCTTGTAATCCGTAGCTGTTTTGTCATATGCAATATAGTCGCTAATTCGTTTTGAAATTCTTAAATGTGTTAAAAATACCGAAGACTCCTGCAATCCAAACGGTTTATGCACGCTACCACTGGAAACACTTTTTCCCTTAGATGGAAGATCACGCACAAGGACAAATGGAAAGGATAATCAGTGAATTACATAGAAGTTAGTCTGTTTAAAAACTTATTTCCAGTTCAGATTGCTTTGCTATGGCCTTTCCTAAGGCTGTTTAAATTTGGTATTGCAGCAATACAGTTAAGAGGGCATTGCTTAGGCTGACATCCCCGGAGTTCCGAAGTGCTGATTTGGTAGAAGTGGTTTATATCTGGGTTCCTGAGGGCACCAAAGCCTGTTCCCCGCATCCAGCGGGATAGCAGTTATCTCTCTGATAAAGGTATTGCAAACAGTTACCTGGATTGATTTTTTTGATTGACAAGTCAAACGTATGCTGCCTCCAATCTTACTGTGGAGATAACTTGTAGAACTGCTGTGGACTTTGTTCGCGGTGGCTCTCCCTAGATCTGTTTAATGAAATTAATCTCCTAAAATGTATTGCCTAGGTTCCTCTATTTGTGTTTTGGCATTTCGGACACATTATCTTACAGGGTAAATAAGAGCACAAGAGCAAACTTGTCCAAAGTATGTGGTCGGTAAATGCTTTCCTGCTGTGTTAGATGCGTTGGAGAATTATTTTATTTCCTTGATGAAATGGTTGACTCATATGAAATGCAAAGCGTCAAGTGTTTAGAAAGCACAATGGCAGTCTAATAAATTCCCTTACCAGGTGTAGAGATTTTACAGATGCATGCTGCTAAGTGTAATTGTCACTTCTCCAAGCGCAAATGAATCACGCTACTTACGCTGAACACAGTGTTGCGAATTAAGAGTTGGTGTCAGCATCCCATTGCATCTGGGTATTTTGCATGCCCTTATTAAAGCATTATTAGCTGTAGAGGTTGGGCTTCATTAACAACAGCGTTGTTGATGACCAACGGCATACTGAGCAGGTAGAAATATAAAACCCTTCCATGAACTTGTATTTATGCTAAAGTTGTCTGGATTTAGTTGACCCCCCTGTCAAAGCTTCATAACGAACATTTGCCTGCCAAGTGAGATGCTTTGGACGATGACTAAATATGCCGAGTTGCGCTAACGTTTACAGGAGACAACACTGGCTTGTGCAAAGCTACAACAAATGTGGAAGGAACCTTTTTCTTCGTGCATTTTCAAATTCTGCCCTGCTCTTTCATGCCTCCATCACCCTACCCTTGGAGACACTGGGTCAGCGATTTGAACAAAGTGACTGTTCCTCTGCTGTTATCACTTGGAAGCGCTCCTCGCCCTCTGTGACCTTGAGAAAACTGCTTCTCGCCGGCTGCCTTTGCTGTGACTGGAGGGTAATCACTTTCTTCCTATGCGCAAGTTCAGGCTCTCTGCTGTAAAACCTAGACTTGATTTCAAAAAGGACGTAGTCTTGATTTTGGGTAACGCTCTGGCTTTTAAGGCGTATGCGTGCTGATGGACATGGTGTCACAGTTCTTAAGGATGTTACCAGTGTTAGATGAAAATTAACAAGTATCAATTTGCAGAATGATGTGGTTTAGCTTATTAAACCAAATACACCTCAAAGTACCTTATGGTTTTAGGCCATATGTTTAGCTAATTAATTCATAAGCATGCAAGTTTGCATTGCTGCCTGGTTTGCTCTTTTTTTTTCTTTTTTTTTTTCCCCTGTCCCCTTACTTGATGCTGTTACAAACTTGCTGGGAAGTGTTTCGGATTAGGGCGATGTTTCTGCTGTGCCTTTGCTGGCTAAGGAGCCCCTAACAAGTGCTAATTACAGGAAAACTCCTTTTTCCCTTAGATGCTGTATGGTTGTGGGTTTGGAGCAGACCGCAGCTTGGTGGAGGAGCTCCTCTGTGAAGTTAAAACCATGGCATCCATATTCAGATAGAGGTCTTGAAGATCAAATCAGGTCTTGAAGCTTTTAGAAATGAGCAAAAGAAATCTACTTGTATGTTTGCCACTACTTTATCAATTGTCAACAATAGGGGTCTAATTTTTGAGCTGGTCCTGTGTCCTCAGGTCTGGTTTCACTCGAGATGATGAAGACTTGGGAAACTATAGACCTTTATAACTTAATCTTTATAGTGCTATTTCTATGCACATAATTTAATCGGAAAGCTTCTGTTAACCTTTCCCTGAAAGACTATCTTCTGCTCCCGGGTGGCTTTTAGAAATGCTGATGTTTTGAATCATCATTTTGAGAATCGTCTCCTGGCCAAACAGCAGGGAGAACCTTTGACTTGAATAACAATAATTAAACCTTTAACCGGTGAGGAGGATGACATTCTCTAATGTTTAACATCGCCCTGCCCTTTAGAGAAAGAAACTCGAGAAACCTTTTTTGCATGCTGAAGTTCAAACGGCATGCGAGTTTGGGTGCGTGGCACGTGTGCTTACCAAAGAGCATCTACATGCTCCGTTCGTTCCCGTGGCTTTTGAGCGAGACCTCACGTGGTGGCTGCAGGACAGTGCTGGCACATGAATCTGGATGTGGCTTGGAAGGACAAAATAATTGTTAGTTGTGCTTGCGTTTTTGTGTGTGTGCTTATGTGGATCGTGGGGTAGCAGACGCTCATGGTGAACGTCCGATTCCGGTTCGGTGGTTCGTTTCTCTTGTGCAGCACTGGTACGGTGAGGTTGCTCTTCGCTGGTCACAGACCCTGTGAACTGGGGCAAGGTCTCAGCTGTTTGTCCTAAATTAGGGTCATGCATTTATCCCTTGCATTGTATATTTGTCCCTCGGTTCACTTGTGTACGGTGGCCTTTTGGCGTGTTGTTAAGCTTTATGTTAGTCTTGTGAGCTTGACTTACTGCGTGCGTGAAGCGTCATTGATGAGGAAAACACCTGTGCTTGTAACGCGGTTCAGAATTTTCTTTTTTCATTCACATGTGTGATATAGTGACAGAAAATAAGCTGCTAGTCCAGCAGGTCTGGTTACTTACGGATTTTTCTCTGCCTCCTTAACAGGCCTAAGCAGAAAAGCTACTTGCGAAAGATTTGAGCAAGTTTTTTTGTATTTTATTGAATTCTGACTTGTGGGCCACCCAGAAGGTGCACCTTATGCCACAGTCGCCTCTGCAGCTTCTTGTTTGCTCCGGCTACAGCAGAGGTGGCTGGCCTTGCCCAGCCCCGGCCGCCAGACTTGACCGTGGGCTGGGAAATTTTGGGTGGGTGTCCCCATCACCTTCTGCAGGAGGTTAAAATGCAGTGTAAGGGCTGGAGGAAAACACAAGTGCGGGGGAACCCCAGCAATATGTAGGGTGGCAGACCCGTTACGTAGAGATGGAGAGAGTCGGCACTAAGCAAGTCAGTAAGGAGTGCTGCATTTGGCAATCCCGGTTAAAAATGAGGAGAAAAAAATAATAATAATACAGGCCACCGTGTTTCAGTGTTGATCATTGCCCTGCTAATGCATGAGCTGCTGCTGCCGCCTCTGCCTGCTTATAGGTAAAAATTGTGCATGGGCATAAACCATTTTTAGAGCCAATGGTGGTGTCAGACCACTTGTCATGAGAGCTTGAATGGCTGTAGCTCTGTCCTCTGGTTTTGCAGCCTTTATCAGGTTCCTGAGTAATTCTGAAACCTCTGGAGGTCTTTGAGGCCATACTCGGTCCTCTGCTTTTCCTTGACAGGTTACTGAAACCTCTGACTTCCCTACCCTTTCTTCTGCCCTTTCAAAACCATCATCATCTGCCGAAGCAAGCACAAGCGGGCTGTGAGTCTGGCCATGCCTTGCAGAGCAAAAATAACATCCTTTGGTACTTCTTTATATTGATTTCTTGTTCTATCACCACTGCTAAGTGGCTGCATTAAGGTACAGGAAGGGACTGCTAATGTTATTTCCAAAGGTTTTTTTTCTCATTTTTTGAAGTCCACTACTTAATTGCCTCGTTCCTTCTAAATTTGGTACAGAGCTCATTTAGATAAGATATTCAAATCTAAACTCTAGTTGAGCAATTGCAGAGCTATCATGAATTTCCAGTTGTGCAGACTGAATACTTCTTGGTTTCACAAAACACGTCAGGCTCAAACGATGCACCAGCGCAGGTATCGGTTGCATATAGCACAGTTGGGTTTTCTAAGCATTTGTGGGGATTTGTGCCTTGAAATACACATTGAAGAAGCTGTTAAAATACAGATTGGAGTGCTGAAGGACGCACTTGGTGAGAACGCAGGGCTGTCACCAGGTTTTAACCACTGTTTACAGTGTATGAAAAAAGATGGTCTTGGAGTGAGTGCTTTACCTCCTTTAGTGCTGTGTTGCCTCCGAAGGAGAGATGTATGGCCTTGGGAGGAGGTGACCGTCTTTCAACCTACACTGACAGGCACTGTAGGTGAATTGCCAATTGCATGTGTGAAGGAGCTTAACAATGAAGTTAAGGGGGTTTCCACCCCTCTCTCCCCCTTCATTTTTCCTTGCTCACTTTGATGTTTCTCTCTGTATCTATTTTTCAGGCTTTGCCTCTTAAAAGCTTATTCACCCGATGCCCTCGGAGATTATTTTGCAGAACAGAGGAGGAAGGCTGGGTTTTGGGCCCTAATCTGCCACCAGCGGCTCTGACACGTCCCTCCTTTTACAGCAGCATCGCTCTGCTGAGACCCCTACCAAACTCCCACCTAAGCTGTCAGTCATTAATGTGAGAGCAGAATATTAACCAAATCTGGTTTACTTATTTTTTTTTCCTTCCTCTATTCATCCACCATGTACCCGTTCTTGCGTGAGGCCATGAATTCGAGCATTTAGCTTCACTAGTCCAGAGTTACAGGTCTATTTAGATGAAGAGTCCCTTCACTGCTGTTTACTTTAGAGGTGGCACATCTGTGTGGAGGACTTGTATTCCAGGGAGATAAAAACATTGTGGAAAAATAGCCTCCAACCACTGGAATTGTCTTCTGATATTTGAAAAATTGGTTCATGAAAGAGTTTTTTGCACAAAAGCATGTTTTGCTTTTGGCATGCAGTAAAAATAGAGCCATGGTGGTGGCGATATTCCGGAGGGGGAAACTTTCAGAGAGCTGCCAACATGAATAAGCACTTTCATTGCCTGAAGCATCATTCTGTATCCTACACGGTCTGTACAGAACATATAGGAAATAGGTACTCTTGGAATGTAAAGGTTTGATTTTACCTGCTGAGCAACTTTTAATATATTGCCATCTGTATAATAGATATGCACGGAGTTTTACTATAGAGGCTAAAGAGCTTGTCTTTTGTCGCTTTACAAGTGTGGCTGTTGAAATGCAACTTAATTCTTTCCTGTCTTTCACTCGCTCCTGGCAAAATATGAGCACTTGTAAAATACACTGTAAGTTAGGTTATCGCTTTGCTGCAAGCCGAATAGTAAAGGAGAAAGTTTTCTTTTCCATGTGTGAATCACTTTCTAATTATCTAGCAATGTGGGGTTTTTTTCATATACTGAATTTAATTATAAGCTTTGGGCATCGAGTAAAAAAATGTTTGGTATTATCTGAAAATCAAACTTGCCATTGAAATTTAGTCTTAGGCTACTGCACTCAAGGTGTGTCTCATATCATTAGTAAGGTTGTTGATTATTGTTTCTTACAGTATAACATGCTTTAAGGCTGAGAATTAAAGGAGATAATTCCCCTCTGTCTTCAAGGTCCTCAGCTGCAGGATGACCAGTGTGTAGTCAGAGTTTTTGGTCATATTCACCATCTGTTTAGCATTTTGTTTCAGTCTTTTCCTGTGTATTTCTTTTCATTAGCTCTGTTTCTATTTGGAATAATTTTGCTGTGTTTAGATTGAATAAAACAGTCAAGTTGCCTTTTTTTGGGAAGAAATCTGTCGTTGGTCTCCGTCTGTTGGGTCTCTCGATGGTTAACGTTCTCCCTCTTCCCCGAGTCCTGCCCTCTCACATCTCACCTGCCTTGAGACCATCCCGAGTCCTGCAGTTTTCAAGCCAGAGACTTGCATTTTAAGACAATGCATTTTAAGATGCATTGCTATATGCATCTTAAAATCGGTTTCCTTTGTGTTCTGAACATTTCAGGGTTTTTTTTTGTTGTTGTTTGCTTTTTGCAGTGCAATAATCTGTCAGTTCATGCTGTTAGGATTGTATTTAAGCATATATATATATATGTTAGCTCTGCATGACATTAACATACCTTGTATGACCTTTTGTTTCACGTTTTCATGTTTCTGCAATTCTTGCACTCACTAGAACCATTCGTGTAGGTAAAATGACGTGTGTGCCATGCCTTTTATTTTGGCCCTCTCTTCATAGCATTTTAGAATTCTGCTTTAAAAATTCTGCATCTTTCTTTTTGCCAATCTGTTTTATTTACCTTTCTTTTTGCTATGGTCTCGGTTTCTTGCCGGGTGCGATGCCATGGCTTTGCTCAGCTTCAGTCAGGCGAGACGTCTTGGTCATCCCCACGTGCCTGCCTTGTGCCAGTGCTTCTGCGGCAAATCTGGTGGTGGGATGGAGCCGGCTGAAAGCTGATCTTCCTTTGTTGCTTTTTTGGGGCTACCTCTGCTTTCCTCCACCCAGGCAGGAGGGAAGGTAGGGGAGGAATGAAAGCACCCCTTGCAGCAGCATCAAAAGCTGTTCTTGGTTGCTCCTGGTCACCCCACACACCCTGGGTATGGTTTTATAGCCATGGACCTGGCTGCATGGAGGAGCTGGAGTGAGAGGAAGGCGATGTGGTGGCTGTCAGCTTGAGGGTTACCAGTGGGCACAAGCTGGTGCCATAACAGGCACGAGCAGGAAAAATGCCTCTGTGGAGGGAGCTTCTCATCTTTAGGAACGAGTAAGTTGCTGAAGATGTTGTTTGAGAGAGACTTTGCACAAGCGTTGAGGCAGAGGAGGTGTATCTGGTACCCCCTTCTCCGGGGGACCACTGCCCTATGGAGAGAAAGATGGCTGCAGAGGATGGGAGGATACTTCTTGCCTGCTGCTCGTGAGGGTATTGGTTTGTCTCTGTATCTGAAATGGGTATATTATACTGAATTAACAGTATTGACCCTGCCTTTGCTCCGATGCTTTTGAAAGCACAAAGCAAACGTAGTAAAACCTTCTGCACCTCGGCACTAGAGCGAGGGTTCAGTCTAGCTAGGTTCTTCGCTGAAACAGGTTTTAGAGGCAGTGGGGTTTCCATGGCATCAGGAATTTGTTGCCTCTTATTGAAGGAAAAGAGTGGACTTACTTTGCTGGAATTCCCTACCTGACTTCTGCAGGTGCCTGAATTTTTTATATTATGAGCTTGTAGAAAACAGCTTGGCCGTTGCCAGATGTGTGGACAGTGTGCCTTTTTTTCTTTTTTTCCCTCCAGTAGTTTATTTAAAGTTCATAGAAAGAATCAGTGATAAAATCACACCAAGCTATACCAATACAGTATTTCCTTTTAGTTGGTTGGTCTCTCTGCCCTTAAAGAATAAAATACAAGAAGCTGCAGTACTTGCATCCTGGAGCAGGGTCTTCTGATGAAATAATATTTAGGAAAGCACTGCCAACATCAAGCCAACGAAGTGTACAGGTAGAAATGCTTTCTTTTCTAGTCATCTTTTTCAGTGGCCCTTGTTACACCGATGGTTTGGTACCATGAAACTTGCTGTTTCTCGGCAGCGGTTGGTTTGGCACAGGTCTGGTGCAGGCAAGGATGTTCAGCTCCTCAGGACCCACCAGACTTTTCAGCCCTGAGCTTCTGTAACAGAAATGCCATCAGCTGGCTGCATGGGTTTGGCAACGCTTCGTTTACAGATGTGCTAAGTGTTGTACAAGAAGGGAAAGGTGGGGTAATGATCCAGCCGAGGCATCTGTAAAAAATCTCCTGTCTCATCATCTGCCCCTTTACGAGGACATGTAGTCTTTGCTCTCAGTACTGCTTGTCAGTCCCGGGCACGAAAAAAACAAGGTCAAAATCTCAAAATCTTGCCTTACGTAGTGTTAATTCCTTTATCCTTTGGAAAGGAGATTAGCTCTTCAAAGGCGGTTGCTTTTCTGAATGATGAGCCTATTATTTTTGTACTGTTTGGAAGGCAGGGGGTTTAACGGAGTGCCTACTGGCAGGGTCTTGTCCTGAGCAGCGTGATGCTGTGGCATAACAGTTGGACCTGGAGTCATTTCTTTTCTTCTTTTCTCTTAATTCTCAGGATGGTGGAAAAAAGGAACATTTTTGGTACCTTCTTCTATTTAAAGCTAGCTGTCATTGGTACTTGCCTGATTTTTTTTTCTTTTTGTTAGTACTGTTCAGTACATATGGCTGTACTGTCTGGCATGATGGTTAGCATCTTAAAATGCAGACACCAAGTGTTGGTGCAGCTGCAGCCGTACAGGATTAACCCATGTCTCAAGGGGGTACAGCAGGAAAATAGAAAAGTTTTAAGACTGATTTCTTGTAGCGTGGCTGGGTATATGAAGAAACAGCACCAAGGCAAGCCGTGGTGTGCATTTACAGTGTCAGTAAGTGTCTTTTCTTCCGTTAGGTAAAAGTGTAGAAATTCACTTTTATTGAGGAATGACATGGGCCTGTTGGAGCGGGTCCAGAGGAGGGCCACGAAGATGATCAGAGGGCTGGAGCGCCTCTCCTATGAGGACAGGCTGAGAGAGTTGGGGTTGTTCAGCCTGGAGAAGAGAAGGCTCTGGGGACACCTTATAGCGGCATTCCAATACCTAAAGGGGTCCTACAGGAATGCTGAGGAAGGACTTGTTGCAAGGGCATGTAGCGTTAGGACAAGGGGTAATGGCTTCAAGCTGGAAGAAGGTAGATGTAGATTAAATATTAGGAAGAAACTTTTCCACTCTGAGGGTGGTGAGGCACTGGAACAGGTTGCCCAGAGAAGCTGTGGATGCCCCATCCCCGGAGGTGTTGAAGGCCAGGTTGGATGGGGCTTTGAGCAACCTGGTCTAGCGGGAGGTGTCCCTGCCCAGGGCCAGGGGTGTTGGAACTAGATGATCTTTAAGGTCCCTTCAGACCTAATCCATTCTATAATTCTATAATGTAACTAATTCAGTGTATTAAATGTATTTTTTCTGCGTTAGGGCCCACCAGGGAGTTTAACTTCTCCCATAGCATTCCAGGTAGTACCCCATGCTCACTGGAAATAAAAGTAAGCACACAAATAAATACTTAACATCCTGTAATGTGCCTAAGGGTGACTTGTTTGTGTGCTTTTTCAGTGGGATCTGGTCTCCCAAACACAAGTGGTCCTCCAAAAGGTATCATCTACCCACCTGAACACAGGGGTTGTAGCTACACATGTTAGCAGGACATCTCAATCCAGGTTTTGTGTGTGCTGTTATCCCTGTATTAGCCAGTGTTGCACGGTGTAGCGTGACTGTCACCCTTGGCTTTCATTTCTCAGCTTTTTCTTGGACCACTCTATCTAGTCAGCATGTGAACCCCAGATAACCTTTTTACAGCTAAACCTTGTTTACTGGATAACTGCGCACAGTCGTTTCTTGCTTTGTACGGCATTTCACGTGTGCAGGACTATCGCAAGTGCTTTTATGGGTTAGATAGTAAGCTTGTATATGTCAAGCTAATAAATGCAAATAAGATAACCAAGAATTATGGGCCTATCCTTTCAGTTTCATTCTTGAGATGTGCCCTGGGTTCAGACCTCGGCGCAGCAGCGTTTTGGCAGGGGGAAGGGGCCGGCTGGTGTCGTCGGATGCTCTCTCGGTGCTCAGACTCGGTGCTGCTGCTGCCACAGGATGTTGGGGGAAATGAGGGTTCACGTGGGAGGACGGCCCCACTTGTAACTCTTTGATTTTTGGTTTTTTTTTCCCTACTTCTTACTTTTTAAATTTTAATAAGCAATTAGGAGATGTGAGCACTTAAAAAAAAGTAAATTGGNGGCACTTAAAAAAAAGTAAATTGGAGCTCACTGTCTTGAAGCTACACAGTACTCTTGAACTCTGCTGGTAGTAGTGGTCATGGGTTTCTCTGTCCTTTGGACCTGTTGGCTGTGGTCTCATCTGCTCTGTTGTTAGAAAACGCAGCCTTTTGACCAAGAAGTCTCATTAAAATAGGCTTTGGGGACCGTACTTTTATTTTTCTCTGGTAGAAGCAAAAAGTCGGTTTGAGTGAAGTACACAAACAGAGATTGGAGGAGTCCCTTTATTAAAGGGGAGGAGTTTTTCAGACCTTCTTGCAGGTGGCACTTGAATAAAAGAAAGGAGACACAAAATGAAAGCTGAAGTCCTTACGGCCCTCTGGACTTAGCTTTTGACTCCTTCATCTTCTCAGCTCTCTCTCTTCAGCTTCCCAGGCTCCCTCTGGCTAATTTGCCATTGTGAGCTACAGCTAGCAACGCTTTCCCAATTGCAGTACCAGCACAGCTTTTGGAAGAAGAGGGAGCTTCAGTTTAAAACAGTAGCTGTAATAAACACTCACATGCTGCTTGGGGAGGAGGGCTTTGGAGCAAAGCTATATAGCAAATGCTGTGCTTTGGCTTTCCTTCCAAAAAAAGTCAATTTGTAGCTCTTGTGCCATATAGGTATCCTCCCTGTTTCCATCTAACCTAGTTTGCTACAGATCCTCTTTTCTGTTTCTTTCCCATTTAAAACAAACAAACAAAAAACAGACCAAAAAAAAAAAAACCCAAAACACCAAAAAACCAGCTCTTCAACCCCCAGCTGGGAGTTGTCTGTGCAGTGTCCTTGCACATTTTATAGTTGCGTGCTATTACAAACACAGCAGTTGAATAAACCTGCGTGCTTTGCCTTTTCCCTCCCCGTTTTATTTCTGTAAATACTTTTGCAATCTGCACTTTATTACTGTAGCAGCACCGTGCTATAAGCTGGCAGGGGCGAGGAAGTTTCCAGCATCGCGGTGCTGGGGCATGGGCGCAGCGGCCGGGCCCCGGGTACCACCTCCAGTGTTTTATTCCGGGAAGATGCATACTGTTGCAAGAAAGCATTCTACCGTAACGCTGAGGGATGCCAGATCAGCTGCTGCTAAGGGGGCTTTACAGCATGAGGGATCCTTATTTATAGCTGGACGCATCCTTCTGGGATGGAGAGGCAGTGGTGTACCATTTTCCTCCAATTCTAAGTACTTCTATGTGTGCATTTGTGTGGTTGCTTCCAACTTGCTCTTCTTGCTTGGCCATTGCTCTTGGTGTTTTCCTTCTGGCTGAAGTTATCCCGTGGCGCAGCAAGAGCTGTTGACTGCGAGGGGATGAAATGCACGTGAACGTCCTAATCCTAGGACGCTCTGATCTTAATTTGAGCTAGTTTGATCTGCTGAAGAATTTATCTGCTGAAAATGTGAATAAAACTGCGAGGACCTATGATTTGTTTTAACTCACTTACCTGAAGATTATTAGATTCTGTTTTAATGAGGTATTGGGCACTGAGCACAATTAGTTATTCCATTTTGCAGCATCCTTCCTTGTATTTGTTCTGTAAAATACTTTAATTACCACCATTGTCTTTATGTATGAAGTTAATCATTACTGAAGGATTTGAGGGGGTAGAATGATGGGAAAAGTAATGGCATGAAATCATAGAATCACAGAATCATAGAATGGTTTAGGTTGGAAG
>RSEF01000002.1:75635796-75646001 GCA_003993805.1 Himantopus leucocephalus | reverse complement strand
GCAGATCAGCAAGGAATAGGATCTTCATCACACTTGGGAAGGACACTTGTGACTTCCCAATAGCTCTATCCTTGCACCTTTTGTTCTGAATACTGCCTGTTCGTTTTTATTGGAGGTTGCATTATTTTCACTCAGTGGAGATTTCCAAGCAAAAGAAACTGAGGTGAACTACTCAGAAAAACACTAGGTTGTGGGATTTGGGGAGTTTTGGTTGGTGGTTTTTGGTTGTGGTTTTTTTTTTTTCCTTAATCCCCACCATTTGTTCACGGATAAAATTCTTTAACCATGGATCTGATTGCTCAACATGAAAGCATCAAACCTTAGAGCCCTGACTCACACCACAGACCTCCTTCCTCTGAAGAGGGAGTAAATGCTGGTGCCTAAACCTAGGTACTCTGTCTCCCTCCTTTGTCAAGTGTCTAGAATAGGCACTGCAAACTTCCCATTCCTGCTTCAATCTCTTCAAGGGCTCTACCAAAACCAACTCAGTAGGACTGAATGAAAAAGAGAAATGTTACTCATTTTTTGGCTTGCTAAGCTGGTGCTGAAGGAATATTTCACTCTTGGTGTGCCAGTTCGCCAGGCAAATGCAGATCTTTTCATGGCGTACTGCACAGCTTGCTGATTAAATACTGGAGAACAAACTGAGGAGTTTGCAGACGCTGTAATTTTTTTAATATTGACTGTAACATTTCTAGTATCTTCCAGATTTGGATTTTTGTTTTATGGGTATTTTTGCTTGATATTGACTATTAAAATACATATTTCTGAAATGTAAAGTTTGCTGGCAAGCATTGCTTTTGCTTCCATAAGAAAATAGTTTCCTAAGGGGAAGGATGAGAGCTTTTACCTTCAAAATCCTCAAGTCCTTTTGTTTTGTGTGTTATTGGTTGAATACAAAAGCCTGGTTTGTGAGGCAATTGGAAACAGTCACTCAAAGCAGAAGTTGGATGCGCGTGGTTATCTACGGTGGTTATTATTTAAACAGTCAGGATGCTTCAGCACAGATGCAGAAGAACTAAAGAAGCCTTGTGGAGGGTTGAAAAGACAAGGTCCATGCCGCAAAGTGGCCAGGACTTTAGCCCTAGATAGCTGTTCCTTTACATTGGCAGAAGTTTCTGTGGGACTGTCAGGTCTTGTAATGACAACTCCCTGCCCAGAAAAACCTCACTATAGCTCCTTGGAGGTTAACCTCCTCATGCAGCCAATTTTGATGGTATTGACAGATCTTACTAAGATTTCTTTTAGTCTTCAGTGAAGAATTCTATTGTAGCTTTAATGCCCTGTGCAATCAGTGTTAAATTTGTGGTTATGATAATATCCCATTGAATTTTTCTGATGCCTTCATGTTCTAATGCCTTGATGTTTTGGAAGGAGCCTTTCCTTGATTTCAACCACATTTAAACAGAATGGGGTACATGTGTTTAGTACACATAAACAGAAATATATTGGCTATACGGAAAAATTGTCAAATCTGCTCAAGTGTATTGATAATACTCATCATCACTTGCTTCCTTACTCTGCTCTTTTTCCCTTTTGAGGTCTCTGAAGAGTCTCTGTAGCCGTTTTTTTTTTTTTCTTTTTTTTCTCCTGCATGCTTCTTAGCAAACTATGTTTCCAGTTCCTGACATAAATCTACACAGCACAGATGTGATCAAGAATGCAGATACGAGAGGCAACAGAACAGAACAGCACTTTTTGTTGCAATTCATTGCTTTATTGTGCACGGACTTCCATAGTGCTGTATCTCACCCTTGAAATTTCACATTCTTAAAATGTTAAAGCAGATCAGGATTTGCCCAGGGAGGGACAGCCAGCCTCATTCTTAGTTATTCACTGGGGAGCAGGGGTGATCCAGTCTTTGGAACCATTCAGATTTTCTGTGTTAATCGCAAGCAAGGTTTCTGTTGCCTTGGTGCGTGGATAAGAAAATACAATTTGATAAAGGCTGTAAATACCATTTCCATTAAAGACAATCCAGCTTTTGAGTATTTTTAGAGTTGTTTGCATTCAGGAGTCTCCTACTACTAACAAAATGGAAAATAGGGTGTTATTTACTATTTTCTGATAGTGATAGTTGCTATTTTTAAAAGAAAAACATATACCCTATGACAGTGGTTTTATGTAATTCTTGAAAAAAGATGCACTACTGCAAAGATGCACAGAATTGTAAGGAATGATGTTACATGTTCCCCTAAGGTTGATGGTGATAAACTAGAGTAATTATTTACTGCAATGTGAACATAGAAGATCACTATTATAATCTAATGTTCAATAAGAAGTATAAAAGCTAACTTACTGTACTGTTTAACTTTTCATTTCTGTGTGCTTTGTTTTTCATCTTAAACTGTACCTGAATACATAACTTTAACAGGAATGTTATATATGAATTTTGATACAAAGAAAAGTTATTTTTATACTGGTTAATACTAGGGAAAATATAAAAACTTTACAGTAGAGTAGCAAGTACTCTCGGTTTTAAATCCATGATGAGGATACGGGGAAATTTTATGGTTCAGTAGAACTAATATCAATTAACAGCATGTAAGGTATTTATTCCTGTGCTTCATGAGTTTGTTATCCAAGATTGGCAAAAGTGTTCATTGGTAGGTGCTGAAGTTCCCAGGTCTGTATGGAGTTGTGCGATTCAAACCTTTGAATACAGGACATTGCTTACTCAGAGGCTGCAATCACATAGTGGTGCTTAGTACCTGTGAAATTGGAAGCAGTTAGGGTGTGATTCTTCGCTGATTGAAATCAATGGCAATGTTCTCAGTGCTCAGTGCTGCAGAATATGTTAGCTGGGGATGGAAGCATGAAAATAGGACTAAAGCTTATTCCAAACCCAAGAGACTAAAACCCCCAATCATTTAAAACAAACAAACAAACAAAAAACCCCCGTAAACAAAACAAAAAAACCCATAAAAGATAATTCCATAATTTTTTGGTGAGACTTCCTATGATGATTTTGAACTCCTGAGATACGCAAGAAAATAACCTAAGGGTGGCACACCAGTTCAAACAAAAGTCCAGGACATCCCTGTATCATGGTGGTATCCCAATCAGGTGCCTAAAGATGAGTAGAACGGGCATGGTTATGCTGATCCTTCCTTGATAGGTTCCTGCAGCTGTCCGTTTCCTGAGCTGAAAATTGTACATTTGTTTTCAGTCATCATTGCGGAATTTTCTTCCATTCATTTGTTGAAGTGTTTTGAGTCCCTGTAAACCTTTACTATCTGCAGTGTCTCGTAGTAAGAAATTGTGTAACTTAACTTGCATGAGGAATCGCTTCCTTTTTGTTTTGACCAACAAGTTACAGTTAGAGTTCCTCTCTCTTGCAAGAAGAGACAGTGAGTAGCTATTTCTGTTTCCTTAAGGCACTCAGGATTTGTTTAAATCTCAGTTGTAACTCTTGCCACTGACTTTTTTCCAGGCCAAAGGGACCTGGTCAGACAGTCGCTCTCTATGATTTTGTACACTGGCATAAAGACGTTGTCTTCTCTTTTCCCTTTCTGATAATTCTTAATATTAATTTTGCTGTGTTGACCTTTAGTGAGCCTTGAGTTGAAAAATGAAGGGAGGTTTCAGTACGATGACTGCCAGACATGACTGCTTTTGATCACAGCCATTCAGGTCTGGGTGGGAGCTCAGGCTGAGGTCTCGTTTCCAAAGATGATGAATCATGAAGGCAGATGTATTTAGGCTACCAGTCAGAGGAGCTGCTAAGACTTTCCTGCTGTATGTAGATTTTTCTACCTTCCACATCAGAAAGCAACACTCATACTTACAGTCCTTGGAAGAGGAAATGTCAGCTTTCCAGCAGTAGGAGATTGTCCTGGTGATAGCAAGGAAATGAGCAGGCACTGGGCTTTCATTAAGGCTATAGAGGGAACTTTTTGTCAACAGGTTGCATACAATTATAGTTTTAAAAGTTGCTGGGCAGTGTTGGTCTTCCAGTTGTGTGTGATATCCTGAATTTATAGCAAAGGTGGTTTTCCTAGTACTGTATTTCTTGTTAATTTTGTGTGTACTTCTAATGAAGAAAAAGTTGCTAACCTTGTCTAAACATCTTTACGAATGCTGTTGAACACGAAAGGAGTTTGTCATAGCTTCTGCAAATCATTGCTTTTGTTTTAAAAGGTGGAAGTTTATTTGTCATGAGTCTACACTCCCTGGTGAAGCTTCATTCTTGAAGTGTAAGTCTTTCCTATTTGGAAGCCCTTTTACAGATGAGTTGCAGGACTTACTTCCAAAATTTAAATAGTACTTGGCCCAGGGCTGCCACCTTCAGCCAAATACAAGTCTTAACATATAGAACTTGCTTGGCTTCGATGCTGCAGTAAATAAACCTTTCTTTACTCATTTATTGAAGATCATCAAAATAGCTGTTTGAGAGGAAGTAACAATTTTAAGTTCTTAACCTGTCCGCTCATTTTTGTTTTGTTTTTGGCAAAAGGATTATCGGTTTGAACAGTTCTCCATGGGCAGCAGATTAGTAGTAAACAGAAAAATTAAGTCAATGTTACCTTGCAGACTCAGGACTTTTTTTTTTTTAATTTTTGAATATGTTCTTAAATCAGATTTTAGTTATGGGTGAGCTGGGTTCATATATCAAGCAGCAGGGGGTGTTTTGGGGAAAGGGAAATTTAATATCTTTCATCTAGCAGGTTTTTTTCCTGCTCGGCTCTTGCCTGGTAAATTACATTAAAATGTTGGAGCAGATGGTGCATGTGGCTTAAATAGTATGCAGACCCATGTTCTGTCTATGCTAACAGCTCTCTGTGGGGACCTTGAAATAGTTAACGCTGTATGTGTCTATATGGATATACTGTATAAGGGTAAATATAATGCATTTAAAATACATTTCTGCAACTCTTCAAGGGGAAATTAAAGTTACAGAGGTTTTGGTGTCTTGAGCACCTGGGGCCTCCCAAGAACACAAGGTAAAACTGTTGGACGGGCTGGTTCTTCCCACGCAGTACATCCAAAGTGATTCAAGTCTACTGCGTAAGCTTCACAGCTCCTCATCACAGACCTCTCAAGGGTTCAAATCTGTTCTTTTTGGGTCACTGTGTGCCTCCTGTATGACCACACCGCCGAAGTAGTTTGGCATCTCCCAGCCTTTCCTGCGCTTATTCTCCTGAAACTTATGAGATAGTGAAGCGTTGTCATTCCTCCTTTATGGACTGGAACTAAAGTGCACAGGAGGCTGACACGCATACACACGCATGCTGCAGGCAAAGACTTTAGCTGCCTTAGTTAAAGTTAGCTTTCCTACAGTCCTTATATACTTAAAAGAGAAAGAAGGTCTTCCAGTGTGTGTTGAACGTATGGAGCTGGTTTTCTGGATCAGTCTGCTGGGCCTCTTTCTATGACTGGCTGCAGGGGGGGCCTGGTCTCCTAATTTAGGCAGGTACCTGAAGGTTAAGTGAATATCCCACAAAGAGACAATGTCTCAGGTTAAATGAAATTAATGGGAAATTAGGAAGCATCTCAGTTTGAGTGACTTCCCAAGGGTCTCAGAATTTGCCTGTGGCAGAAACTGGAGTTGAAATCAAGCTTTGTATCTCAGCTCCTGGGTCACCTTTGTCTCAGCTCATCCTAGTGATTTACATTTGTACATACATACATATACATGTGTGTGTATATGTATAAAGTGTGTCTATAAAAGTAAACACAGTGACACAAATAAGATGAATCAGTGACCAAATAAATACAGAGTGAGACAAATTTGGCCTATTTTGGTTTGTGTGTGTGGTTTTCTCCACACCCCACCCCATCCCCCAGTGTAAACAGAAAAACTGATTGTCACAGCTGGCTAATTTGAGAGAGACTGTTAAGCTGGCAGCCACTGAAATTTTGCTTTGGCCAGTCAAACATGGAGCTGATGCAGAGTTGTGTGCTTTTAGAGAAAGATATGATCAAGTTTTTATCTATATTCTGCAGCATTTCCTATAGATGCCCACAAATGTATGTACATGGCACATCCAGAGAAGTGTGTAGCTAAGTCAATGCTGACCAGTTTAAAAGGGAACAAGTAATAGGGCAGAGGACCTGATTTTCCCTAAAAATCTGTGGTGATTCAGCCTGTCTGTACAAGAAGAGGAGCTATGATTGTAGTCACCTGGGTGGCTACCAGCAAAACAGTTAAGCATGTGCTCGGCTTTTAACCTTTCAATAGTTCATATAAAGGCCTAGACATGTAAGTTGAGGGATGGCAGGGAAGGGAAGGGGGGGCAACTCGTTGCCCTTAGTTGATTACCACATCTCTTGGCTGTAAAGGAATTGCCCATAGCCAGTGACAGCAGACATATCAGCTGCTTTCTCAGCATCTTCAGATTAACAGTTAGTGCCAGCCTCCTTCGTGACTACAAACCTAAGTGATGGTTTGCTAGGCATCCCAGTCCAGCAAAGGGAATAGATACAGCACTGCTATATATTTACCCATGAGCTGGGCTGTAGCTTATGCGTTTTGGCAGGATTAGATCTGGGCTCTCAGGACTTTGGAGGTTCAAGTTTCTAAAGAGCATGCCTTTTTAAATTGGGATGACTCTTATATATAAAAGCTATTTCTTCTATCTCCTTTCATCCCACTCGAAGAAGAAATTGGGGAGTTCATTTCCTGCATTTGGATGAAGATTGCCTTTTGGGTTTGATTTTTGCTTTGGTTTCTTTTGAACTGACTGGAAGGAAATCTTGGTCTTGCCTTGATAAGTAAGCCCAAACGCAGAAATTAGCTGCACAGAGGTGATGCTCCAGTCAATCAAAGGGCACAGTGTTTTATTTCTTATTTGTTTCTCTTGTTCTGTTGCCAGTGGCTACACCACCAGGTATGATGAGTGTGTTGTGTTATAAAGTTATACCTTTCCTCCACCCTTCCCTTTGCCTTGTCAAGATAATTTGCCTGTTGTCTCCTACTTAATTTTGCAGCTCTGTTTTTAAAACTGGTTTTTGATCAAGTTTTTCATCCAGAAGGAGCCCATAAAATTTTTGAAATGTTGCTTTCTCTGATTTTATTACCTCTGACAGATTCATTATGTATGTTAGAGTTGGTGTTCTTCAAAAGAATTAATAGAAGCTTACTCCCAATCTGCGTGTGTTTGTGTAGAATGAACAAATACAATATTCCATTTTATGACAATTCTATTACACCTATTTCTGGGAAATATATTATTTATTTACAGGGGTATTTTGTGGGAGAGTAAGTATAGGATTGAATCTTGAAGTAAGTAGTTATTACAGAATTGGATGGCCATTTGAGGTTGTAGCTCCATATGATTTTGCCTGCTGAGTGTGAAAAGTAGTACTGTCAATGGATTTAGAGGATAATTTCCTTTTCATGGAGCAAGACTACATTTTTAGTTGGAATATATGTTCCTTATCTTCACAATTTAGGAAGCGACTTTGTCTTCATGCTTCATTTTCTCCTGCCCAAAACATCTGTGAAAAAGGGTTAACTCAGTCTAATGCTAACCTTGACACCAGCAAGAGTGGTTATTTGACTGACTGGTGCATGGTATGTCTTTCCATCCAGCGAATGAAAGCTTCTCCTGAGCATAAATGAGTCTGATTTTAGTCCATTTGGAATCTAAAAAAGAAAAAAAGTTGCATCTTCCAAAGTTTCTATTGCCTTTGAAGCAGTTTGCCTGTGTGTGTATTGCTTCTCCTTCCCTTCAGTTTTTTTTAATCAAAAATAAATTAAAGGTTTAGTAATTCACTATGATTTGTCACCTTGGGATCCAGCAGGAGGACTAGAGCACCACACACAAGAGAAGGCTAAATAATGATGGATGTAGTTCATTAAGGAGCTCCCAAGTAAAAGAAATGCTACTTTCAAAAACCTTGAAGAGCAACAATTTATAGTACAGAGAAGGTGTTTCCCTTGGCTTTATTTATACAAATGAAAATACAGCTAAATAATACCATTGGATTACTACACTGTTACGTGATGAATGCTGAATGTTTTTAATCAGCCAGGAGTTAGTCCAATGAGCCTAATATAATTCCTGATCAGGCTAAGATACCCTGCGGGTTTTTTTGTTGTGTTGCAATATTCATTTTTGCCCTTCCCAGGACATTTATCAGGACTGCCCAGCTGAGGGTGGAGAAGAGATTTTACAGGCATGTCTCTAACTATTCCGGACTCTGCTACGCAAAGCTCAGTTGATATAGTTTCAGTTCAGCTGAGATTAGATCAAGCATTTTGGGAAGTATTTCTCTTCACTAGATCGCAAATACAAACTTGATTTCTCATTTCTGGAGAGGGAGGTTTTGGTTGGGATGTTTCTATCGTGCATCATTTCTTGTCTTTGAGATTGCTAGTTGGTGAGAGGAATGGGTGAATGCAGGTCTCCTGCGTGACTGCTGGAGGCCGAACACACGCCTCTCCCCTCCTCTACTGTTATATTAAGAAAATAACAAACCGGTGGTAGCGTATGGGTGGCCAGCCTTCTGGGCTCCATGCCATTTATCAGAGTCTCCATTTGAGTCGTGAGAGAGACGTGTTTAGAGGGCAATGAGTGGGGAAGGGAAACCTGAGCGTGTGGCGTAGTTGAGGGAGAGCAGCAGCTTTCCAGTGATGATGGCCTGGTTGTGGCGGCGGTCCAGGCTGACTGAGCCAGTGGCACCAGCCTCTCATGGCTCATTTCAGCCGGAGGCTGAGAAAATCGGATTGCCCAGCTGTCCGTGTGCCAGTGCATAGTGATCCACTGCTGACCACACGGGTGAGCCTTGGCTGGGGACCTGTGTTTGAATTGCGTGTAAGCAAACACAGAACAGCTCAAGAGCCGGAGTTTGGCCACTGCTGCTCTGTCGTTACTGCCTGCCAACAGAATAACCTTTTATGTTATTATAAACGCTAGCTTTGTAAAAGTATATAAGTCAGCTCCACTGGTGCCGTTTTGGCTTGTATTACAATGAATAACTTAGCTTCAGTTTTGCTTGGGCTTCATCTTCAGATACCCAGATTTGCTTTCCTGTTCAGCATTCATAAACAGGCAGTGTCTACAAGCAGTAGAGGGGATAAAACCTACAACATGTAAATAAAAAGGTGTTCAGAAGGAGGTGATTGTGCTGTGAAGGATAATCATGTTTCCAGAAGGAAGGAAAGAGTCTAGAACAGGTTTGGCACCTCTGTGCTGCTGGAAGGCATCCGCAGCCCAGCTACTGAGAGGATACAGCCTGTTCCAGGCAGCGTACCAGCCAGTTTTGAACGGGATCTGCTGCGGCACCTGAAACAAACCAGGAAAAAATGCCAGTCTTTATTAACACTTTTCCCCCATGTAAATAACTGTGACAGATTACTAATAGATATTAAAGCAATGTCTCCTTTTTCCTGAACAGAACGGATGCCATAAATTATGTAGTTTGACTATGCGGTGAGCAGCAGTAATAACTTTGATCCAAAATATTCTGGCAGAGTCCCAGGAAACTTTTGTATGTAACAACAAATAGAATTTAAGAGGTCACTGTGGACGTTCATCTTGTACCTATTTTCTTTTTGGCCAAGTGAAGAGTGGAGGTGGGGAAAGGGCTTGTTTGTTTCCTTGCTTTTTAGGACATTTGGATTATTTGAAAACTTTAGCTGAATATTTGAAAGTCTTGGCAAGTTCTGTATTCTCTGGGTCAAAATGTTGGCTTTAAGAAGAAAAAAAAAATTCAAACAAAAAGCCCATAAGCTGGTGGGTACAGTTTTAGAGCTGCTCAGCTCCTCACCCTGCAATGGGCAATAACTTTTCTCTCTTCTATATCTTAAAATTGTAAGAGGACAGGAAAAAGTAGCAGAAGAATGTTTCTTCCAGCCCTGAAGTTTGAGTTGCTTATGNCTTATTCAAAAGTACCAGTCGTGTTTATGCTAATGACAGAGATTGTCACTGACGTTGTAATTCAGAGCTTTTTCTGAGTTTTTTTTGTTGTTTCTGGTTTTTTTTAAAAATCAAAGTGGATTTACTGAGTTTCTTTTAGAACAGTGATTGATGCAAAATAGCAGTGGGGATTATAATAGAAGAAAAGTTAGTAGGATCAATTTAAATAAGGCAAGAGGCTCCAGTTAGGACATAATCTTTGACTGTATGTGTTGAAAAGTATTCAGCTAATAAATTATTCGAAAAGAAGTAGTACAATGAGGGGTTTCCTTTTCTCATGTTAGTTTAGACTTGCTTAGCATGTTTCAAAAATGACTGTCAAAGGTAAACTCTGGACTTGGA
>RSEF01000002.1:75595107-75635696 GCA_003993805.1 Himantopus leucocephalus | reverse complement strand
TTTTTTTTGTTGTTATGTTACAGACCATTCATAAACATTGGCATCGCCCTGGAATTTTCTACCAGATACTTTAAAGAAAATTGTATTTAAAAACAAGAGGGAGTGCAATTAGAAGATGAGACAGATGGAAACTCAGGTCATCCTAAACCAAACTTAGGAGCAGTTGCAGGAGTAGTGCAACCAGTCATTTCCTATAGACTTCTGTGGGCTTTCTGGTATCGGACAGAGAATGGTCTCATGTTCTTGCCTCTTCTTCGTGGGTCAATAATTAGATCAAACTTTTTTAACAGCCATCAGAGACTTCCCCCCTTCTGGTGTTCTTCATTAAATTGGCTACCAGGTTTTAAAGTTTTCAGAGGAAGGAAAGGAACAGCAGCCACTTGCAACAGGCGTGACCAGAGCATGAGATCAGCTTGGCATTGCTTTCATAGACTAAATTAACATAATCATTCTTAGAGGTGGAAAAACAGTCACAAAAATAATATGCAGATCCTTCACTTCACTTATTTTCAAGAAGCAGCCTCTTTTCTGCTTTCCACCACACCTGCAGGTGTGATACTCACCAGTAAGAGAAAATCATTAATTCTTTCCTTGAAAGGCTCAACTTTGAAAAAGCCAGTGTTCCCCTACCATGACCTTCTTGCTGCCTTATGATACTCTGCAGGAAGAGAAAATCAGCAACTCTTTCCTTGAAAGGCTCAAATTTGAAAAGCTAGCGTTCCCCCTACAGTGACCTTTTTGCTGCTTTACTCCCATCTCTCTTTCATTATCTCTTTTCTCATGGGGCTTGAAGACAAATGCGTACACCTTAAGTTAGGGAAAAGCTCTGTGACTGTACGATTCACAGGTGGAGTTTAAGGAAGGTGAACTAAGGGGCACTGAATCTGTAATTTCTTTTGTGTGTTCCGCACGCTTGTGCAATACAGAGCTGGTAGGGCCTTCCCGGGATCCCTGGAGACACCCAAAAGCCTTCGTAGCAGAAGGGAGTAATTGCAGCAAGTATGCTGGCAGCTGAAGGACAACCCCAAAATGATTTTCAAACCACAGCTGAGGAAACTGTATCAAGGAAGTGTGACAGCAAGGGAGATGCCTGCGTGAGCTCATCTGCTCTTTTCTCCACTACCTGTGGAAGTCTTGTGCAAGACACTGAATTTGGAGGGCTAGGATTTGTACGAGGCATTGCTTTACTCCTGGTTCTGGACACATGCCTTGAACAGGAAAGGTGTTTGACAAGTGACTGAAGGCCTCTGTCGAGGGCCTGTGACCTGCTCCAATGACTTTGATTTTCTTGCTCAACTCCCAGCCTGTTCTTGTAGAATAACAGTTTTACTTTGGATAATCCGGTGTATGGACTTGCTTGCCATGTCTGCAGAGGTGTGAAATGGAAGCTGATGTCTTCCTCTGGGAGAGCTGAAAAGCATGATGAGGAGTCGTGATGAGGCTAAGGGTGGGATTGGAGTAAAATGATGTATTAGGAATAAGTATGAGGAGTTGAGCACTGGTGAAAATGGGGAATAAAAAAACAGTAGCTGTTTCTTAAAAGCTGAAGTTCAAGACACAGTAGCAGCTGGAACTGGAACAGAGGCAAGGTCTGAGGAATCACACTGTCTTTTTTATTTTTGTTTGGGTTTTTTTCCAAAATGAAATTAGATGGGGTTTTAGTTTTGTATTTTTAAGGACATATCAACTGAAAAACGTCAAGGTAGGCTGTAAAGTCTGATGGCTTGAAAGGGGGTATATGGAAGACCAATGTTTTCCCAGGACCTTGCATTCTTCTTCCACTGTTCCTTAGCCTTACTAGACTTCAGGCTTCCTGCAGTGGAGTCTTACCTTACTCAAAAACTCCACACTCACTGTTGGCCATCATGCAAATACCATTGATAGGTGATGCTTTGGCATCGATCCAGACTTGGATTGTTTGCTGTAGGTGTCATAGCTTTGAGAAAGTATTGATGTATTGATATGCTAGCACCGTGTACTCTTCAGCTGCTGAAGTGCATCCATCCGAAACCTGTTTGATGGACCCATTGGGGTTTTTTTTGATGGTGGGCGGTTGTTTTTTTGGTTTTTTTTGTTTGCTTTTTAAGGCAGGTGGAGAAAACATAATTGAGAGGAACACTGCCTCTGGCTGTCCTCAGTGAAAGAAACATGGTCAATCTTTGATGTTCTGCATAGATGCCCTCTGTTGGATGATAATAAAAACAGTGCTGCTATGTAGCACTTTTCAGCAGTATGCCTTAATAGTTTTTATAAAAGCTGTATTATTAGAAAAGTTTTACAGAAGGGGAAACTGTGACACAACTCAATGAAGTGACTTGCCCCATTGCACCTTACCATCCACTTGGAGAGACACTGGCCCTCTTTGGTTATTTGTCCTCAGTAAGGGCAGCATTACTGCTACCTTGTCACCTTCCACTTGGAAGATAACTCTTCGCTTCACGTGTTTCTTTTTATGTGCCTCTTCATTACAACATCCTTTTCTGAACATTTTAAGCTTGTTCTCTGGCTCAGAAAGCTTGCTGGGCTTTTCTTTTGTTTTTCTTTTTACCTCAGAAGCTCTAAGCTGGAAGAAGCGAAACAAGTATGTTCCAAGCAAAAGAAGTATGTTCTGATGTTATGTGAGAACTCCCTGAGACTTACAAGGCTTTTTTTAATAGCCACAAATTTTATTTTTGCAAGGGTTGTGTGCTGGTTTGAGGTAAAACAGAACCAGTTTTTTGTTCAGTAATTTTACTTTGCAGCTAAGCCTCTTCTAAGTATCTGAACTCTCTGAAATTAATTGTTTTCTTTTCTTTTAACATGTGATTGGCTTGGTGCACTTGGACTGATGCATTAGAAAAGGTTTGGAAAACCCTCCAAAATTGCATGTTAACAAAGTCTCTGGAATTCTATGGTACTCAAATTCCACATGCTACATTACAGTTGCTATGATTAGATGCTCTCAAACTAGACAAGATTAAAATGTACACGGGGTATCAGTCCTCGTGTCAAGATGATCACTGACTGCCTGTTACAGCTGCTGAAACATCACCTGTAGCCATGTTACTGCATAATTACAGCTTCTGTTTTCTGTACCTGGAAAAATACCAAAGCAGTCAGATCATCAGGGCTGATCCTATCGTAGGAGATTGCTATATATGATAAAATTGCTAGCTTTTCAAATCAGTTCTCAAACATTTGGATTTTTTCTAAATATATTTGTAGTCTTGGTTCTATCTGCAGAATGGTGTGCGATTCCATATAGTAGCATGTCATTTGTCTCTGTCCTGGTGATTAGTAATCAACTACATACAGTATGTAGCACTTTTTCTGCATTGAATAAGATTAGAGTGCAGGCATGCTTAGTGCTAAAAATTTTTTTTATTTGATTTGGTGTTTGCTTTCTGCACAGAAGTTGCACAGTTAACTGCATGGAAGGACCGATATTAAAAGTATTCAATAGGATTTGCTTGAATTTAACATCTCTGTTGCCTTCACAGTCTCCTTCAATTTACTTCTGTACAAAATGGAGATAATAACCTATTGAATTTTCACTGTTGTTTCAGGCTTGATTAGTAGTTGCAAAATGCTGTCATACCTACCGAGATGGAAGTCTGTCAGCAAGTGCAAAGTAGCCTGGGAGTCAGTAAGTGCAGTAGTTGGTAGAACTAGAGTTGCTCAGCCTTAGATTTTAGTGAGGAGTAAGCAATCTGTGGCATGGGTGCCAGCGGTGGCTTGTAAGCAGATGTGAAATGATGTGCATTTGGGCTGGCATAATGTTGGGAGTATGGACTTCTGAGAGAGGAACAGTATCTGACTCCTGGGAAATGCAAAACCAAGCAGGCCATAGGAAGAGCTGTCTGATGTGGACGCGAGATGTTGATGAGAGGGTTACTGACAGCATCTTGTCTCTTTGAAAGGTAGCATCATCTGACCTCTGCTGAATACCAACCAGCAAGCTTAGTTTGGGATGGAAAAATACAAACTGGTGTGCTGCCCTTCTTAAGTGGACAGCCTTGCTTAGTCCAGCTATCGGTGATAGCTGATAGAGCTGCTTCTCCAGCAAAAAGGGTTAGTAGATGCTGTGCTTCCAGAGGAAGAGCACCTGTGCTGTGAGGCTGTGGGGTTTTGTAGTTAATGCTATTAATTGCATCAGTGCAAGGAGCTCCCAAAAAGGGATTACTGTTCTTGAGCACACACTGAGCAAGTAAGAAGTACAAAAGAATCCCCACTGCAGAATTCACAAAAACTAGCACTGATCTGGCAAGTAATGAGCAAACAAACTAGCAAGTGCAGGAAAAACGGGTGTAGGTTGTCACCTGGTGCTTCCTAACTAAGCTTGTAGCCTTCTGAGTGTTACTGGTCACAGTGCTGTCAGACTGCCCACAATAATGTCCCTGCTTCGGTGCTATCCAAGGGCTGCACCGCAACCACACAAATGAGACCTTTGCTGGGCATTATTTTACTAGTACATTTTTATATTATTCTTTTTACTGACTTGAAGATAAAGATATATGCTGACAAGGCTCATGCTGAAGAGTTCTGCTTTAGCTCTCTGATCAAAATTTAGGACCGTTGTCTACCGTACAAACTCATTTTGAGAGGTATCCAACTTGAACAGTTCCAGAATCCATTTGTCATTGTTGCTTAGAAGCATTTGATGTTTTTGATGCATTTTCAATCACTGTTTATAGCACTCTGTAATGTTTTCGGGGCACTAGGCTTGGTGGCTGCGGTCCTTTGCTGCATAGGTGTTTGGGGTTTTTTTTATTCTGCTTAAAACACTCTCTGCTTGCAGCAGCTGTGACTTGTGCCCATCAAGGTAAAAAGACAGCGTTTTTATTGCTGCTGCAAATCTTTCTGCACTGGGTGCGCATAGGTACCTAGCGATACAGCAGCCTCAAAGCCAGCAACACTGGTTGCAAAGACTCTGTGGGGGCAAAGTGAGACTAATGCCTATTTCCAGCCCCTCTGGTGAGAAGTGCTCGGAGCAGAGAAAACCCCCTCTGTCCTCCCCAGCACGTCAAAATCCGGCAGCTAGCTGCTAATTGCCTTTACAGTGATTCACATGCCATCTGCCATTGCTGGGATCTTTTGTCGGCTGTGGTAGGCTCTAGGCGGTTCCATAAACTTCATGTGGTTCTTCTGTCAGTGACACCGACTCAATGCAGCGTGGTAATAACAGTGACACTGCTACGTGCAGAAATTAATTAAGAAACTATTTACATGTTGTCACCCTTTCTTTTGGCTTTGAGAGGACAGCATTCTCTGGGATAAGGAGCGGGGAGGGGGGAAAGCAAGGAGGATTATTTCAGTTCCGTGCCACTAAGGGCTCCCCCACCCTCACAGAAAGCGACTCACGGATGGTGGGAGAGAGCTGTCACAAATAATAAAAGTGCAAAGGATTATTATGTATATGTGTATCACACCTCATCTGTGACCCAGGGGGCGAGCAAGAGGAGAGCGTGCCCTCCCTGCGCCGTGGCTGGGGAGGCAGCGGGAGCCCTGCTTGCCGGGAGCCTGGGCAGGGAGAGGTGAAGGTGCTGGTGCTGTCGCAACTTATGTAAGGGTTGCATAAGAGAGCCGGTGCCGTGACTGTCAGAAACAGGCGAGAAGGACGGGATTTTTCCTTCCCTCTGCTTCCTTATGGCTTGAATCAGAAGCTAGGTCTGAGGCGCCGTGGTTTACTCCTCTGTGTAGTGTGAGATTCTCTCCCCCCCAGCTCCAAGGGAGCAGGGGGACTCCTGCTTTTGTTTAATCCTGCCTTGTTTTGCTTTTAGTTCTTATTTCTCTTCTTTCTTTTTTCTTTTTTCTCCATTGCCTGCATTTGCATTTCGATAGTCACTATTGCTGCTACCAGGGCTTGCAATAATTAAATGTTTTATCAGCGTTTTCTAAAGCACCTGGATGATTGCTGAAATGCCACCTTGTTTTAAAGTGGTCTCTTCAAAGCAGAGATGCTGCAGAATCTCATCTGGTTTTTTCTTTCCCCCATTCAAGCCTTCTTTGAGGATGCTGGATATGCATCATCTATAAGCAGGCGCATAAAACAGCTTAATGTGTTAACGTGTTAGGAAACGGGGTGGTGAGGGAGGGCAAGAGCATGACATTATCCCATCGGTCCATTCAAAGCCGCAAACCGAATACTGTTTTTCCAGGCCCCCAGGCGTACACCATTGGAGGCTGTTGTACCCCTTAGTCAGCGCAGGCTGGCTTGCGTGCCGGTGAATTAATTAATCCAGGAGCAAGAAGTCAGGAAGGTGACGGGGGATGCCGGCGGCCTCATTGCCCAGGCGAGCTTTTTCTGCGGGCTGAGCCGGGGGGGGTCAGTTAGTTCATTTAGCTTTGACGAGCAATGGCGCTTTTGTATAATCCTCACGGCTCCCTCCAAACCACTGTGGCGCTGATCCTTTCTGCGGCTGCGGGGCTGCAATTTGTTTGTTTGGGTTTGTTGTTTTGTTGGGTTTTTTTTATTTATTTATTTTTTAATTTGGCTTTGAAGCAAGAGAGAAGCTTTTGGCTCGCTTGTCTTATTTCTTGTTAAACGCGTGTAATTATCGGAGTCCGGAAAAGCGAATGGGTTTGTATGACCCGGTTCGCTGGTGTTGACGAGGTGATTAGGGAATTCCTCCCCCTCCCCCTCGGGGCAGCCCGCGTCCCACCGGCGTGTCCTGCCCGACACGGGTGGGGGGGGCGGGGAGCGGGGCTGCAGCCCGCTGCGGCAGATGAGGACCGGCCGTTGCCATGGAGACGGCTAATACAGCTGAAACGCGGAGAAAGGGCACTCACTCGGCGCGGCACACCAGCTCGATGGAGACCGAGCGGAGGACAAGACCTTCCCCCCCACCAGCCATCCCAGATGGAGTTTTAATTTCCCTCCTCTCCCCCNCCCCCCCCCCCCCCCCCCCCCAATCCCTTTTGCGGTGCTCCTTCCTTAAAGGCAGTCAGCGCAAGCCCCTGAGCTGGCGGTGCCCGGCCAGCTCTGCCTCTCTCCTCCCCTCAAAAAAAGGCCAGGGGCACCATATTGATGGTTGCCTAATGGGGAAGGGGCGGGGGGGGGGACGGGGGGACGGGGCGCGAGGCTTTCATGAAGGAGTGTGCACCACTTGCCGCTGGGGTTTTAGTGGGTGTCATGGGATTTGTTTGCAGCATATGCGGTGCTGTTAATGATTGAAAAATTACCACAACAATTAGTCATGGATCGCTGATGGCGAAGCCCCCAAACGCTGTGGACAATATGATTAAATCCATGTATGTGACAATTAACTCTCCTGCAGGTTTATCCACCAAGGAGATGGGAAGAAGATGNAAAAAAAAAAAAAAAAAAAAAAAAATGACAGGCGAGAATAATGCCGCAGAATGGACCCGATACAGCTGGCACTATCAATTTTAATCTGACACTGAATTAATCACACTTGGATTAATCCTGTTCTTATTGCACCATTCTGGTTGCCTGATTATTTATATTCTTCTTCCTTTGTGTGCTACACGGAGGCATGACGGATTAATTCCTGTCCGTTCCATGTTTTTAAATTTAAAAGGCAAATCCTTCAGTCATGCCATGTTTGAGGTAGTCCATGGTGCAATTATCTCATAAAAAATGAGCAGAGTCCAGATGCACCATGCCATGAATCCCCTTCCGTATCACAGCTGAGTAACTCTCAATAAATATTTGTTCATGCAGTATTCTCACTGGGTAGATCTAGTACTGCCTGTCTGTCCAACAAGACAGACATGCAGACACACAAGTAATGCTTTGGTTGTGCGTTTATGTTGCCACGAGGTAAAATTTGATGCATGTTCGTTGGTGATTCTCGTGATCATGATTTTACTTCGAGGGACCAAAAGCAACCCTTTTGTAATATTTAGATGTTTTAGAATTTAGAAGATTCAGACCGGAAATGTAAGAAGGTGCAGGAACCCAAGAGTGCAAGTATAGATGATCTGGCATAAAACTTTTAAAAGGTTAGGATCTTTAAAGGAAAAGAAGCACTAATGTTTGCCAAACACTGTCAGAAGAGAAACAGTGTCTATCAGTAGACAATCTGCTCCAAATTAGCCAACTGTGTGCTTTTTCTAGCACAGTAAAGGTAGTTTGCTTACTGCACTGTTTCTGTACCTGCTCCCTGACAAGTCTCTTGTTCACCAAATGGCAAGTGCAGTGTAATGGATTGATCTAGCCACAACTCAATTTCACCTGTAGCTACTGCAGACCTCTCTCTTCTTTCTTCTCTTCCCATCCTTTCTTTCATGTTTTTATTTTGTAATCTCTAAAGAAGATGTTTTTAACTTTGAATTCAAGTTGACTCGAGATGTATCTAGGCACGCTGTAAAGATTGTTTTACTGCGACATATTACTACTGCAGTCTGCAGTGCTTAACATTATTTTAAGTGTTCAGATTGCTGGTCAGAGTGTCATACCTTTCCTGGCTTTTAAAATTCCAGTGAAAACGTTGGACATATTTAACTGTATACTTAAACAAGGTGAATTAAAGACATAAGTGTTTCCATTGAAAAGACTAGTAAAATCCCTGCTGGTTTAAAATGTGAAGGTTTTTATCCAGTCAACCGTGGGTCTTCTATTTATGTATCAGTAACTTGAAAACACAAAATGAAGCGTAGCTGAACCATCTTCTTTTAGAGTGATGGTTTTTGTCCTCATATTGCCAGAGAACACAATCTGTGTTCCTGCTCTGGCCTTTGGGCTTAACCACAAAGAAATGAGCAAGTCCTGTGAAGTCAGGGGGTAATAAAGATATCAACGACCTTGATATGTAATTGAGTGCCCAAAGGAACCTTGTCTTTCTGTTGACAATGTGGCTTTCAAAAGGTGGTCGAGGATAGTCCAAATAAAGCCAAATTTGAGTCAGAACTGCTTCTTTCATTATGTCTTTCCACCAGGGTAGGTTTCAGGGAGGGTTTAAAGCCATGTGTCCCCAGATGCTGATGCTGGCTTCTGATAGATGTGTAGTATATAATGGACATTCAGGCTGATCTGGCAATAGTTTGATTCTCAAAATGTCCAAAGCAGTAGAAGAAGGGTTTCTCTGAGTTTTTTTTGGTGGTGGTGGTTTTTTTGGTTTTTTTTTTATTTATTTCTTTTGTCGTGTGGCAAGATCAGTTGTAGGTTCTGATCCTCTTATTTATCTTCTGGCAGCTCAGAAGAGGAGTTGAGTGTATTATAAACTTGTAGCAGAGGATTGCTAGCTCTGCTGGGCAGCAGGGATAAAATTGACTTTACATCAATATCAAAATACTGTCTGTACAGGTGACATGAAATGCTAACAATATGAATTTAATCTCTTATCTTCTTCCTGCTCCCCCATTCCCCTGATATAGTCTGGTGTTTTGCAGTTGTATTTGCTGCTGCTGTTTGATGGATAGCAAATACTTGCTGATTACGTAACTAATTGACAACTATGGAAGTTACTTCTTTATTAAGCAATTTATCAAGTGATTAGGAGACCATTTATGTAGACTCTATTAACATAACACCAATAGTTGAGCACATTAGTAGGAAGAAAGTATGAGATGGTTTGAGATGCATTTTTTAAGCAAACTTTGTTTCATTTCCTCTGAGATTTCAAATCACAGGGGTATGATGCATTAAAACATTATTGCTTGGGGCTCCTTACACTGGATGGTCCGTTGGCCAAGTGCGCATTACATTTTACACCAATCAAAGTTTATTTAAATTTAATTAAGATTCATCAGACTGATTTGCTGTGCCCGCATTATAAATAGAGCGAGAGTGACTTGGCTTAAGTTTGGTTAACAAGAATTGAGCTTCATTGTGCAGTTGCAACATCAGTAAGTGCTATTGGCACACATAAAGTTACAAGTGGATGCTTTGCATGTGACAGTGGTTGCAACCCATGTCAAACCTGTGAACAAGAGTGTCATTAAGCATTTTGTGTGTGCGGGTGTTGGGGTTAAGGAGCCGAGTGGAGTGCGTGCATACATTGATTGCTTGGATCAATGTACGATTCAAAAACATGTTTGCTTACTGGCAGAGGAGACGAGCTTGAAATGGAGACGAGGTAAGAGGCCTGCCAACAGGACAGTAGATGTTTTGAGTACACAGAACTTGAGGGTCATATGGGGAACTCCCTGGTACCCAAACCTGAACCACTGAGGTGATTCTACTGCTATTTCCAATGAGGAATCCTCATTCCTACTGCTATATCCAATGAGGATATTTCCTCCCTAGACCACATTGCAGCCATGGTCTGCAAAGAGAATAATTTGGGTTTTTTTCATTTCCTCCTTGCCCCAATATGTGTTTTTCATTTCCCTTTGCAGACATGGAAATGGATAGGAACAGCGCAACACCCCAAGTGCCAAAAATATCTCAGTGTGGTTGTGAGAATAGAATTACTTAAGGTACTTCAGTGTCAACGCGAATATATTAATCCAAGCATCCTTCTGAATCAGCACAAGGGGAAGCAGTGCATGAGGAAAAAGGCCCCAAAACTTTGGAATTAAAATTGTTGATAGAGCATTCGCATTCTGCTTTTTCCTCCCTCCCCTCCTAACTGAACCAAAATTTTCCTTTTTCATTTTTTCTTTTCATGTTTTGGCAACAAAACACTACCTGGGTCCCCACCTGAAATATTCTTCTCAGGGGATCAAATGAAAGTAAAGTGACAAGAAGAAGCACTGGATTCAACGTGTGGGGAAAATACCACACTTCTGTTGGTGCGGTGTTAATAGTTCTTTTATGCAATATATGCATAAGAATTCAAAAGGCTCTTTTGCATTATTAACGTACCTCTAGCTTGACCATCGTATGAAGAGTAATGGAGAGGATTGTATATATTGACCCGAGTATGGCTGCTCGTACTTGACAGTGGTGTGTTAGCTTTGGCTGTGCACTCACTGCTAATTGCCAGCCAACTCCAGTCTGGAAGCTAGTAAGCCATGTTAGCATTTGGCAGTGCCTCTGCCAGTAAGTTCTATCTTTCTGGATTTTGGGTTGCTGGAGTATTGTTAGTAATTTGAGGAGAATTTGAGCTGGGGAAGAAGCAGGAGACAGGAGGTTTCTCTTTTTGGAGAAGATTGATTTTTTAAATCTTCTTGTGGGCAAGAAGTTTGTGGTAATGAAAGCAATTTTTTGCCATGTGAAACAAAGACTAGAAGATGATAATGCTATTCCTTGGGGCAGTGCAAAACAATTTCGTATGGTCTTTATTATTTAAGTTCTATTTGTAAGAATTTAGACGGTCACTTGGAAAGGTTTAATGATTTGTGGACACTACTGTATCTACAAGTGTAGAATATGATCTACAAGGGTGGAGATGGGGTGAATGAGAAGGCAGAGTATCACATTTTACTCCATGGTTTCATGGTACGCTCATGATACTTTCACAATGTAGTAAGCCAATGAAGAGGTGAAGGACCAGGTTCTCAGCTAGTGACTTTCATAAAGTTCTCTTTTCTTTAGCCAACAGAGAAAGAGCAGATTCTGGACAGAACAGCCAAAACCTGCTTTTTCCTTCAGTCATGATGCTACTCAGGAAAACTGAGAGCAGAGTTACTGGTTTTTATTCCTCTGAACTGGTTGTACAACAAGCAGACAATATATAACAAGTATGTAACTGTGTTTGTTTATGTGTGTCTATATATGTTTATATATTTGAATACATACACACACGCACACACAAATTCTTCCAATTTTTTGAAGTACCAGAAATGTTTTCTACAGATAAAATCCAAGTAAAGACTGTGGGCGTTAGTACTAGCCTTTCTTAAAACGCGTATGTGGAATCAGATGACTAAAGAAGTAGAGAGGAACTAAAAATGATTTATTGAAAGCTAGCTCTTTGTTTTTACTTGCTTACGTCAATGTGCGTGACCAACTAATGTATTAGACTGAAAAGCCTTGCTTATTCATATGTGGTGTTATTACAGACAATCTGCAATAATTAAATTTTCTAGGAGCCTATAATATAAAAGTCAGTATATACTTTCGATTCTTAATTTGTATATGCTACAACTTTCTGAAGACATTGATAAATAGGATGCAGGTTTGGGGGAGATACGCTATTTGATAGACGTACTCTCTTTGTGCTTTCTGTCACACTGATGATGAGCTAGTCGATTTTGTGTTGGTATGAATTGTTTATTACAGGCAAAGAAAATATACATGTTGTGCTTGTTTATATATTGCCCAGCAGGAATCTTAGAAGAAACAGATCTGCCTCTACAGCTTTTGCTGGTAGCAGCAGTGTTATGTGGTACCGGTGAGGACTGGGTAATTCACCCGCGTGCTTCTGTACTAGCTGTATATCTCCATAATTACTCCCCACTTTGGCTTTAAAAGAACCCAAGTACTACAGCCTTGAAAAAGGTGCCGGGCATGTATATTTAAGGCGTAACAGATTATGGTTGCTAATCCAGTTTAGGCATTTGTATAGGACCAATGCTTGTGTACTTGGTCCCAGAACAGCCTGATGCACAGAGTGCGTGCACTTATGATATTTCCTCACAGCGCATGGAATTATTTAGCGCTCAGAAAATGGAAGTATATTAAAAATACTTTTAACATTTACCCTTCACCACTCATAGCTGGCTTACAAACATCCACCCTTCCTAAGCAGAAGTAAATTCTTTGTCCGGCTGATTAGCTAGGAAAAAAAAAATCTCCTGGAGACCTTTGCGAGGTCATTAGTGAAGCTTTCTTTTCAGAACGTGAATACGCCACCTGCCTTTCACAGCCCGGGGGGAGCCTGGGCACACCGCAGAATAGCATCTGCATACTGCCAGACTGATCTGCTAATAGCCAAGGGAAAGAGAGAATTGATGCCAGGGGTGAAGAGAAATGCTGAAACCTTGCAAAGTGTTAAGCAGTGCTCACCTATTTATTAGACAGTTAATGCTGCCTGTAGTGTTACCAGTGGAGGATAAAAGAAGTGGGGCATGTTGCAGATTGTTAATTGGTCTTAGAGCTGCATGTTGTAATTACTAGCTCACTTTCTTCTCTACAAAGGAAAAAAATTTCCCAGAAGGGACCAAAGCTGAGACAGTTTTCATCTGCTAAAAGTCATGTTATGTTTTAAATATTTCTATTATTTTTTTCCAAAGAAACAGAAAAATCATTTTGCTATCAGACCGATAACCTGCAAGCAGGCCCTCACCTGATTTTGATACCTTAATTGATCACCCTTTATTAGGTGGTGGGGTAGAAACTGGTGATTTTCTCTGTACTTTGAAATTGGTTGTGGGGCATGTGTTTGTCCCTGGGAGAATGAGGAAGGTCATTTCAACAGTCTCTGGTTTTGCTTTGCATGATAAATTGAGAGTTATGTCCCTGGGTAGAGACATTGTGTAGGCTCGAAGAGTGTGCAGATGTGTTGGTAGGACCAATGGACAGAACTGCACGTAGGAGAGATGAATGGCAGAGCCATGGGTGAAAGTACCTGATGTTTTTAAATTACATGGTAACATGCAATGCGTATTACATTATGTATATGCTGCATCTGCAAGTTTATAACTTGTGTTCTGCCCCTTAGTTCCATCTCTGCTGAAACTTCATTTACATCACTTACCCTAAGAATTATCTGGCAGCTTTTTTTTTAATCTCTGTGTAAAGCTGCTGTATGAGAAGCATCTGGGTTTTTTTGCTGTTCCTTGTAGATTTTCCCCTCAAGGTTGTGTTACTCAGAGATCTAATACTTCATCTCCAGTCTGTGAAAACTTTCCAGACTGAAATGTCACAACCTGTCATATCTGACAAGAAGATGCAGATGTCATTCATCTCCTCCGTTACCCTGTCTTGCGCAAGGCAAATGTTTAAAGGATGTGTAAATGTGTGGGGAGAGATCTTCAGTTGGTGCAGATTGTCATGAACCCAGCTGACATGTTGCACAAGCTGAACGTCTGCCTTTTTATTTGCTCTCCTCTCAGCATTTTGCAATGTCTAAGCATATACAAACACACCCTATCCAACACTATCCCTAGTTAACTGAACAAATGAGTTACGTTCTCCTGTCACAGTGGAATATGGAGCATGCAACAATACTAGTGCTGTTTGTATCTTTCCTGGTATAAGTGCAAATAACTTTTTTCAAATGTTTTGCAGGTTACACGTGTGTAACATGGTAACATTTTAAAAATACTTCCACAAGGAAGTTGTTTATAGTCAACTTGCTGGAAATACACAAGGTAATTAGGGTTTTTTTTGTGTGTGTGTGTTTTTTATTGAGGATGGGTAATTTTCAGTTGACTGTTAATTGACTTTTAAAATCTTAACCTTCCTGTAGGAATAAGTTCTTTCTCTTTCCTCTGAGAGCTTCCATTTCATCATTATGGTCTTGCAGTTTGGTCCTCTCTGAGTATCCAGTTTGTGCAAACTATAGATTCTTTGTCCAGACACACTTTCGCAGTTGTGCTCCCATTTACTCCATGCCTTGCAGGCTAAAGACAAAAATGATTGCAATGTTAAACAGATTAAATTGCTAACTGTTTTATTTGACTCCTTATTCTTGGGAAACGTCCACTCAGATAAATTGATTCACAATAGTAAGAAGGACAATGGTTGCTATTTATGCTATCTGCCAGTTAACACAATATTTTGCCAAGTATCGTCTAGGTAAAGATTTCACTCTTAGTTTAAATGAGAAGTAGTTTATTTCCCTTTTCAGGCCTGTCTGCTTGCTGCAGATTGATTGTAACAGGTTAGCATACAGTTCTAAAACTAGATTCCTTGATGCTGATGGACATATTTTGGGGGGCAGGGGGGAGATGAAAAGGGCATGACTATCTCATCCCCATTGGTACCATTAAGAGCAGTATGCGTTCTCATCACATGAAGGGGGGAGTAGGTTTGCAGCCCTCCCTCCTCCTAACGATTGTTTCCTCCAGCCCTGATTTGTGCTTGCAATATAGAAAAGACAGATCTAGCCTACACTTCTGCTTTTTCCCCCATCTATCCCTGCCCTTTGTGTTCCCCCAGCAGGCACAAGGAGCTCCTCCACCAGCCCCAGCTGAGCTTTCACCCCCGCTGGTGGAGCAGATTTACCTCCCACACCAGCAGCAACTTTGGCTTCCCCTCTAGCTTTGTTGGCATTTAGGGTAGAGGTCGGTAGAACATACTGAAATAAACTTTTGTCTCAGTATAATGGTAGTGTCACCTTATGGTCCTTATGGCTGTATTATATGGCCTTATAGCAGCTTCAAGTGGAAAACATTCTTTTTTTTTCATATCTAGAAATAAATGAAGCTGTATGTTGGAATGAGTTCTTCCTTCGTAAGAAGGCTTGTCTGCATCTAAGGACTCAGTGCGTAAATACTTCTTGCCTGCTAAAATAAGGACAGTGCCTTGCAAATAATTTATTTGGAATTTCCTTCCTAGCTTATCTGACAATTTAGCATGGTAGCGTTTGGTTACTAGAACGCACGCTTCACTAAGAGGCAGGACAAGCTTCCAACTGTGCATGCAGAAAGCATTTGAATTTGAATTTCAATTAATTCACGTACAGCATGAAATAAAAATGTCATGTTTGGAGGAGGGTTATTGTTGTTTATGCAGTTTTGCTAGAAGACTCGCAGAATAAATGATTGGCTTGTACTACAGCGCAGTATTAGAACAAGAAGTGATTGCATTATTAGCTGACAAGTCATGAGTGGCCTGGATGCTTTAGTTTGCTCCCGTGTAAAACTGCTTTGAAGATTACGGGTCTGTCTGTTATGTCTCTCATCCTTTTTAACATCATATTCAGGTAGCTGTTACAACATTACTTGCCCTGTGATAATTCATTGAGCTATCAGCTACAAATATTTGTTCAGCCTAAGGAGGCCAGGCAGGCGTAAGAGAAAAAAGGTCAGATCATGAGGGAGAATATTCTGTGGCCTGAGTTTTTGAGTAAATTAGTATTTTACTTTTGTTCATAAAGGAATTGCAGTCGGAGCTGTATCGATTAGTCTGTGTCTGGGTGCACGTGCTCTTGATTGCTCGGCAGCCAGACTCCGCTTTGATTTTTGGATTGGCAGAAGTAATAATGCCGGAAGGCCCGAGTACAGGAGAATAAGTGGCCCCCAAAGGGCTTTGCTGCTACTAAACATCAGCAGAAACAGCTATGCATCCAGGCACGCACAGCTTGCTCTAAGTGAAAACGCTCGTTGACAGCACAAGGTATAAGACTGATAAGGGATTTTCTCATTAAAATGTTGTTGCTTTGTGTTTTGAGCTGAAAAAAGTTATCTTTATTCAAAACTGCAACCTGTAAAAAGAACCTGGTCGATTTCTGAGAAAGTTTTTATGATAAATTGTTCCAGAAATGTCTGGTTTATCCATCTTGACACTTTTTGACCTGAAATGTTTTGATTTTTTTCAGTGTAAGCCATACTGAGGGGTGAAATATCACATTTCTAAAATATCCTGAAAAAAAACTTTTAAAAACTAGCTATATTATGAATTGAAGGACAGATTTTATGCCGCTGTTTGGAGGCGTAGCCCAAGAGAAGCAGTAGTATGTCAGTATTCATATGGTTGAACTAGATGACCTCTTGAGATCCCGTCCATCCTGAATGACTTTATCATCCTATGTGAGAGCATATGAGGACAAGGCTTCTTTTCTGTTCCTGTGCATTCTTGGATCTTACTGGGATAGTCTCTAGGAGCTGCTGTAAAATACTGTCATCTGACCCAGAGTACTGTAACATTACACCAAAGCATCAGACGCTTTGATGTAAAAAAGCAAACAAAAGAGCTGGGCAGCAGAAGAGAGAATTCTATCAAACTTGAATGAGGAAGGTAGGGCATGCTTTGAGACTTCAGGTGTATTGTGTATTAACGACTTTGGGAAGATTCACATCCATCTGCTTGGGGGCTGAAGTTCCTAGACAGAAGAGATGAGGTCCAGGTATTAGAGAAGATTTAGCTCTGCAGCTGAACCCTTTGTAAGATGTGAATAAATCAAAAGAGCTTCACTTAATATCTCTAAAGATGGAAAAGAATTGTAGCTTTAAAAAAATAAAATAAAAAATTGCTATTTGCAGATCAGTTAATTGAGATATAAGTATGGTGTTCAGTTTTTGCATCTAGCACGTTCTTATTTGATTGATTTGACTAAACCTTACTTACAAAACACAGCAGTGCTGTCCCATAATCTGACCGGCTTTCCCATTGACTACACCGTAGAATTGTACATACAGGAATTGCCCAAGGGTCTTCCCTGCTTACTGCACCAGCACACTGAAAATATTGTTTAGTTTTGCTTTTTACCGCAGTTTTGAAAAGTCCATTTGAGGCCTTTGTTTTCATTGATGACCTATGTAATTTAAAATCCCCCAGGTTCCAAACTGATACGAGTTGGAGGCTGTTTGGCTCTTAAGGAGCAGGAAAACCAGCACTGTTTGTAATGATATGATAGTATTAGTGAAAAATATCCAGAGATCAGTGAATCCCTGACGTTGTACAGTCTCACGTAAATCACTTTTAACTCTTCCTCCCTTTGGGTTAAATGATCTCTATTTTGTTAGGTTAGGGATTTTTTTTGATCACCCATTCAGTTAGGTGATCTGCCAAGGATACTGCCTTGTCAATCTGTTTGCTCCTCTGTGGATGAACAATATTTTTAAAAATTGAACTTAACAGGAGGAGGTGGGGGAAATGTTCTTTTTTGCCTGATGAAGGAATGTGTGAAGTTTATCTCCAGAGCTTTCACATGGAGGAAAATTGGTGTATCCTTTCTAGGTTCATCCTTGAGATGTCCTTTTAAGAGCAGTGAATGTTCTAAAATCCATTGATACTGCTGGCAGCTGAAAACTTAATAAAAAAAGATTTAGTGATTTTTAATTGAACTAAATGCATTGTCCTACACACAAGATGTTATTTGAACTTGTAGAAGCAAGGACAATAAATAATGACAGTGATGCATAATGACACATTAGTAAAATTATGGTGGCACCCACTCCTTGCTAGGCACTTACCACACAGTCTCAAATGACAATCAGATTCTCTGAAGACTTTGTAGTATAAAAATAGATACATGAGCAGTCTACCAACAGGGTGCCGTCCTCTAAAAAAATTCCAGAAAACTAGCCCTTAGTGGCTTACAGGTATATTTATACATGTTGAGAGTGCATCTTTAGTAGTTTTTGGAGCCAAGACATGTAAGCCTTCATTATGAGGAAAAAAGCAAGAAAGATATGAGCAGTAAATTGAGATACACCAAACTGGCTATAAGAAAGCCTGTCCAAACTAGTCTTTCCATATATCTGTATTTCACCTCGGGCTTTGCTTCTGTCATTCAACATCAGCTAGGCAAAGTCTTTGGTCACATTAATTTTTCAAACCTTTTAGTTGGTTGGACAAGTTGAGGAATGGAAAGGATATCTTCAAAAGTTTGGGTAAAAGCATTGCTGTAGGAGTTCATGTTAAACGTATTGTCTTTGATTCTTAATTTATCCATGAGCTTTTTCTTTAATAGAGAAAATGTCTACAGAGGAGGGTTTCTGTCACACCAATAGTTAGTTGGGCTGGAGGCTCAGGCTACAGGGGACAGGGGGGATTCAAGATAGTAAGTATTGGGGGATTTTAGCAATTCTCATAGAACAGGAAAGCCATTTTTTCTAATTTACCAAAGTTGTGTGCAAGTGTCTTAATTTGACTTTGCATAGAGTATAATATTAAACGTGCTATTTTAAGCATGATTTAAAACGATTCATCAAACTGGGGAAAAAAATGAGCTGAAAATGTGGATTTATAATAATGGCATATTGGACCAAGACCGTGCAGTCTGTAAGACGCAAGGAGTACATGCTTTCAAGAAAAGCAGCACTGAAAATATTGGGTGAGGATTAAAATATATCTTGCTGATCTGTTACGTTGCCTGAATATCCCTTTGAGGGAATGTACTGTAATTCTAATAAATACTGTGTAATCTTTGTGTACTGTCTTAGTGATTTCTTTCTTCTAAAACCCCTCAGTAGTCATAATGGAAAGAGAGAAAGGAGAGGGATCCTCTGTTGCTAAAAGACCCATATGAGAGCTGGGCCCCACACGCTGCCGTGGCACAGGACTGAGGTGATTCCTGCCCTGAGAGTTCAGGCATGTTTCAGCCGAAGGCTCCNAGGCTCTGGTGATAGGTCCTTCTCTGAGGCCAAGTTGTGCTAGCTGAAATGGTCCTTGGCCCCGGCAGTTTTTTTTCTTTCCTTGCCAGGCTTTTCCTTTCCTTCAAGCCAGTCCCTGGCCTGGCCTGGCTGGGATGTGTGCGCCAATAGGTTTACGCTTTGTCAACTAGCCCAAACTGGTGGAGCTGGGTTAAGGACCAGTCACCCACAAACTTGTGCTGGCAGACCCGGAGAGAAGAGCAGGAGGTACCCTGTGCTTGAAGCACCTGCAGGGGGAAGGCCGAGCTTTGCCTTGCAACTAATAACAATTACATGATCTTGACTTTTTTTTTTTTGGTGGGTTATTGTATGATTGTCCTGACCTTTTCTCTGTGTACTGGCACACAATAGTATGACATGACAGACCTGCCTGCAGCCAGCCTGGTTTCCAGAATTACTTGCCAGAGCTTTGGCTTAGTGCTTTATCTTCGGTGCACATTACTAAATGCTCTGCTTTTGCATCCGAAGATGTCTTAGAGCCTTGGCAATCTTGTGTTAACCTTCATTTGAGGTGGGGCGATTTAAAAGTAGCTGTTTTAATGCCAGTATTTGTAGTTACAGTGGGACTTTGTTTTAAGAAAGCTTCCAAGTTCACCATACTTAAGTGTACAGCTTTTGTGCATCTCTGCCACCCCCTGCTCTTCAGAAATGGCCTGTGACTTTGCTCCTCCGTCCTTGATTTTTTTTATCTCCTTTTTTCTAATGGCAGTTGTTCCTGATTTTTCTGTGCCAGAAAGTTGAGAAGACTGATCTTCTGCGGCACTATAATGCTTGTCAGCTCTTTGCAATCCTGAGTTTTAACGAACAGTTTAGTTCCTTGCCTTTGAGCTTCTGCCTCTGCTGTTTTGCTGCTGTGCTGGAGCTTTCCCTGGATGAGCATTGGAGTGCCTGGCAGAAAGACAGGATTTCTGTCTTTCCTGCCTGAATAATTCCCTCTGACTGCATTTATCCAGCCCCCTCCTTGTCATACTTTATTTGCCTTCTTAAGAAAGCTAAAGAGAAATGCCACATCCCTAGGCCCCTTTATACTCGTTTGTGTATCTGTATTATAACAGCAGTGCTTAGCACTTGCATAATCTTGCTCCCCTGCATAATCACTGTAATCATTTATGCATCTGTTTTATAACAGGAGTGGGTCAGATTCTGAGATGGAGCAGAGCAGTTCTGGCTCTCCACTGCGTTCGCTGGTTTGGGTAGCACTCGTCATCACTCATCGGTGTTTATTGTACGTAGCGTTTTATGTGTCAAAACACCGGGAGCAAGTGTCTTGCAGATTTGAAGACTACCTTGTGTTACTTTCATTTTTGTGGAGTCAGCGCAAAATGTGGAATCAGCACAAAAGGTTGCCCAGCTTCAGGAAGGGGCAGCACAGCTGGATTTAGGTTCATTCTCTCTCTAATCATTTTAGGCAAGGTGAGCAGGTGGTGTTTATGCTCGGGAGCGAGGAAAGCTGAGACCTAGTGCTGAAATTACCTTGCTGAGCCACAGATCGTGGGGTGACTTGAGACCTACCGAGTTCCTGACTGTCCTCTGCTCACCTCTCCAGACTCCTGCTGCACTGCAGATAAGCCTGGGAGGCTTGAAGGCCCTCTTTCCTAATTTGAGGGTTGACAAACTACTGGTAGAGGGAGCATTTCCTCACAGGTTTCTGTATCAGGGAGCCATTTGGATGCTAGCTGCAGAAAGCAGAGATTCTACGGAGACAGTGTGAGAAATGTCTGTGTTAAAGAGGTCAAAGAGCTGCATCATCTGTAGTCATTACTGCACAGCGCTGTGCAGGGAGTGCAGCGCCAAAGCCGGCACCCTGGAGGAGCATCTCTGGGTGGAGCTCTCTTCCTCCTACATCCCTCTCTGCTTTTTCTCGGTGTTGACCTAGTTTATTAGTGTTAATTTTATTAGTGCATCTGCTTCATTTTTGTGATTATTAAATGCTTTTGGGGCTTCATAATTTGATTATTTCAGTGCCCTTCTCAATATAATTGAAGCCCGAATGAATGTAGCCTGAAAACATACTTTATTCTAACTTGATAAATCTTGTACAGCTAAACCAATTTATGTTAATACTTTTTTCTTTTTTGCAACCTTGTGCTTATGTAATTTGTTTAGTGGTGAAATTTTTTTTTTCTTTTTTACCCAGAGTGCCTGAAACTGTGGCACATCTCTCTACTAGGTCTCTTTCTGTCTTAAAGTTTTAAACACTTCATGTTTAGGGCCTTATATAACATATCCCATCTCTGTAATAGGAGGTTGACAATCCAATTAGACATCCATTGATTGTCCTCATCCATTCATTTGCATCATTGCCTCCTGCTGTGCCAGCTTCTCTTATGGTACCTTTTTATGTCTGCCCTTTCACATTATTGCTAGTTCATCTCATCTCAGGTGCTATGATACTTTCCTCATTCCCTGTCTGTGACACAACTTTCAGAGCCTTTCATTTTCTGCTGCATTTTTTTTTTCTTTATCTTTCATGGCTGTCAGACCCACCTTCCCACAAAAAAAAAATGATCTGAACTCCTCACGCTCTTGTGCAGGTCATTTTAATGCCTTGCTTAGCTTGTTTGCTGAGGTGAGTCTGAGAAGTGTAGCAAGACCCTACTTTTCTACCTAACAAGAGTCATATGTGCTCGCTGTGTGGGTGGGGAAGTAAGAGGAGTAACGCATCATTTACCTCCTGTGGGGTGCTGGTGATTTGCAGGCAGTGCTCATCTCAAGAAGAGAGCTTTGACTTCCACTTTCTTTGAACAGGAGGGAAGTGAAACCGAGGTTGGTTTGGAGAGCACCTCCCCATGGAGGTCCAGGGGCCCTGCCAGAATCCACTGTGAGCCCCAGAGGATCAGGACCTCCTGGGTTAAAAGGCGTGAAGTTGTTGCTGGTTCACCATGCGGCAACTAACAAGTTCTTTGGACCCTTGAGCAAAGTCTTGCTGTAGATTTAGTCCTAAAAATGTAACGGCTCATTTTCCTAAGCCTACATCTCTAATAGTGGGTTTGTGGTAGTTTAACTGGCTTGTCATAGGTATATAGCATATCTCTTCATAGATGATTGGAATAATTCTATTGCAGTTAGGAAGGATTTAAATCACCACTCAGCTGAGGGCCTATTTTGATATCCTCGATGGTAGCTTGCAGAGTTTTATAGAGCTCTGACTTGGCAGAATAATGGATTACTCTAGAATGTGCTGAAGACTTTCCGTCAGGGAACTGGGAAAACCTGACATCTGGTTGGACAAGGAGTAGCATATGTGGTAGAAGTGAAGAACTTCAATGCCCCAGAGAATTTCCATTACTACTTTGGATCCAGTGGAATGTATCCATGCAAGGTACAGAACTACAGCATCCGATCATCTGTGGTGTGGCATTTGTCTTTTTCATTTTCTGCGTAATCAAAAGTCACAGACTTGATTGTATTTGTTTTCTTTCCTCAGTGTGAATTCAAGCACTGGAGGAGTAACAGTTTGTAATGGCGCAAAAAGGGCTTGAAACCTTGCCAGGTATTTTCTGTAATTAAAAATGGAATTGGAAATATCAATACCTTTTCTGTTTGTTGTACTGATGCCTCTGAATTTTCTGATAAATATCAGGGTTATGACAAATAAGGAGCCAGGGGAGTCAGTGGCTCGGGGGATTAGTGTCCAGAGCCCTTCACCTTCAGGTCACCATTCTGCATCTGGCCCAGATTGATAGTGACAAAAAATCACTGTCTGATTGCTGCTCAGTGACGTGTGCGAAATGGATTTATATTTCCAGGCTAGGTATATCACCAGCCCCCTGGGAACAATTGGCAGCAATTGATACCCTTGGTATTTTCCATAGGGAGGCCAAAACCAAATCAAGCCCTTGCTTGTAGAAGTACCACCCCAAGAACAGAGTGATGCCAGAAGCTCTCGTCATGCCTGTCTCAGATGCTCTCTGCAATATGCAAGTGGTCTTGGTGAAGGGAATTTGTCAGCCAAGTACCTTTTATTAATAATATTGGTACATTTAAAATATGTTCAGAAACAATCTGATGCAGAAAAATTAGAAAACATTTCACATCAAGCTTCATCAAGTAGGAAACTTTCATCATGTCCTTACTGATTATGCTCTAAAACTTCAAGGAAAACAAAAATTAGAAATATTCTAGTATTAAAATAGTATAGTGCACAGGTGGGTAGGATATACAAATGTTTAATGCACAGACATTCTAAAGTTGTCTGGATTGAAGTTTTTAATTTTAAGATATGGCTACTGAAATTTCAGTTTGAATGAACCCGTGTTAGTTCTCTCCCAAAGTACTTGCCAAACATCTTTGTGAAATGAAGCCATTGCGCTTACAGGACAGGGAAAGATGTTTCTTTTTCAGTTTAAGGAAGCATTTGGCATACAATGCTTCAAACATTCACTATGTGGTATGTGTGCTGAGTTGCACCTACAAAACAAGTAGGGGAAAATGTTATTTTTGGTCGCATGAGGAAAGGAAGCAATTTACATAGTGGTTTCTCTTCGTGGCAGAGATGCTGTAGACAGTTGGCGGAGATGATAGGCTGCGTAGAGTAAAATGGAGCATGCTGTCCATGTTGGCGAAGTAGATGGTGGTAGTGTCTTATGGAGATGCTACCTGTGGTTTCACATTTTGCAAGTTTTATAAGGCAGTAAGAGTGAGTCACGCAAGAGAAGTGGAGACTGGATCCAGTCATATTACATAGATCAGGTTTTGAAAGATAAGTGGACTTTTTACCTGGTAGGAATTGAACCCTCTAATTCCAGTGGAGAGGGTTAGACTTACTGTTTTGTATAGCCTGAGCTTCCTGTATGGTCAATAAACCATAACAGTGATATATAGTATTTGCGGTTGTCCTGGTTTGAGCGACACAGGACTAATTTCTTTTCTAATGCTTGGGAAAACTTTTAGAAGACGCGGTCTGAATTTGTGAAAATATTTACTTTATAGCCAGCTATGATGTGTGGGTTTCAAGGCCTCCTTGGTTTTTTGAGCTCACCAGGTACAGGGATGAGGAGCGAGGCCCGGGCACTTGACCCAAGCTGGCCAACAGGATTATTTCATACCATGAATGTTACATTCAATATAAATTAGAAAGTTTGCTGTGAAATTTTCTCTCTCCCTTAACGGCGGTGATCCAGAGAACTTCTTTGCCCCAGTGCTGGACCCCTGAACCCTTCTCTCCCTCCTGAAGCCGTAGCATTGTCAGTGTCCAATATTTGCTGTCCACTGCTGGGAGTGTGTGGCTTCCTACTGATAGAATTGGCTGAGTATAGTCCTTGTAAATTTTATTTTGCTATTGGGATCAATTTTGGTTCTTTAGTGTTATTAATGTTAGTTATTTAGTCTTATTCTATTAAATCTGTTTGTATTTCAGCCCCCAGGTTTCCTTGTTTTTTTTCAATTCCCCTTCCCGGATGGGAAGGGGTCATTGGGTGATAGAATAATTGTCTAAACGACAATAAATTGTTGTGGGTTTCTCAAACCATAACAGTGGTTTTGTGCAGAGTGAAAGACAGACAGCAAAGGCTACTCTGGAACGTAGCTTTGCAAAGATGACAGACAGGTTGCACCTGATGCAATGCCCAAGTAGATTTTAGATCCCAACAAATTGGCCTGGAATTTTTTCTGCATAGGTGGAAAGAGGATAGAAAATATCTCCTAATTATCTCCCTGAAATACAGAGTAAAAAAGTGAGTGGTGAGGACAAGGAACTGTGGGGGTTTTTTTCTTCATAATGTTAATAATAATGCTATATTGCATTTCTGCCAGTTAAAAGCTTATTAAGCTGCTATCATGGTAAATAGGTTATTAACATTGAAAATGAATGTCACTAGCATCATTGAAAATTCTTTCAATTCCCTTAATATCTCTTAAATGCTCAGCATAACGTACCAATCTGTCTAAGTTTTGGATCTGAGGAATTATATGTTCTTAAAAATAAATTCAAAACCCTTTTTTTTGTCACTATATTGTACACTTCCCAAGAATACAGAATTAGTAAACATTTTAATGCAGTATTTAGAGATCTGTCCACCCAGTAATTTATTTCACGTTGCTGCAGTTGGAATCAAATTACTTTTCTTCCTTCTATTTCCCTATACCCTGCCAAAGTTGACTCCAATTTAGAAATAATATGCGAAATTACTGCAGCTTGGTTTTCAAAAAGCAAATTTGCTATTTTTCTGATTATTTTTTTCCAGGGTTGTAAGCAGTTAAAACTGCTATCAGAGTGGCATCCAGAAATTCTTGTGTTCTTGATGAAGATGATAGTCATGTTTAGTAACAGAGGGATCAAAGATAATCTTGAATGTAGCTATTCAATTTGCATACACGGAAATCAGCAGTAATTCTACTGAAGTTTATGGATTTTAACCCTCAACAGAAGCAGCTCCAAAGCAACAAACTGAAACATAAACCACTGAATACTTAACTTCTTAGTTTAGCTTGGTTTTGAAATATTTATTTTAGATTTTTTTTCTACCTTTCCATGTAGAGAAATCAGTAAAGCTACAGAAATAAGCAAAGAGGTTTTTTGTATAATCCTTTCAGATCTTAAAATGCTCTCTAAGTACAAGGTTTTTTTTTTTTTTCTTAGATTGCTGATTGTGGCTGTGTTTTGGCAGTGTTGAAGCTGTTTAACAGGACATGTCAACGGTGTGGGACAAACACAGAATGACAAAAGAATAAAGCAGAAGATAATGCTGCAAAAGTGAATCTTTCTTTATACTATCCTGACCTTTTTTGAAATGCACCATCTTTAAAGGACACAAACAGTACTTTGATTTGTAGCTCGTCTAAGTGATGGCATCTTCAAGATCCCGTGTGCCCTCTCAGCTTACTAGATAATTTTTAACATATATAGCAAGAGTGAAAAACATTACCCATGAAATAGCACAAAAACCATAGCAGTGTTGTGGGTAGAGAGTCAGAAAGTCTTGGATCTGCTGTTGCCTTCTTGTGTGACTATGTCTAGGTCATTTAGGGCAAGTTGTCCTGAGGTACTTGAGTTTTGTGATGCTCTGTGCCTAATGGACTTTGTTCCCTGGAGCTGTGAGAGCCGTTTTGCTCCTGTAAAGGGAGGGAAATTTGGAAAATTCCTAGGCACTTTTTAAAAGCTGAGGATGATGGAGCACCAAGAGATAAATGGTCCTTTGTGGCCTGTCCAGTAGTATGTAGGCACATAGAAAGGGCCTGACCGTCTTTGTGGAGCATGTGTTATATCGCTTTATGACTCAATTCTTCATCTGAAAACCGGGATTAAGAATGCTTCTTTCCTCTCATCTATTTAGACTGTAACCTCCTTGGAGCGCTTAGCGTTTGTTTATGAGAGTGCTCAGGAAGATGGGTCTGCAGTCCCATATGGGACATGACTTTCAACCAGGCCATTGCAGTAATAAAGACAATAAGAACTGCCTGCAGTATCTGGATTTTCTTGAACATTTTTTAGCAAAGTATATGCAATATTTATTTTATATGGTCTGAGAGTTGGAGCAGCAGGAAAGGTAATGTCTGGGCTCACTTGAGAGCCATTTAGCATTTTCTTGAGACCTGCCTCAAGCAACTAAGTTGCACTGCCACGTATGTGTGCTTAAAGTCCCTTTTCTTGGGAAAATATTCCGGTGACAGGCCTCTGGAAGAGGCAAGGGTCTCTTATTTCAGCCACTTCCTTGAAGTGATGTCTACGGCATGATCTGGAGTAGCTTCACAGCTCTGTGTGTTTCTGTGTATTGCTCTTTGCTCCCCTCTCCATTTGCCAAGTGTGCAGTTTAGCCAGCTCTAATGTTTTCAAAACCTTCGTCCAGTGCAGAGAACTCTGGCACTGCTAGTTCCTTATTTTAAAACCTAAAAAGGTGAGTGTGTATTTAATACTAAATTTCATATAGCTTCCATATTGCTCATTTTTAATCTATGTCAAATGTTTCTGAATTTGCTCACTACTGAAAATTGGTACTGAAAAGTTACTTTTGAATTTTTAGTGTTTGGAGGAAACTTGTCAATTGAAGCTTAATGCCTGGGTCATACAGCTGCTTCCAGCTCCTTGCTGTGATTTCGTTCTCACCAGAAACAGCGCTAGTTGTAAAAAAGGTGCTTTAAAATGCTAGGTGTGGGTTTGGTTTCCTTTGGTTCTGCTTCTAAGCCATATTTTTACATTGCCACAAGACTTAAACATTACTTTTTCAACTTCTGAAAGCTGTAGATTCTCATGTCAGAATCTGGGGGATAAAAAACAAACAAGTCTGCTAAATATGGAAAGACTTAATGAAACTAAGTGAGCTGCCAGCACAGAAAACCATTTTCTTTTTTTCTGGATTAGAGATTTGAAACAGCTTAGTTCTTACTCTACTGAAATGTTTCTAGAACGAGGATCTATTCATCCTGGATTCTCTGCTGCTTAGAAGAAAAGCTCAATCCCAAGAAGCTGTGAAGGCGTAAAGCCTGAGCCATATACATGAAACTGTGTGTACATGCTGCAAGATGTGTTTTAATGTGTGTCCTGCATCCGAAATTGTCATTCTGGGCTATGGTTACAGTGAAAAAGGACAAGGAATATGTTGTAGGGAGGATTTAACAAGCAGGCTCCATGTAGCTTCCCAGTATAAAGAAGGTTGCCAGCTCTAGGTGGACAGTTTGAGCAGGTAAGTTGTAATGAATTTGCTGAACATAGAGGGGCTGTGTCATTTGAAATGATGAATAGTGTCTTTTCAGAGGAATATTTTGATTTTTTTTCTTCCCATTCTTATTCTCTCCCCTCAGAAATGAAGGGACTGAGGTTTCCTCGTTTGGATCTGCCTGTTCTGGGGTTTTCTTTTTTCTTAACTGAAGAGATTCCAAACTACAAACTGCTACAGAAAGGGATCTTCTTAACTCCTTAATGACTTAGATTTATGTAGCTGTTGAGCAGAGGAGGCTGTAATAGTCGTCTTATCTCTCGGAGGAAGAATGCACAGTAGCTGCTGTTTGTTTGTCTTGCTGTGCTAGATTGGGCTTTGTCTTGGTGATGAGTGAAACCGAGTTTGGGACAGACTGCGCTCTTCAGTCCCATTTTTGTAGTTCTTATGAACAGGTCTTTGTCTTTTTGTAGCCCAGAACTCCCGCGTCTAATAATGATACAAAGTGGTAGGTGCAACTTTCAGTTTTCCAGATGGTGTGCTTTATAAAGCATTGCCACAAGCAAAAGAAGTTACCTTTGTACTGGCAAAGGACTGGAGTTGCAAAGAAACCCCCAGACTGAAGAAAGCCCACACATAGTATTTATATTTTGTAACTGAATTCAGGAAATGGTGAAAAGGGAAACTGAGTTCTAATGCCCATACTTAATTTTTAAAAAGTCTGTGTTAATAAAACAATCAGAACGTGTAAAGCAAGCTGTTATCCCGCAAACTCTTCCTGAATGTGAATTGCAGAGTGATACAACTCAGTTTTTCCTAGCTGCTGTTCAGCCAGCTTCTTGAAGAATGGTAAATGAGAAGAAAAGAGTGCTGGAGGAATTAGCACTTCAGGGTCTCCTTTCATTCATCAAAGAGATGTATTTTCAAGCTTAATATAGTTTCACACATGCTGCCATCAGCAAAATCATTACATTAAGGGCTTTCCAAAGTTAGTAGGGAATTAAGGGAGGCATGCTCTGAAACTCCAAAGACAATCATAAAGATGTCAAAGATTTCCTTTGATCTTCTATTTGTTTTCCATAGTTCTTTCAATAAAGGCATAAATCATCGACTATAACCAGAACAAGGCATGGTTTTCTGAAGCAGTGTTCATCAGCAAGAATGCTTGCCAGAATAAGCCCTCAGCTTTACGAGTACAGGAGAAGTCTTGTTCTGACACCAAAAGATGCAGTTGAGTTGCCAGACAGAATTAAGTCTGTTTTATTGTTTCACCTATTTGCAATTCTGCTTCTTCCTATTCCAGTGTTTCTATGTTTACCTAGAGAGCACAGATTATTCTCTTTATTAATCTTTGTATTTTTAGCTCTCCTGATTTCTACATGAATTGACCAAGTAGCAATTCCAAGCGGCTTTTTCTTCACAGTGGGCTAGCGTACTTTTAGGATGTCTCCTTGATGCAGCCCAAGTCGTGGTGATTTCATGTATTGGTAGGCATGCCTTCTGACAAACTGATGGGAGCAATTTAGGATAATATGTGATGTCACATTTGTGAAGAAAAAACCTCTACCAGTAAGCAATAATCAGGACCTCTTTCTCAAGCTTCATGCTGGAAGAAGACAGCTTCTGGTTTTGAATGTTTCATGCTTGTCACAGGTAGTGTCAAATGCTGACTTTCTTCTTTGTAGCCTGTCTTGCATTTTCTGTGTTGACTATGTAGTGCATTATGAAAAAAATAAGTAATCTTGGCAAAGTGAGTCTTATGTTACATTCCTGACAGGTGTTGAGTTTAGGAAATATGTGAAACACCCTTTGACTGAAGAACTATCACAAATCTGTCTAGGGCCATCTTTTGGTTTTATGTGACTGCTAGCTCAGTCTCATTATACAACGAGTACTATGCCAGGAGCCATCCCAGGTGATAAGATTAGATATTACAGACCAAAGACCAGGGATATTTCAGGTTAGGTTTAAAGAGTGCCATCCGGCTCCATGTGCAGCAAAATCATCTTGGAGGAACACAGAACTTCATTTTGTTTGAAATGCACATGAGATCTTTGAGAGAAAGGATGAGATCAGTTGCAGGAGGGACAGGGAAAGATAGAGTNTCATCTTGGAGGAACACAGAACTTCATTTTGTTTGAAATGCACACGAGATCTTTGAGAGAAAGGATGAGATCTGTTGCAGGAGGGACAGGGAAAGATAGAGGTTGCATCTTGGGGTGTCTGTTTATTATCCAAAAGTTGGGTGGACAACATGCTGTCTGTGAGCCAGCAATGCACCCTTCCTGCAGAGATGGCCAACGGCTTCCTGGGCTGCATTAAAAAGGGTTTTGCCAGCAGGTCAAGGGACATGATCCTTGTTCTCTGCTCAGTACTGGTGAGACACATCTGGAGATTTTTGTCCTGTCCTGGGCTCCCTAGTACAAGAGAGAGATGGACATGCTGGTGTGCATCCAGTGAAGGGCCACAGAAGTGATTAAGGACTTGGAGCATCTGTCATATGAGGAGAGGCCCTTGAGAAGAGAGAATGCTCAGGGGGATCTTCTCAGTGTATATAAATACCTGATGGGGAAGAGTAAAGAAGACAGAGCCAGACTTTTCTCAGTAGCGCCCAGTGAGAGCAGAAGACACAGCAGGCCCAAACTGATGCAGGAAATTCCATTTCAACATAAGAAAAAACTTTTTTACTGTGAGGGTGGTTGAACACTAGAACAGCTTTGCTGGGGGCGTTGTGATGTCTCCGTCCTTGGAGATACTAAAAACCCAACTGTACGACGTGGTCCTGAGTATCCTGCTCTAATTGACCCTGGTTTGAGCAGGAAGGGATGGACCAGACAATCTCCAGAGGTCTCTTCCCACTGCAGCCGTTCTGTGAAGGAGACAGTATTGAGGAATAGAGGATATCTGTTTAATACTTTTCACTCAGGAACATCTGAAATAGGAAGGGACCCCCAGGACACGTGTGATCTGTCTGCTCACAGAGGTGCTCTTTAGGACTTACTTGAACTCCGACTTTTTCAGCACTCCCAGACTTCTGATTCTATTCAGTCAAATTGCATTGTCTTAGTTTCAGGCTCGGAAGTGGATTGACTGAAAGATGTTTAGCCTCCATCCTCAATTTTGCAAGATGTATTTCTGGAGGTAAAAGTGGGTGATACTAGCAGGAAAAAGGTTGATAGTATCGGGGAAAAAATGAAAAGAAAAAGGAAGGCTGACCCGTTTCTCTGCTCCCTTTGAAAGAAGGAGCTTAGTGGAGTGCTGGCCCACACTGTGGCAATTAACTTATAGCAACTATTAAGGGTTAAGATTTTAGAGGACCAGATAAGGATAGTTGTTCAAAGTAACCTGTCACTTTGGCACAGTTTTATTTCATTTTATCTATCTATATAATTAAAAATGACAGTCATAATTTACAACAGAGTAAATTCTGAGGGCTAGCAGTTCTTTTGCTCCTAAATGATAGTTCCTGGCATTGGGAAGATGTTTCTCCATTGTGCACTGAGGAATACTTTGGCAGACCTGCTGTAGTGCACATAGCTGGCAGAGGAGTGCAAGGGACCTTCAAATGTGATAGGTCTCATCATTTCTATCCAGGTGACAAGTAATTTAAACAGCACTTTGTCAGGGCTAGAAATTAAGCATTTAGGCAATGTTAATTAAGAAAGCATGAAAATGCCTTGGATACGTTGTTCTCTACTTCCAGAGAAGGCAACACAGCATGGATATTTGGTGGAAAAAGGAGACAGACATGTTATATCTTGATGTTAATTGGCTATTTTTTTTTCTTTATCTTTCTGTACCTTAGCTGGCCATACCTCTGTATTCAGAATGTTGTTAGTTATATGTTTATGATTATGCATAATGACAAAAACCATTTCCAACTGATTCTGAAATTGATATTTCTCTTCGGGCAGTTTTCTTCAGACATCGTTGATGGATCAGCTGCACTGTTTTTCAGTCAGTGAAACGAAGCTGTTTCTTTTGAAATTACGATTGTTCCCTCCCTGCCCCCCTGTTGTTATCTAATGCTAATGAAGGCTATTTTTAGTAATTACATTCCAAAAATGGAACAGACTGCATTTAAAACCCTTTTAGAAGTTAAAAGCAAAATGGTATCAGGAAAGTCAGGCTGTAACAACAAATTATTGGCTATGCTCTTGGTGCTGAAGAGCAGCTTTGTGGAGTAAGGCCAAGAGGCTAAATGTATATTTAAAGAATGTATGCTTTTGTATTTTTTTCCTACTGAAAAAAGGCTTTGAATTCTCAACAAAGGATTTTATTTTGCAGGCTACACACTTTAATGGTCTGTGTTCTCTGCTGCTTGAAGTTTCAGATTATCTTAAGAGCTGGTCATCTTTGAAATCTGACCTGGCTAACCTTCTTCTGTAAAATGCAGTAGTACTAACCAGTCAGAACAAAGAGACGCTTTCAAAATTTGACACTGTTGATTGACAGAATTGGTATCGTATGACAGTTTTATAGGATGCTGAAATAGCAAAATCATTTCTTGAATCCTACCAAGATGGCATTTGTCAGTTTTTCACATAAATATTAGCTGAAATGTGTATAATAAATTAGCTACGTTATAGTCTTGGGGGAAAAAAAAGCCCTGAAGGTTTCAGAAAGATTTCAGTCCTCCTCTTATCAATTCTTTATATACAAAACTTGTGCATGTTCTAATTAAATATGTGCACATCCATGTATTCTACTGAACATGCTGAAATTGTTGGATGACTGAATGTATCAATGACCACTGAATCTGGATATTTTTCAGCTGCTGCATTTCTTACATGGTAAATGCTTCAAAACCAGCATAATTGTGAATATCAGGTTAACAAAAAGACCAAAATGTACTGAACTTTATACTTGGCAGGTAGGGCATATTAGTTCTAAGCTCTGTGCTATGTGTACAGCCACTGCCAAGAAAAGAGCATAGACACCTTCTGTTATGCTATTAAGAGCATATTTAATTTAGACAAAATGCATAATTATGCTTTTTGGTGTAGCACAGTTCCTTCGCAGGTGAATCAGAATTTAATGTGATTGTCCCCTTAGGTGTTTGCTGAATACTGTGTTCTCCTCGTGTTACTTATTCATGCTGTTCCAGAAGCATAACTGCATACAGTGACGCGTTCACACATGATGCAAGAACATTGTACCATAATGAAAAGTTTTGCTTACAGATATTTCCTATTAAATAAAAGAAGTGCAAACCTGATGATCACTTACTTTAGTTGCTTTTTTTATTTTCTCCTCTAAGTATATTCTTACGCAGAACCAAACAGTATCTGAAGCTTCAATGTATTTCTTCTAGAGTACTCGGGGAGCAGAGACCCTTGAATGTGTGATCTTTGGGATCCACAAAAGACTGTTTGCAACCACAGTACTTCCTTGTATGATAGCTGCACCCTCCTCTGTGGTCACTGTCCTGAATGAATCTCGGGGACAACAGAGGGTTTATGTTACAGAAAAATAGAGCGAATAAGGTGATGCTTATGAGAGTGTAGACCTTTCTTCTTCTTGCCCATGGCATTTGGTACCAAAAGTAAGATCAAGGTAGAATCCGACTGCCTTGATTTACCATGTTCTCTGCTTTTTCTGTCCAATATCATTACTGTTTTCCAGGGTTCCCCGCACCACCACCCCCCCACCCCTCCGCCTCTTTTCTGGTCTGGATTGCTTCATGCCTGACTGGATCAGAAATGTTTATATTTAGGTATGTCATCAAGTTTTGCTAAAAACTGATTAAATCATGAGGGAGCGCTGAGGCAGTCGTGTTTCTACAGCTGATTCCCAAACAAGACTTACAGAAGGAAAAGAAACTCATGGAATAACTTGCATTTTGTGTCATCACATGGTGATAATCTTGAGCAGTGAACAACTGTTGTAGTGGTAATGGCAGTGCAAGCACATTGGACATTATTGGACACACGTAACTGGAGCCCTGCGGTGACATCTCCTTCTTATATGCTCTTGATTTCATAGGTATTGCTACTTAAAAGAGGTAGAGATCACTCTTTGATTCCTACTGCTGATGCCCTTAATGAAAAGGTTCTTCTTTCTGAGGGGCCAGGTACCAAAATTTCCTTGAAAACAATGGGAACAGGAGGTGTTTTATCTTCTTTTGAAATCTGCTCATATATCTAGATGTCGTAATACATTTTAAAGAGTATATGGCTAAGCTGTATGCATGTTTGTGGGGATAATGCATTATAGAGTGGGTAAAGAAATGTTTGTATATGTTTGAACATCCTGGAGGACTCAATAGTTGTCATGTTACATCATCAAAAAGAAGTTAACTATCCATCCCCGATTTCCTCATTGTACCTGTTTGCCAAAGAGCAGAGGGACAAAGCAAAATGAGAAATGTTGATGTACAGCTCATGCTTCCACTGCGTGCTGTTAACAGCTACCGCTTCTTTCTAGGCAGCAGTTTGGTTTTAGGCAAGGTGGATCCTGAGAGAGAAAGTGCAGAAGTCAGCAGAAAGGCAGGTGATGGAATTTCAAGGTGGAAGGGTGTTCAGAGCATAGAAATTATTTGTGCAGGAGGATTTTTCTCTGCAAGAGGTAGTTGTAGTGGTGAAAAAAAGAGCTTTTCATCTGTGTGTGGCTAAGATAGAAAATTTAATCTTGTTGAGGAGCTACAGGCTGAGAGGAGCTTCTGTGGTATCTGCAACCATAGCAGATGTTAGGTGTCTTTGATGTTGGTCCTGTGTGTTGTAGGAGCATATGCCCCTGCAGCACTCAGGGAGAAATGCTGGCACTACTTTCTTGCTTTGTAGCGGCTACAATTCGTACCTTGAAGGCCTGTGGCATGGTCTGGTTTAGCATTCTTTTAGGCCACCAGCAAAAACGAGGAGGTGCGTGTTGTCTCTCCTCTCTTGGCATTATACTTCATGCTGTTCCTTCTAGCTATTGTACTGTTATTTTCTAGGCTATCTCTACTAACCCTTGCCCTCAAATAGAAATTGTGTGTTCCATCAGCATGCTTAGTTCTTATCAGCCCTTTGGGCTGAAAAAGCTTTTTCTTTGTAACTCTGAAAATATTATTTCAGAAAGATGGTGTGTCTTTGTGTGGTGTATACACATCTATCTGTGTATCTCTATGTAAATATATAAATGCGCATTGTTATATATATGCGATCACACAGTCAACTGCACTAAGCATAGCAGAGATTCTATTGGTTTGAGGTTTTTTACATTAAGAAGGGCCAAATTTTGGAAATACTGTGTTTCTGTGAAGTTTGTTCAGTCCTTGTTATTCTGATGATCTGCCTTTAAATTTGCAATACTGATTCCAGATTCAGCATTGTAATGTCGAAGATAAAGTGCCCCTACCTATAAACAGACATTTATTAATATGGCAGAAATTAACAGTAATACTTTAGTAACTCTCCTAAGATGTGGCAGAGCAACTTGACTTTCTTGCAAGTGCCCTTAGGAATGCAAGTGGCCACCACCAAGACCCATCTACTTAACTATGACTGTTTACACCATAAACAGAAATTCACTCAAATAATTATATTCAGAATTATAGAAAGCTGTTGCTGCTTTAGATTATTTGATCTCTCTGGGGAAACTTCCATCAAACATAACAGCCTATGTTTTTACTTTGTTAATTATAAAGCTGTGAACAAGAAAATGCAAGACAATCTCTACTATTCTTAGTGTAATAGTAACTTCCTAAAATATTACTGCCTTTATGAGTCCCAGTGGAGGATCTTTCTTTGTGAGGAAAAAAACCCACCATCGTATTGCATAAATGAGGAAATACATTCCAGATGTATTAAGCAAATAATCAACAAGCATGGTCTCTTATAAATTCATGTACTTAGGTTATCTGCAGGTTGGCTTATGATTTTTTCTCAGTCTACTCCATCCAAAACAGATGTTGTTTATTCTTGAACATTGAAACATTAGCTTGTGTGTTTTCTGCCAGGACGGACAGATTAAAAATATTCTCTTCTCTTCTTTTGTGTTGATGTGGAAGAGCAGCTGGATGTCGTGTAGAGTAATACTTTGCTTTTGGCTGCTATTGCTTCCATAAAGACGAAAAATTCTGTATTGCCCTCCTATTGGAATGTTTTTAACGAAGGCATTACAGGCCTTCTTATTCCTTAAAGGATCTTTTCTTAAAGATGAAAATCTTAAGATGTCAGACAGGATCCATGGAGAGGACTGATCACTTTGTATTGTCCATCAGGAATCCCAAACAGCTGAAGATCCTTGGAAAGGATTTGAGGCTTTATCCAGCAGTGTTTGTGCCTTACTCGTGGAAGTCACCTTTCTTGCTTTTTACATTGCCATTCATTATTTTCAAATTGCTTGTCCGTTGTCTTTGTTACAATCCAGAACAGTGGCTTGTGTGGATATATTTTCCCATCTCATTTTCACAGGGCAGGAATTGCTCTGTGAGGCTTACGGTTTTCAATGAGCATATAAAACGCAGTGTTTTTCAAGTTTTTGAATTTTTTGCCTTATTCACTGTATTCACAAAAAAAAAAAAAAAGGAAGGAAGGAAAAGGGAAAAAACAAAAAGGAAGACAAGATATCCCAGTCAATTCAGCTGGAGATTATTGACCTGTGTCACTCCATCTGCGGAGATACTCAAAACCCAGTTGGAGCCAGTCCTGGGCAACTGGCTGTAGCTGGACCTGCTTGAGCCAGGGGGATTGTACTAGATGATCTCAAGAGGTCCCTTTCCACCTGAACCATTCTCTGAATTTGTGTGTTGCAAAAAGGTTCTTCAGAGAATTCTTTCCTTTGGTGCTTTGATATTTGTATGTTCCACTGTGATTAGTTCTGCTATTGTGTGTGATAATTAAATCGTTATCATTCTACTCCTGCAAGGTCTCCGCAGTTCCCCTTCTCAGAGCATCATCAGTTTCAGTGATGCACGGTTGCTGGGCACTTCTAATTGCAGGACTGTAGCTGAGCCAATGCCCAAAAGTAAACATTTGCTGAATTTTGAAACCATCAGGCATATGAAACCAGAGCTGCTGCCATGTGCAGCTGCTTTTTGTTGTCTGTGCTCCACCAAAGCACAGCTGTTGGAAGACACTTTATTGAACAGTAAAATCAAATCTCACAAAATTAGAACCAGGATGGCTTTGGGTGCAGTGTTTACCGTTGGCTTCGGATGTACCCCCCAGCACCATTTTGCTCTGAATTCATCAACAAACCGTTGTTGTCACTCAGTAGAGCTTTAAGGTAGAAGGCCAAAGAAAACTTCTTACGAAATAAAAATTGATCAGTAATGATTTCATGTATATATCTTCAGGATGTGCCGTAGTAGCTCAGTCCTTTGAAGCTTGTAAGTGCTTTCTGGATGGTCACTGAGCACCAGATGGATTTGGCTGCTTTTGTTGAAATAATCGGACCTGGCCTTTTTTTGACAGGCACCATTTAACAACCTGAGTGATAGCCTTGCGCCTTTATTTCACCAGTGAAACCTATGCTTATGCTACCTTAAGAGACCACTGTAAGCATTTGGGATACTTTTAAATGCTTATTGGTAATTTTCACTTGTCTTACTTTTTATTAATCTTTTAGATCAAATTTGTAGAAGTGTTAAAGCGAACCCATCAACTATGCCAACTACAAAGAAGAGCTCCCTAGTGATACTGAGGACCCAAGTGTATGTTTCTTGGCTCAATCAAACAGTATCAAACTTGATATCATCAGCACTCTTCCTGGAACTTACTATTCTTTTTGCTCTAATCATCTCCTAGTACTTTGTTCCTTTTTGGCGCATATAGAATCACAGAATAGTTTGGTTGGCAGAGTAACTTTACAATGCATGTGAAACACAGAATTTGTACCTTCTCTTTTCAGTGGTAGCTGGGAGGAGTAGGAGATATTGCGTCTAGTCTCTTGGAAGTTTTGTGTCCAGATTTTACTCTGGTGGCCTTTGGGTTTCTCTGGCAGTCTTCATGGTCATAGAATACAGAGCAGTTTAACGGCAGAGAACAGGACATCTTCATAATTATTTGTGTGCATTGTTTGAAGTGCAGTTGTGTAAATTCACCTTCCTTTCTTACTTGAACTATGCGGATTCAAAGAGAGGAAAGATTGATAGCGGCAGACTTTGCAGTTTTCCTATCATAGCATGTCTGTGTGACTATGTGAATTTTGAGGTCAAAAATTTGCAAGGATCAGTGTGTGATTATGATTCTGTGATAATAGCTGGCAGATTTGCCAATGTAAGCTGGTCTAATAAAACTGACAGTGATGAGTTTATCTTGAGATTAGTGGTAGGAGCAGAAGACTGGGGACTAGCACACCAGTTTTTGGGTCACTGGAAGAGGCAGGTGCATTCTGCAATCTTGGCAGATAAGTAAATACTCAAGATATGTTTGCCACAAACAGACTAGCTGTAGCAGAGTTGGCTGATTTACCTCAGCAAGAAAGAAGTGGGATAAATTGTTCTTCCTGGAGTTTCCTATTGACCTGACCAGACCAGAATTGGCAGCTGAATTAGCTCATTCAAAAAGTGGCCTGTGTACCTTTAGCCTTTGTACACCACATAGACATCCTTGCAGTTTCTCTGGCAGCAAAACAGGGAGAGGAAAGGGCTATTTTGTTCATCTGAAAGGATTGTCTAAACATATTGTAAATATTGACGAAAGCTAAAACAAGGAATGAACGATGTGACTAGCAATTTTACTGAATTCAGCTTCCTCACCGTGCTGTGATTAGGTTAATATCAGCTGTGCAGAACTGCGTAATGGCTGGACCCCTCTGTCTGTTGAGAAGTTGGAGAGTGACAAAGCACAGATGCTGGTCCAAACTTTCTTCCATCTCTCCATGTTAGGGAAGGGGTTGGCACTGGCCTGTTTCTGCTCCTCTTGGTTTGCCCTACGTCCTTACAAGCCTTGACTGTTTTTTCCTTCTTTAAGGGTGAAGTTTTCCAAAGCCAGTCATATGGCTTCCAGTGAAAATTACAGCTTGGCAGGAATCGTCCTGCTTTGCTTGACCTGTCTTTCTGGGGTTTTTAAGAAATCTGAAATAAAGTGAATTTAATCTGATCTGAAATGTTACAGGATGCTGTCGGATAGCTCAAGCGAATATGCAGTCAATAGATGTTTATGAGCAAACCTGTGGAAACACAATACTTCTGATTCTTCTTCTTATGCTGCAGGAAACTAGGAATAACAGCGGTGAAGCCAATGATATATTTTTGTGTGCACATGCATGGAAATTGAAATAAGTAAGAACTGGGCCCTTTTTTTTTTTTTTTTTTTTGCCATTTGGCTAATGACAGCTTAGATCTCATCTGGTCTAAATTGGCACAGCTTCACTGATGTTGGAGGAGCTTTGATGGTAATTCACACCAGCTGAGCTTGTTATGCAGTCTAGTCTGTGCAAATGTGGGGTTGGTTTTTTTGCTTTTTACCTTTCATTTTGTTTTCCGTCTTGTGCTCTTGTGCTTGGTGGTCTNCAAATGTGGGTTGGTTTTTTTGCTTTTTACCTTTCATTTTGTTTTCCATCTTGTGCTCTTGTGCTTGGTGATCTTTTGTTCTCCTCTCATGTGCAAGTTCCAGCTCTGGCCAGTTGGCTGCACGTAAACTACAAGCCTGTTTCAGAGTAGAGCTTCTTTACATGAATCTAGAAGCCTATTAATTTTGATTCTAGGTTGCATAGATATGTAGAGGATTTATTTCAAATCCAAAATGAGGATATGTACTTTTCTATAGCTTTTTTTTCCTATGAAAAACACAAATTAATTTTAATAGATGAATACATTTCTTGATAGGTAAGCCCTATTTATTTCATTTGATTTTTAAGAACTCAAAATGAATACGTACTGAAATCTGCTGCTGATGGTCATTTTTTTCTTAGAGTTTGGCAGAAGAGCTTCTGTTTNGGTAAGCCCTATTTATTTCATTTGATTTTTAAGAACTCAAAATGAATACATACTGAAATCTGCTGCTGATGGTCATTTTTTCTTAGAGTTTGGCAGAAGAGCTTCTGTTTCTATTGTGACAACAAATAGGAGGAAGGATTTACATTCATTCAAGCATCGCTATGCCTTAGAGCATATCCTATCTTATCTGACTTGGGAGAATTGCATACATTTTGTAGAAAGAAAGTTTATGCTAACATATGTGCAAACTTCATGTGATAATTATCCAAGGACACCTTGATTAATCTGGTTGTATTTTAATGGCTGATGACATTTTAAATTGTTCAGCAAAGCAGGCAACCATGATGAAAACAGTGCTCAGAAGCTAAAAACCTCGTATAATTATGTGCAACTGCTACACAATGCATCCTAGAAACTGACAAGGAAAATGAAATTGTGATGATTTTGTGGAGTTTATAATATTTTAATACCAAGTCATGCCTGTGCAACTATAATGACTTTATAGTATTTTGTGGTTTGCATTCTTAGAGGTATGCATATTTTAAAAGTATGTTAATGAAAAAGAGATGGTGAAAGGAAAGTTAGCAAGTTCTATGGTCCAGGTGAGCAGTGGTCCATCTCGCTGTTCTGTCCCATGACCAGTAATATTTGTATCAGAGAAACATGGGAAAAACCTACAGTAGACAAGTGTGATAACTAAATATTGCCTATATGCTGGTATGCTTCAAATTCCATATATATATGTATTGCATATAAGCTAGCATGCTTCAAATTTTATCATTTCTAAGGCAGTGTTAATTGTAGCAGTTCCCTAAGGCTTGATGTTTGCAAGAAAATATGAAGAACAGTGCTATAAAATGCTTCATAAACATTAGTCTCTAGGCTGTGGCTGGTTCTTGCCCTCCGCTCTGCACTGCTCTATAGGGGTCAGTACTGGGACAGGTGCTGTTTAACATTTGTTGGCGACATGGATGTTGGGATGAAATGAGCCCTTAGCAAGTTTGCTGACAACACCAAGCTGTGTGGAGCAGTCAACA
>RSEF01000002.1:75569447-75595007 GCA_003993805.1 Himantopus leucocephalus | reverse complement strand
TTTAAGGTCCCTTCCAACCTAAACCGTTCTATGATTCTATGGTATTTCTAGCCAGGAATGCTTAGCAGTTAGCTGACAAGGCAAAACTTGATGATGCTTATTTTCCCATATATACAGTATACTGTACACTCGCAATCATATATTTTATTAAGTATAGCTTTTTCATATACAGCTACTCTTGAGGTATAGAGTAAGGAAGTTTTATAGTCTCAGTGTCTTCTGATAAAATGGACTATTTAAGAATTTTAAATGCATGTCCTGGATTCTTACTTGTTTTCAGTTTGTCTTAAATTCATCACAAACAGTATGAGTAGGTAATTGATAAGAAGTAGTAAGTTAAAACTGTATAATTAAGATTCTATTAATGCATCATCATCATGTAGAATTTAATACATTTGGAAGTTCAAAAGCTTCACGAAGTTGGAGCAGAGTACAGAAACTTCTGTTGAAGTGTATTTTCATGATTCAGACATCAATTCTAGAAATTAATAATTCTGAACTGTGTCGTTCACTTAGTTAATGATTTGGTTTCTTTGAGGAAATGACTGGTATGCTTCGAATTTTTTCATTTCTAAGACAATGTTAATTGTAGTGCTTCCCTAAGGCTTGATGTTTGCAAGAAAATATAAAGCGCGGTGCTATAAAATGCTTCATAAACATTAGTCTCTAGGCTGGTTCTTGTCCTCCACTCTGCACTGCTGCATCACTGTTGGAAAATTATTATCTTTCATTGTTTAATTCCCTTTGGGTTCGAGATAAGCCAGATGGTGAGGTCGACTTGTAGGAGAGTTTTCTGCTTGGTATTATCAATTTTGCAATCCCTTATTAGTAATGGAGGAGTTGCAGCATGTAATCCCCTTTGGTCTAGCTGGTTTTACATACCTGTGCGTTGATTTGATAATTCCTACTATTTCTTATATTTAACTTCAGTTCAAACTCACTGCATGGTACAGAAATGGCCAGCTTCCAAGTAACAAATAGATACTTAAACATGGCATTGCTAATTAGTATCTGGGTAACTTTACAGGCTTTTTTTCTTTTTTCTTACAGACTGTAATAACAAGATTATAGAAATGTCAAGGGAATTTAACCACAAAAGCATGCATTGCTTGGTTGGGGTGGTTTTTTTTGCTTTTTTAGTATATGTTAAGACATACCCTTTTATGCTTATTTTTTTGGTAGCGGAAATCTAGCTCCTGTCAGTGATGTGAGCTGCATAACTAGAACATTAATGAAATTGTAGCATGAAAATCAAGGTAGTGGTTGCTGAACAACTGAGAGGACCTGGAGTTTTTGTTTGTTTGATTTGAGTGAATGATGATTTATATCAGGATTATGATGTGAAGTACTGTATTCCTGGCAGAGGTTCCTGCTTTCCAAAATATTAAAGTAAAATCCAAATAATTATTTGTAAAGGTCTAAGGAAAGAAGGCAAAAAATACTATTTAATGTTATTTGCAGGGATTGCATAGACTTCATAGGATGTGAAGCTGAGCAGTTCACCATATTAGCTAACCCTATGCCAAGTTTAGTGTCTTGTGTAATTGGACATCTTGTATCTTTAGTAACTCGTGGAAACCCCTGAAATCTCCCATTTTTATTTCGTTGACTGTAAGCATCCCACTGCAATATTCTTAAAGGGCCGTGTGAGTGCATTTGTGGAGGTTTTTGGTTTTGTTTTTTTTAAAAAAAGACCCTACTGAGTGATGGTTTGCAAGACTAAGAGTTCTTTGAATGTATCGTACATTAATAGCCAGTTTGCAGAACCTGTATGGCAGGAGCTTGTTAGGGCTCACAATCCCCCAAAGCCCAGGGATGGGCACCCAGAAATCAGGCAGTTCTTCTTAAAGATGTCTGAGCCCTTCTCTTGCTCATCTGTGAAATGGTGCCATAATCCCAAGAGCTGTGTTAAATATTAACTAGTTTGTCCACTATGCCTTGAAGTTCTTCTGATTGTGGTTTCATGAGGAATGTAAGCCAAAGATGCTACCTAAAATGTTGCCGTGTAAAAAAACATGCAGGTTATCTACCCAAAATTACATGCTTAACCATTCACTGCAGAAAAAATTGACAGGGAGTTTGCATGTAAATGACCTCAGAGTGTGTTAGTTTAAAATGTAATCTATTGAGAAAGAATATCACACTGTCATGGTTTACCTCCATTTTTTGGGCAACGTTATAGTACAGTCTTCCAGGCTCTTTTTATTTTTTAACCCACTGAAATGCTGTATAATAGCTATATATGAAGTTTTCTGTTGAGATTTGTATTTTGGGCTTTTTCCTTAGCAAAGATTGAGCAGGATTTTCCTACAAAGAATTACATACACACACACGCAAAACCACAATCACAGTTGCACAGGCGTGACTTGGTATTAAAATATTATAAACTCAACAGAATCATCACAGTTTCATTTTTCTTGAAGTTCCTAGGATGTAGTGGGGGGTGGGAACCTCCAGAGGTCTGTGGTCCAACCCCGTGTTCAAAGGAAGTCCAGGCAGAAAAGGTTGCCCAGGGCTTTGTTCAACAGTCAAGTTTTAAATCTCTCCAAAAAAAAGCCTGTACCCATCTATCACTCCAGTAAAGTGAGCTGTCCCACCACGTCTGTAATCCCGATGAGGTCATGGCTCTGCAACTGCACTTAGACTTTTAATTTCTCCTGTTTGTTTCCCGTGCTGCATGCATTTGTGTTCAATCTTCTTTTGCTTTCAGGAGAGAGGCGGCGTATTCCTAGAGCTGGCCACACCACCGCCACCTTTTAAAATGGCTGTGGGTTTGCATTGTCTTTAATATTAGCAAGACTCCTTGCTCGCCAGAGGGAAAGATTGTTAAGCATATGGTGGTACAGTGCAGAGCAAGCAATAGGATTTGAGCTGATTCAATCTTTATCCACAGTTATGCTGATACAACTTGTATTTACAAATACCGTTACTCATTAAGTTCAGTGGGTATATGTAGATAAACTGATTATGTGCGTTCAGATACTTCTTTACAAGATGCACAAATGTATATCAGCTGCTGAAAGCTGGCCCCTCTGTGTTTTCATTTGGTTGTGTTTTCTTTTTCCATTTCCTGGGAGAGGGAGAGGGTGAGGAGGTAAATGAATTCTTAGGATACTTTGTGCTGGAAAACCTGATGTTATTTGCTGCAAATACGGAATATGTTCGTTGAGATAACAACTTAGAAAACCTCCATTAAAGTAAAATGCAAAGGGGAAAAAAAACCCAAAACTACCTTACTTATACTCTCTACCTTAAAAAAAAAACCACACCGAAAAAACACCAAACCCCCTCATGAAACTGAATGTAGCTGGAAAGGGATTAAGAAACTTCAGATGCCTGTTTAAAAAAAAAATATTAAAAAGAGGGTGAAGAAAGTCAAGAAGAAACACTTTCTATTGACTTGTTATTTCTTTTTTAGAAAGGTCACTGAAAATTTACACAGTGATAAAATAACAACCCAATTAGTATCTGTCCTGTAAAACTAAATGTTAATATATTTCAGATTCTCCTCTATTGACAAATGGGACTGATATTCAACATGGACTTCTCTAAATGAGTGCAGAGCAAAAATTACCAGACTGTTATGAGTTTCTATAGAAATTGCTGTCAACTGTAAAGGAAACAAGATATAATGAAAAACTATCTGTCAGTTCATTTTCTCGGAAGAGACCTCTTTTAATTTTATTTCTGATAACTATAAGAGACACAATTTGATCGTGAGAGTAAACGTTAGAAGCACATCAGCCCCTTTATCTAGCACTTTAAAAAATTCCCAGTGGAAAATGGTATTTCATTAATTGTCATTACATAGGAATTATAGAATTAAGGGGTCCAACATTTCTTTTATCATTCATTTCTTTAAGCGTCAGTGGCATTACCTCTCCAAAATTAACTTCGGTGCATAACAACAGAGTAATTACCCACTGTGAAAAAGGAACATTAGTTAGAGAACTAGTGACTTTTTTTTGAGAAAGGAATCTCTTTAATAAGGGGATTTAAATGGCAGATTTCAACTGAACAAGTGAAATTATTTTTCTTAATTTATTCATTCCTCCAGAAAGAAAAGCAGATGAATAGTCTTCTCTTCTAATTCCCTTAAATATTTTAACAGCGAATTGAAATACCATGTAATCAAAGCAGTAACCTTTCATTTATGTTCTATGTATATCAGAATATTTCCATTCATGTAGTCCATGAAGATACAAAACGCACTGAGTGAAGCTCGGATCTTTCCCATTGAGGTGCTGTGATAGTCTCACACACACACCCCCACCCCCAATTACACATTTGAGCCTGTCTTTCTTTCCCCACCAAGACAGTTGTCTGTCTTCCACGCCCCTGCCCTGTGCATGAAACAAGATGGTGTTCAGTAAGAAAGAAACTTTTCCATACCTTACTGAAGTCTGTGTGTTTTGGTTTTGTTTTTGTTTTTTTTCTCTGTTGTCCTCAGCTGGCTTTGGGTTATATACTCCTGTAGTTTTCAGTCAACTTCTAGTCAAGCCTAATTACATTTTTAGCCCACCTTATTTACAGTTTTGACTGCTCATTGAAGCAGGCTGATGTTTTGGGAGGGCGAGAAAAAGGCATACAACTATATTTAGTAAGCAGTACTGTTTTTCTCAGAGGCTGCACCTGTGAGTAAGATAAGAGCACTACTTGGGTGAAGGGTTCAGACACATTTATCCACGGGAGTTTGTTTAGCTCTGGCTTCCTCTGGGAACTCGCAGTTAGTGTGGGCTCAGCGGTACCATGCCTTGCTGTCAGCTGAACTCATCCAGCATCCACCCTGAGCTGGGCGCAGGCTGAGTCGGGCTCTCTGCAATTCAGTCCGGGGCTGTAGGCATCCATCAGCACCTTACCAGGATGCAGGAGGCTCGATCCCTCGAAACCTCCGTGCTGCGTCCCAGAAAGAGAGAGAAACCGTCTTGGTTGGAAAGCTGGAGTCCTGGGGGAGCAAGGCAGGGGATGGGGGGCAGTTTAGGAGGCGAAGGACATTGCTAAGTTTACATCTTCTCCTGTGAAGGACCGCTATTTGATTCAGTTTCCAGGATGATCATTCCTCTGGGGATGAATTGGGACTGCTGGGTGGAGGATACTGTTCTTGCAAGCCTCTGCCTCACTAGGGCAGTAGTTGGAAAGAGTGAAATGGGTGTCTAATGACAACAGGAAGGGACAATGTGCACTTGCGTGCTGCTCTGCCTTCTCTTCCCTCTGTTCCTCGTTGAGTGTGGGAACATCTAACTCAAACTTTTCGCACGTGGCCCCCAGTCGCATGCTTTTTGTTGTCTCAGTGCCTGACTCGGGACCCTGGGGTCTGATTTACCGGTAGTGTTGAGTGCTCACAGCTGCAGCTGTAATAACAGGGAGCTGTACTTTGAACATATTAAACACCGTGTAATGCTTCGTGCTCAGAAACATCAGGTCCCAGGTATCTCAGATTGGGAGCAAAATTAATAGATGCTTTTGATCATAAAGTCTCTGCGCCCAAGTTCCCAGTCTGCAATACAGGAGACAGCAATACTTCCTCAACTCACCGAGACGTGTGGAAGAAGGAAAAAAAGTCCTTAATATTTTTCAAGCATTTAAATATTGCAGAACTGAATGGTTCATTGGGAGGCTCATAAAAGAAAGAATGTCTCTTCAGAGCTCTGCTTGAATATTGCTCCGTGCGTAAGGCACTTGGGGTACATATTCAGCAATGCAAAGAATGCAAGCAGGGATCATTAACCGTTGCCTCTTTTCTGTGCTGAACAGAACAAAGTCTTGTGGAAAGATTAATACTTGTTTGTCTCATTGAAGACAGCATTGTTATGTATTTCTAAGATGAAAGCGTCTTAGTGTTCCTCAGGCAACCTTAATTCTAGCATTTCAGAATATATGAAGATTTCATTGAAACAGCAAGTGTTGTATTAAGGCTCACTTTTGTGGGCCGTTTCCTGGTTGTTTTAAATTGAAAACTGAAAAATTGAGATATTCTGTTGTATATCATCACATTCTTATGAGTCATCAGTGTAATATAATTACAAGCTTTGTAGAGTAATTCTGTGTGTGTATACCTCTATAATTATTACACGTACAAAATATTAGATATAATTGAGAATTTATATGAACATAGTGGGATAATCATGATTTTATTCAAGGAGCTGTGGAAGTTGGAGTGCTTTATGTGGCAGTCTTTGCCTTCTTTGAATATCTTTTCTGAGGAAATTCCCTCATCCTCCAAAGGTAAATAAAGTTTCTATTTTGTGCTGTTGGTCCCTGTGTAAGGGAGTAAACTGTTCTATACCTAGGAAGAGGGTAGTTACGGGGTTATCCTGCAGCCCATCTTTTTGCAATGAGCATTCCCTTCGTTTCTGGCTGTTAGTGGTATAACTCTACTTGCCAGCTGTAACATACATCAAGAGGTTGTCTGTGGGATGCTAACATGTTTACATAAGCATATGTGTACAGCACCAGCTGGACATCATCGGTGTATCAATAACTTAGTGTACCACATAATCTACTGTAACATACACCTTGTGTGGGGGTGTTACTCCCCAGCCCAGGATACGCGAGGTTGGCCGGTGTAGGTGTGCTGTAGTTGTACTTCATACCAGCAGAACCAACTACTTGCTGCTGAAATTGGGCTGACACAGACCTTTTGCTGATGAGAAAGTACTTCGTTAAGAAGAATCTCTTCAAACTTTCCAAAGAAAAACAAGTTTCACCAGTTCACTCTGTTGGGGACATATTGCTGTTGTCTAATAAGGTAACATTTTTGTTTTCATTTTAGCAAAGCATATAGTTCCCTGGATGCCCATCATACCTGGCAAAATGGCCTTGCACGTAAAATGGGACATTTTGCTATTCATACACTTTGCTAGGAAATGTTATTAGAGATGGATAGCATAAAAGGGGGATTTAAAAGTGTACGTTGAACGACTACATATAATCTTAATTTTGAATGCATAAAATAGCAGTGATATCTTGCCAAGATATTAGTCCCTGTTGGAAAAGCAAGTTCTTGTAGGATTCTTTTCCTTTTCTATTGATTTCATTTACTGTAGCGTTGTTGTAGTCACGCCATTTTGCTAGAAAGAATTGCAGAGCATAATCTGTTTCACTTGTATATTTTATTTCTTCTGCATCTGTTTCCATCGTCTTTTTACATGCCTTGTCAGCTGCACGGCAAGAGAGGGCAAGAAGCCTCTGCAAAATGTGCAGCTAAGGTGCTTCCACAAATTATTTCAAGTACCTCAAGCAAAACCTCTCCTTGTGTCTTTTCCTAAACTTTTCTTGTATAGTTTAAGCGGGACTCCACAATGTTCTATTTCTTCCAAGTGCAATAGCGTAGAAGCTGCTAATACTGTGTTGTGCGAAACTCCTTCAACCACTTTATGCTGAATTGTAATACAACTTGTCACTTTTTAATAAATCATTATTTTTCAGAAATAAACGCACTGCTGCCAGAACTCAGGAATTTCATAAAAATTAGAAAGTAGAGGAAACAGTTGATTTTAACTTTAAGGAATAATTACTTCCTCTTCAATATTTTATTTTTACCTGCTTCACATGGAGATGGTGGGTTAATTTTAAAAATAGTCTCTAACTCGTTCTACTCATAAGCAAGAAGATCATGGAGGTCTGGCTGTGATCCTGTAGTATTACTGGTGAATAAGATGAGTTGAAATAAATGAAATAAATTATAAATTTTTGAAAAGTGGCTATAGGCACTTTGTGCAGTGCAGGAAGAGGCAGATAAGGACAGGAGAGTACTCAAAATGTAATTTCCATTGTATTTGTGTCATATGAGTTCCTAAATCAGGAAAGAGGTTACTAGAAATGATGAAACTAATTAAAAGAAATCTGAGAAAGAAATCCAAAAGAGAAATTAATGTGTGGTGATTACTCCGAGATGAAAGATTTTTGCTCTCGTCCGTCTAATTATATAGGAATGCTTATTTCATGATAAAAATTGAAGCTGAAATTGGCACATAGGGTCAAAACCATCTAATCTGATTTACCTGTCTAAAAGATAAGTGTTTTGTCTCTACATGTCTTACGATAGAGTGAATAATTATTTGTGATTGTCTCTCGCCATTTACAGTAGAGCTGAAGGGACTGGCTTAGACCAGATACCTAGCAATGCATAGTGGTGAAGTAGCCAACAGCGTCCCCTAGAATTAGGCTTCTGCTCAGCATCTTCTTGCAGATATCTCTGCTTCCACTCGGAAGCCTCCCCAAATCCAAAGAGAATACATTGATAGCCATCAAGTTGATAATGACCAGGTACAATTTCAAAAGAAGAACTGAGTAGGAGGGAGAACTCATTAGCCTTGAGGGAAGACCTTCAGTTCCTGCCCCAGAAGAGCGCTGGGCATGGCAGTGCTGTTCCACGGGGTCACTGAGCAGGCACAGGGTTAGGCACAGCTCAGGTCCTTTCGCAGGTGATGCAGTTCATCACTGTGGCTGCATAGAAGTCAAGTAGTGCACTACAGGCTAAAGAAACTCATTTGTAAGTACAGTTTCTGCTCCATCTTGGTATTCTTGGGAACGTAGGCATGAGAGAGGAAAGAGAGATTTTAGGCCTCGGCAGAAAAGCAGGTCATGGGTCACAATGCCTTTTGCTGAGACAGAGAACTGAGTTTCCTGAGGTGTCCATTGATGCTACAGCTGCATACTTTCCCTTTTATGCATGCTGTGTGTACAAAACGTACCAGGAGACTAGTTGAGAATCCATAGGTATATTTTAGGTGCAGGTAAAGATATTTGCAGGTGGCCAGGTTGACAAACACCAACTGGAAACACTATACTCAGGAGTAACGTAGAAAGAAATGCAAGAGGGTCCTTTTGTGACATTGTCTGCTTGGTAGTGTCTGATCTCATATAGTACTTCCTTCCTGTAATTATATATTTAAAACATATCCATGTCATTGAATAGCATGAAACCTATTGACAGAAACGATTTTGCCTGGGAACATTGCCCAGGACCATTGCAAATGGTCAAATTTTTTGGATGGGAGATCAATAAGCAGGCATAGCTTGGAAAGCCAGTCACACTTTGAAGAGCCCTTTGTGAGCAAAAGTGAGAAACGTCCTTCAAACTGTTGTAGCACAGGACTGGTGGAGTAGCTCTCTAGCAAGAAGAAAGGAAAACTGGGGGTAGTGCTTCTGAACAAAGATTTTTCTAGCCTGTGCTATATGACAATATGTTTAGGTACACCTGGACCTTTCATGTTGTGATTTTTTGAAATAAATTAATTGTATGTACCTGGAACCTTTTCAGAACTGCCTTGAAACACTGTAGTAGGATTACGTTGGAGTTCATTGTGTTGGGCTATATATACTGCACTTCAGTATGAAGTCTTTTTATAGCTTTATCATCAGAATGCTGACCTACTATTGACGGAAAGATTTTGAAATACAATGTTTTACGTTTATTATGTGTCTTACCTATATCATTCTAGGAAAGGAAGGACTATTATCTCAACCCCAGTTATAAGACAAGTGATGCCTATGTGACCGTGAGGCTTTTCGTGAGTGTCTTCCAATTAATGAGTTTGTGGCAGAAGAGTGTAGTTGTTAAATCATAAACCTTATCTTTTTTTTTTCTCATATGTTGTAAAGCCAAGGAACCCCCGTCACGAGCCCAAGGCTTCTTTATGGTAGGTGCTCTAGAAACACAAAGTGTGGTGTCAGTTCCTGCCTGTAAAAATTGAATATACTTTGCAGTGTCAGACTTTCAGAGTAACCATGAGACTGTACTGCTATCAGATGAACACAGTTTTTAACATTTTAATATATACAAGTGGTCTGGCTGTTCTGATTTTTGAACAGGAATATCAAACATGCTAGTAGCATCCTGTGCTATGATACATAAACTGCTGCCTCTGTATCTCTTGAGGATGTCTTAATCTCTTGACGATTGTATCACATTGTGATGGTCTTTGTGTTCTTGTTCCTTGCTCTGCCTGTTGTTCTTGAAGAAACAACCATTTCGTAAGACAATAAACAGTCAACTTTGGTATTGATGAAAGTTTGCCAAGAAAGTTGCACCTGGGAGCAATGAATATATATGGAGTGAATTTGTCCAGCTGTACTTATATCCCTGAAAAAATGAGATTTGTAATTGAATTTTTGAACTGTACTGTAGACTTGGTCTTTCTGTCAAGTGGCAGCCCCTTATGTATTTCTTTATTGCTTTTATTTCTTTCAAATCTACATGGCTTCAATGTCTAGGGAGATTTAATGGTATAAAAGTTATTAAAAGATCCAAAACTTTAAAAATCCAACTTTGCCTGAATGAACATAACATTATGAAAGGAATCAGAATTTGCTTTTACATACACAGAACAGAAAGAGCAGTACTGGAGCCCACCGGCAGAACCAGGGGAAATAGACCCAAGAAGTCAATCCATTTTTTGCTCTGTGACATAATTATGACAGCAAATTGCACTGTCCTCCATGGAGAATGTCCAGTCTTGAGATATCCAGGGTTAAGGGAAAAAAACCCTCAAAAACTAAGCAAGCCATTTGTTCAGATACGTGAGATTAAGTACAGAGAAAAAGGAAGACCATATACCATAAAAGTGTTTGTAGTTAATGACCAATGTCTTCCATTGTGCTTGGGAGCTAAGTGCATACTTTGTCTTACATAACTTGAAAGGTTGAATGTTATTGCAGCGTGTGGTTACGAACTTTGAAAAAATATCTGAAGTTTCAAGTAAGAGTCTGTTTAATGGTGGTTTTGTCATTGATTTTGTTGTGAACCCTTAGGAGGGCTTGTGGGAATGGAAGAAGTGGACTCGGGCAAAGATAGGAAGATCGAAAGGAGCAGAGGAGGAGGACCAAGGAATTCATAACTTCAGAAGCAGAAAGATAAAAGAATTAGAAACTGAAAGTGTCAGTCCGAGGTGGGAAAAAATAGGCAAAGTTCCGCCCTGTTTTTGCTTTGGTTTGCTCTTTCCTCTTCTTGCTAATCTAGTTTTTCTGTCCTCTGCTGCTCTGGTCATCCATTTCCCACTATCAGAAATGTTTTCCTCTCAGCTATTTGACCTGGTGAAATATTGGTAATATGGTAGAATCTATGTTCATTACATATTTTAATATGTAAGGAAGTTGAATCTGGTGGATGGCTTCCCTGGGTAGGTTTTTTTTTAATAGGCTGTTCCTTTATTATGTATCCAGCTATTCTGATTATGGAACAAAAATAAACATACATATTAAAAACTCAATCAAAGCCTTTAAAGTTACTTTGCTTAGTTTTCAAGTGGAGCAAACAGAACAGATCAGTCTGACCCAGGAGACAAAGCTGTGGTCTCAAAGTGACTATTATTGTTAGAAAATTATTCCACATATGAGATTTAGAAAGGTAAGTTCTTTTTCCACAGAATAGGCATAATTGAATGTTTACTTCTTTTCTTGAGTTCTTGAGGAGTAGCTTACTTAGCATGCATAGTCTGAAAGCCAAGTCCTTATTTTAGGAGGTAATTTAAACTGAATTGCACACGGGAGCCTGAATGCATCAATTTAACAGAGTTAGAGAATAATATGACAGTTTTGATTTTTACTTTCGCTGAAGAGAGCAGTTCAGAAGGAAACTTCAGTAAGCTTTTTGGCCTCAGTTCCATAGCATCCCAGCCACCTGACCTTGCACTTTCAGAAGCTCTTCTGTATTAGACTGACACATTAGTTTCATTTTTTTTTTTTTTCTGTAAAACCTTTCACTCCCAACATATGGGAATTTAATCTGAAGTAGGAAAAAATTTAAAATGGCTTGTTTTTATCATGGGTAAACATGGTTTACCTCATTGCTGTGGCCCTCATGTAGAACATGCGTTCCTAACGATAAGTAAATATTTATTTTGAAGAAGGTGTTTTTCAAAGCCACATTCATAAGCTGTCCATTAATCACATAGAGCTCAAATGTGGGCATAGGTCTTTGTTTCAGGAATTTCTGATGTTTTGTGTCAAGTCACATGTTCAGTATGTCTATAACTTACTTTCTACACAGTTTAAAGCGATGATTTGTTTTATAAAACATGATGTGTAGTCTGTGTATCCTTGAGAATCTGTTCACCTCTCTTCCTACCATTCTAGTTCCTGAATTTGCTCCATTAACAGCCATGGCTTGAATTGAAAGCAGGAGATCAAATTCAGGCCTTTGCTTCTGGAACTCATCCCAGCTTTCAGCTACACACACTTCGGGTATATTCATTTTGGGGCGTTTTGTGAAGAACACCTTGTATGCAGACTGTTGTATGCTCCTGACTTTGCCTCAATCCAAGATCAAAATTTAATTTCTTTCACTTCTCAGTAACTGCTGAGTGTAACAATTTGAAGACCCAATTTAGGCTCTATTGAAAGAAAGATTTCTTTTTTGGCAGTTTTACAGCAGTAGCGAAAATTGTTAAGTAAAAACCAGCATAGATATAAGAGTAAGTGTGACTGAAGTGCATAACAAAAAAGTTTTGTCAACCTGTTTCTACTACTATGTTGCAAAATATGTCTTCAAAATCTTGTACAGTGCAAAATGTCTTGCCTCACACTCCTTGAGAGGGTAAACATTTCTGTCTGTGGGTATTTCGGAGGATTCAGTGGGATATAATCCACGAGTTCTGGCAGGCCATTATATATGCCTCAATGAGTAATTATGAAGCTTCCCATCCTGGCTGATCTTATTTAGCTTTCATTTAACAACATTCTTTGGAGAATAACATGATTGGTCTACATTTACGTGTAAACTGATTCATCTGGGCGGGAAGCTTAAGAGCAGAACAGATAGATATGATTTCTCAAGGAAGATAAGGACTCTTGAGCTCCCCTGTAAGACACAGCTGTGATGACGCAAACTTCTGGAGTCAGATTGGGCTGTCTCAGCCCCCTGTGTGGGAAGCCAGTCAAACCGTTTTATCCTTTCCTTTTCCATCTTTGGCTACCTGACACACAAAGCTTCCAGCAATTTTCTTCTGGTGGGTTAGTCAAGTTTTTCACGTGAGGCAGCAAGAGCCTGGCAGCGTACAAACCTTTGAGGGCCAGTTGGGGAAAGCTCACGTGTCGGGAAAGCTCATGTGTCAGGAAAGCTTTATCCATTGGTCTGCATTAGGTCAAGCAGTGATGCTATGATTGTCCCACCAGGTCCCTGGAATCTGCCACTTTGGCCAGGTCTCCTGTCTGAACCTCAACCTGTTTTCTGCCATGTTTAAAGCTATTCTGTGTTCATTCTTTCTGTCATGTTGACTCACATTCACTTGACTTCTTTGCATACTACTTCCCAAAATTCAGTGTATATAAACATATATATGTGCTGTGAAAAGCTTCGGGTTGACCTCTCACTCAACTGGGTGGTTAGCTGCACATTTAACTTCTAAGCCACCCGGTCATTTCCAATCAGAAATATGTTTAGAAGCGTGCTTTAGTCTTGTTGAGTTCCTCAAGGTAGTTCTTCAAGATGCTTTAAGTCAACACTACATTGACTTGGAGCTTTACAAATAGGAAGTTGGAGAAGAGATCAGAGGCAAAATAACTGAAGATAAGGAGTGCAGTGGAGATTTGCCAGTGCTGATTTGAGGAGGAATTCTAATTGTCTGCATTTTCCTTTTTTTTTCTTTCTTTTTTTTTTTTCTTTTGGGGGTTTTCTTCTCTGAATATAGGGAATTCTTCACTGATACGGCTTTGACTGTGGACACTTGAGAAGTTTGTGGTCTGAAGGCTGGTAATTGTATGAGGATCATCCAAAAGACAAGTTCTGCAGCTAGGTGTTTATTCATAGCTCAGATGACAATGCTCTGAGCTGCTAGGCAGATAGCTGGGTTAAGAATTTTTTGTCTGCTACAGAGTAAAAAAATCAGTGATGTGTCCCAGTCCTTTTAAAACAACAAAAAAAGCAAACAAAAAAACACCTAACAAAAAAAAATTGCTGATATAAAATCAAAACATTCATTGCATGAAGTGCATAGCAAATCAATTGGGTATAAAGTGTGAGCAAAAAAGAGTTACAAGAGTTAAAAAAGCACAAATCTTAAATGTAAAGCTCTGCTTATCAGAATATACGCTCATTCTGCTCATGTTCTGTCATATCCTTTTTTTTTTCCTGTCCCATCTACCATTAATCATCACTAATGGGGGAAAGGAGGACCATCACCTCCTATCATGTATACTTAAACGAGCATCAGTGAAATAATCAACATTGACGCTTAACCTAGCATCTTTAGGTTTCAGGATTAATACCTCTGTTGAGATTAAACAGTGGCTGTTCAGAACCCTCGTGGATATTGCTCCAGGTGCACTATTTTACCTCTGGATGAGGGAATGGATCGTCTTAATCAGTCTTCAGAAATTTCCATATGTGTATGAAAGTCTGGCAGTTTTGAAATGAATAGGAGTTTCACTACTGAGGCAGGAGTCGATGATCTAAGAAAGACAAGCTGGAAGTTTAGGGAAGCAACACCTGTGCAATGAATTATTTTTCCTTCTTCATAGCCATAAAAATATAATTACTTCTATATACTGGAGCATGGAGAGAAATAGTATTTTCAGCTTGGAAAAGAAACAGTTTATGGTTTACACTTAAAGCTCAAAATCTTTCCCAAACACAAATTTCAATACATTCATGTAGTCATTATCCTTTCTCTAAAAATAATCATCAGTAGCAAATCGGGCAGTTCTTCATGTAAGGTAGCATGGATTGTAGGTTTCCAAGGTCAGGTTAACTCAAAGTCTGTTGGTTGGTCTAAGCATACTAGTTGCAGCAGCTCTGCCATGAGGTATCTTTTGAGTTCACACGCAGTCCTCTATTTAGGACTTCCACAATTCAGTTGATAAACTGTTTGCTTTCAAATTTTAGGAAGTGCAAAATCTTGCCCTNCTGTTTGCTTTCAAAGTTTAGGAAGTGCAAAATCTTGCCCATGAGCACATGAGGAGGGACAAGGCAGAATATGTAGACTCCTCTGGGTAGTACTGTTATGAAGTTGACCAAATTCCTGTGGCAGCGCAATACAGCTGAGCTTGCAGATGAGGCACGGAGGGGTTCTGCTGAGGACTTGGTATTCCAGGTAAATAGGCAGGTTCAAATTAATTAAAAGAATCAAAGTGATGACTGTGTCTCTTTTCCCAAGCTTGTTATGCCAGCCTCAATTTAAACAGGACTCTGGACTGTTTTGTCTCAGCATTGAACGTGACAGCATACCTCAGGATGTCACCGACGCCCAAATAACAGGAGCTGTCTCCTTTCTGATTGCAGAGACTGAGGTCAGAAGGAAGACTTCTGCTTCCAGCCTTCTGTGTGATGGTGGGGAAGCTGCCGAGCAGAAAGTTTCCAAAAAAATTAGAGTTTAAATTAATACTGGGGGAGGCAGGTATGGCCTTGGTCTAGCTGGATAGCTGTGAGATGTACGGTGACATTATGTGACTCAGGAGCACGCTGCCAGTGCTGATGGTGAAAAGTCAAGCCTGTCACACATGCATGCATCCTTTCAGCATAAGTGTGTTTATTTAGGCATTTGTTTAAGTTTTAAAAAGCTCTGAGCCTTAGCCAGAGCTGCTGGGCTCCCAGCTTATTTCAAAATCAGTAGGATGATGGCTAAACATGGAGTTGGTTCCTGGTATTGAAAAAGTCCCTGTTTAATGGCTCAACGCTCCTGTCCTGTAAATGAAGGAAGGTATGAATATTTACTTTGCTGACAGAAATGTTGCATCATTAATATCTGTACAGCTCTTCTTTATTAAATATTCTTGTCTTTTTATATTTAGTGTTGCATAAAAGAGACTTGTGTATGTGGGAGCAGTGGCTTGTCCTGGGGCAGCAGCCCGGGAGTTCCCTGGTTGGAGGTGTGATGCTAACGCAGCAGCACCTCTCATCCCATTGCTCTGTTTCTTCTAGATGCTTCGAAAGAGGCAATTTGGATCCTCTCAGATGTTGGTAATGGTGTCAATGCTGCGTAGGCTTGGCCTGGTCTGTCCGCCCAAGTGAAATATGCTGCACAGGAAATTCATGTTTACGTGTCTTATGAGACCCAACTGAGTTGGGTGTGAAGTGCTCAGCTCTAAGGATAGTAAAGGGAAACAGTGTATAGCGTTATGCAGCATTTCTCAAAGTCTGTCTGAAACACTGGAAACAAATTGCCAAAGGTGTGGCTTTATTACCACTTTTGGTTTCTGGACTCAGTGATACGCCCGGTCTTGCTGCCGTTTTTGATGGAAGTGGGATCTGTCCTGTAGCCTTTAGGTCTTGCATTTGGCAGTTATTTGTAGGCTTTTCTGTCTCGCCACTTCACCTTTTTTTTTTTTTTTTCCCTTGGTGAATAGGTGAACATTTTATCAGCAATTTTTCATGTTTAGAACTTAAGGTCTTGAATTTTTATCTTGTTTGTTTGTTTATTGCAGCTGGTGCACAGGATAAAATTGGCTGGGCATTTGGCTTAGGTTTGGAGAGGCTGGCCATGATCCTGTACGATATCCCTGACATCCGACTGTTCTGGAGTGAAGATGAACGCTTCTTGAAGCAGTTTATTGTGCCTCACATTTGGCAAAAAATAAAATTCCAGGTAAAATAATATATATTGTATATGGTAATAACTTTCTGTCAGTAAGAAGTGTGTGTAGCCCTAGAGAATATCACATAATTAAAATTCTGGGCCATTAACAGATTAGGTTTTAAAGCAACAGCTTTCTAGCTATTACGATTCTCTGATATACTGCAATAAAATCCAGCTTTTGATGATAACATTTTTTCCAGTCAGATAATGTTGTGAGTTGCTGCTGATACCCAGTGAATATCTCTGTTCTGGGTAATATTTAAGCATAAATTTGACTTTTAAACTTATTCAGAATAGGGATTGATTTAGGCCTGTGTCTGGTTTGGGTATGTTCTTGAATTGCGTCCCTAATTCTGTTTCATTATAAAAATGTGTTTGATGCTAAGTGTTCAAATACTGTAATACGTTCCAAAATTTTCCTATTGTTTTTACTCTGCATTCATTGAAGTCAATGTCAGTTGCACTGTCAAACTTTGGCAAAATGCTTTGTGAATGTGCCTCCACCATCTCCAAGGTATCAGCTCTTTGCTTCAGGTAATAGCAGGGGGAGAGCGCAGGTTCAGCTTGTATTTCTTTTGTAACTGCTCTACTGAGGTGATTTTTGTAATTGAACTGACTGGAAATGCTACTTCCATAATATGCTTCAGCATGAGCACAGGAAAGTTCAAGTCAGCTGGTATCATTGCTCTTTGGGAGAGTTCAGCTGGCATAGCTGTGTAGATGCTTGGCGAAGTCTGAAGCATTAAAGCAGCAAAATGCTTTTTGCTGCTGCCTTTTACCATTTTCCTTGCTTTGTTTGTGAACAGCTTGATTATGTTTTTTAAGAATTAAAAATATAAAAGGGGAAATCAACAATGATAATGCTTAGATGGTATTTGAGCAGTCTCCACATCAAATCAGTAGCAGCATCCGTTTTTTAATTCATGGCAATTCCGGCACATCTCTGGTAGAGTCAAAAAGTCAAAGTGGTGTTTGGATAGGTTTGGGGGGTGGGATGGGGTTTGTTTGTTTGTTTTAGTTTGGGGTTTTGGCTGCATTTTTGGGTTTGGGTTTGTTTTTTTTTTGTGATACTGGCATTGAGGTATTCAGATTGCAGTTACCACTTACAGAAAGAAGACAGGTTTTTGCCACTGTTCCTGAAGGTGGGTCTGCCTGTAGATTTCCCTGATCTCCTACAGAAAGTTTGTTATTCTTTTCAATAAGGAGTGCTCAAGTGTCCTACTTTTCAGCCCATATCTTTCTGATTGGCATTGGTCCTGAGGAGCATGGATTGTGTCTTGGTTTATAGATTGCAGTCTGATCTCTGATGGAATTAAGATGAAATTTTCTTTCATGCTTTAGAATTGTGGATCTGAGACTTGAACTGATATTAGCAGTAGATTGGGTTTTTGGGGAAAGGCCCAGATTGTCAGAGTGATATGGTCTAATGTTGAAGGTGAGCCAAAGAGAGGGCTGGGTGTCTGGCATCTCTAATTTGCATATCATTTTCATGTTCCACTGCAGATAAAGTCAGGTGTATTGAACCGATCTGAAGATGACAGCAGCATAGGTTATTGTGGATAGGCTCAGAGGTAAAGACACAGCTTCTAGGAAGCTGAAAGTGAAAGAATTTTTTTTCTTTTTCTTTTTTTTTTTTAATTGGTGCTGTTTGATAACTTTAGCTGAGCAGGAGTCACTGGGAGCACATGGTTTTGCACTGTTTTGCTGAGTAACTGTGTCATCAATAGGAGAGCGATGACAAGGTCTTGGTAGGTCTTTAAGCATGTCTTCTTGCTGAGCAGCATTGGTTTCAGCTGGCATTGGTTCAACTCGGAACGGGGACGAAAGTTCTACAACCCAGAACTGATGTAGAGAGATCATGAAGTTGAGGTTTGCTGGCTGAGATACCTTTTGAAGTAATAACCTGAATCAGGAGGTATGATGCAATAGGTGGGGGACTTCAAGGAGGAGAAATTGTCAGCTGCCACTGTGCTCTAACCTGGACCAAAGGGAAACACCAGAATAATATTACTGGGCCATTAACTACTCCTTTATCACATTAATGTGTTGGCAGTTGTTGTATTGCAACAAATAGGCCAATGAAAAGTATACAGATTGGGAGAATGAGGGGTATGGGAGAGGGGTAGCAGAGGTGGAAAGATAGATAATTTTCAATCTTATCCTTCTCTCTTCTAAAGAAAGGATATGGCCAATGTTTTAGAAACAAATTTTTCGTCTGGTATCAAGTACTTCTTAGGGACCTTTTTTCTTTTTTTCCTTCCTCCCCCCCTTTCCTTTTAACACATACATACACACACCCCACTTGGGTATCCCATCTTCAATTTTGGTAGAATAGTTCTTCCTAACTCTTAGTTTATATTTTTCAACTCTGTCTCTGCATATAGGAGACTAGAGGCAAGCTTGGTTTTTTGTTTAAATGGAAGTCTGTATCCAGCTTTCATCTGGTATCTAACAGTGAGCTTTTTCGAGCTTAGTACCTACTTCTAGTCCATACAAGCATTGCTTTGTAAAGGGTTAACAACCCTTCAAATAAGAATACTGTGAAATAATCTTTGGTCTAGCATAAGATCTTGGGTGATGGGAGTTAATAAGCCAGTTTTTCTTTCTGTTCTGTGTTATTTTTCAGGTATGCTGTAAAACCAAGTTAGCAGACCTTCTGCACCTGTGTACTTTCTAAAGAGTCATAATTAATGAATCACATGGTTTATTCATATCATATTTAAAAGGAAACTTTTAGCCTGTCTTCCAGTGTTGATGTTGTAAGAAATCTCAATGGATATTAAAAAAAAAAGTGTCAGATTTTCTGCATANTATTCATATCATATTTAAAAGGAAACTTTTAGCCTGTCTTCCAGAGTTGATGTTGTAAGAAATCTCAATGGATATTAAAAAAAAAAAGTGTCAGATTTTCTGCATGNTTTTCAGCCTGACTGAACTGAACCAAGACAGACCAGGTGTTCTGAGAGCCTTTCATTACACAAATTGAATCCTGCAGCCTCAGAAGGCCTGGGTAAATGTCCATCCTTTATGTGCTTAACTGAGACAGACCTCTCAACCTTTGGATACTCCCCCCATCCTTTCTTATGATCTGTATATTATCCACGAACATAAATATTTTCCTTCTGTTCATGAAAATGTTCTTCAAACACATGAAGTCCACACTACATAGCAGTAACCTTTAATAATAGCTGTGCTAAATATACTCTTGTTCAAAAATGGAATTTAATTGGAGCATTTTATTGGGACTTAAAAGTACATATTTTGTGCCTTTTAACAGCCTGAATGTGTCAGAATTTTCCCTGTGTCATCAGTTGTTCAAAATACACGTGCAGGCTTCAGTAGGTCAAAAAGCTGTTGGGAAAAGCTGACAGTGCGTGTACCGTTGTGGCCACTCAGCACAGCAGTGTTAGAGTGCTGCTCCCGACAGATCAGATTATTGCATTGATTTGGATTACCAAATCGCTCTAGCTATAATTTGACATGAGTCACAGCAGTGTGGGGGATCAGAGGCCTTCAATCACTTGTGTAGGGCTTCTGCTCAGGCTGTGAAATGAAAGGCTGAGGACGGACAGGGCAGGAAAGACTAAGCACCTTGAAGGAGTAATGTAATAAAACAAATGGCTTGGATCCGATATAGTACGCTGTGTTACATCTGTGTTCATCAGGGCTCTGAGCATAGTTCCGTGTAATCGCTTTCCGGTTCATGCTGAGCCAGCATTCTTACCAAAAAACCATGTGTCCATGGGCTGACAACTCTTGAGAAAAGGTACAAAAATGAAATGACATTTAGGGGAGGAAGACACTCACAGTTCAGATGAAGTGCGGTGTGCCCAGAGGTGTTGATTAAGACGAATGGGCTCTGGCAGCAGGACGGTTCCTGGAACCTCCATCATTTCGCTGCTGCGGCGAGCAAGCGTCATGTCATGTCAATTGACTGCTGATGCATTCTCTCCTCACAAAGTCACTTTCATTTGATGCTGCTGGAGGCTGTGGCTGCTGTTCTTTTAAATAATTATTTATTTTGATTGCAGATGAGCCTTGTGGCCCGGACTGAGGTCAACCAGAAGCATGTTTGTGCTGTTCTAAGGGAAGCATTGGTACAGAGGGAATCTGGATCAGATTCCTAGCTAAACTACAGGCTCCCTCTGTGAGATTATGGGAGTTGCTCTCTTCTTCTTTTCCTCTTTTCTGCAATAAGCCTAGAACCCTTTTTACCACCCCTCCCACCATCTCCAGGGGCTGCATCTTCCTTGTATCTGCTGGCACATGCAGTCTCTCCAAACTCCTTCATAATTCCTTCATAATAACCTGTTAGCTTCAATACTCAAAATAATTGACTTTCTAATCAGAGTCATTCTGATGGTGCCAGGACAGACAAAGCTCCTAGAGCAGCTCTGCTGGGAGACCTGAGGGGCTGGTAACCTTTGGCAGTGGGGTGAGGAGAGTTGACAAACAGCTTGAATTGACACCGTTCACCTCCTGCACAGCTGTAGCCAGGATGGTGTATGCGGCCCTAACCCTCTCTGCTTTGAAAAGTGAACAGTCAAGGTTAGCAGAAATGAGAAAAAATGTATCTTCAGAAAGGTGTAGTTGTGTAGAAAGAAGTGATTCATTGTACGGGAAAGGAAATCAAAGTGGGTTTATCTTTTTCCTGTGCAAGAGAGTAAAGGCTGGGCTTCACTCACTCCCATTTGCCTTTGCTCTGTGTGTCATAGGAATTAAGCCCCTATCCTAATGAGAAAGGATTTATCCAGTAGCCTTGTTTGCACTGTTTGCTATGTATGTGAGCCCTCCTGTTCACACAGTTGCAGAGTACAACTTTTTTACCGTACTGTGCACTTTTCAGTTTTCTGGGACAGTCATCATGCCTGTGCACATACCTGATTGTTGCTGGGAGACATACAGCTTGTCCTGAAGCTTTAGAAGATGCTGCAAGTAGAATGCACTGGCAGGTCCAAGGGGAAACTTTTGCAAATTAAACCATCTTAGTCTATATCCTTTATTCCATGCTTGAGAAGGAGAGCATCTAATGTATAAGTCAGCCATTTCAACCGGTTTGATCTTACTACATTCACTGTGCAGGGTGGGTCTGTCTGATCCATCATTAGTATGCTACTCCGTATAATTTATATTTATCTTCTTAGTCTGTGATTAGCTTTATTTTCCAATAAAAAGTAAATAGATTCACTGGCTGCTACATGTTGAGATATTTTTCATCAAGATTAGGTAACTCCGTGCTTAAATGGTTATTCATTTATTATGTTTACTTTCTAATAGTGCATCTATTAAAGGCAAATACGCAACCATTAGTATGTAAATTTAACTTGGATGTCTGAACAAATGAGGTACAGCCTCGACTGTGATTTATTGTCTAATTACTTTTACTGTAATTGAAGATATATAATGTGTGTATGTATGCATGTGGTGATACAACAGAGAATAGATGATGGTGTAGCATAAACATTTTATTGGCATGACTTTGGGAAGGTTGAATTTCTTATGAGTGACTTACGTAGATCATCTTAAACAAACATCAATAAAACCTTTATAGTGATGCGCATCATCTCAGGTTTGTCTGTATACTCTGCAGAACATTGTGAATCTCTTTTTTTAGTGTTGGATAGCCATGGAAAGAAGGCAAAAATATCTTCTTCATTGCGGAGATGCCACGCTAAGCTGCATGATTGGATTAGAAATTACTTGATCGTCAAGTCTTCTCTCATCAGGATGTTAAATCTCATATCATTTGTAGCCAGTGCTGGTATTGAAGCTTTAGGAACCTGAGCCCTCTGGCCCCAGTCTGGCAAAGTACTGAAGCACATGCTGAGCTTTAAACTTGTGAGTAGTCCCATTTAAATCAATGGGATAGTTCCTGTGCTCAGTCAAACATAACCTAAATAGTTTCAGGTCAGAGACCACTGTACCTCCTGGAATCCAATTGAGAGTGATCAGTGTCTTACAGGGCTGAAGCAGAGGAAACTTTCAAAATGGCTGTTACAAGCAATAAGAGTTTAATCTGACAAACCACAAACTTCATTTGCAAAACCTTTGATGCAAGCCAGTTTTACTGATCCACACTTGGATAAAGAAAGTCAACAAGCAAGCATCTAGAGAGTAAACAGGACTTGAATTCCCATTCTCAACTGAAGACAATTGGCTGAAAACACAGGAAGAAAAGAAGAAAATATGGGCTCAGAAATGAGGAGAGAGAGTGGATGGACAGTCACATGAGACTGGATACAAGAAAAACAAACCACTGAGTTAAGACAAAGAAAGAGGAACGTAGAAGAGCAAAGAGCTGTACTTTGGGCATTGGGGGCAATATGAAAAATTCTGGGGGCAAACAGAAAATTTAAACAAGATGGGGGGGATAGTGGGGCAGAAGAGGAGAAAGACACAGAAAAGGAGAGTAGGTTTAAGGCAAAAACCTGTTGAGACTGATTCAAAAGACTTTCTCTAAATCAATCAGAAAGTCTTCCCAGACTGTGTACTGTACACATCCACTCTTGATCTCCTTTTGAAAAATCAAGAAGTATGAGTGACCACAAAAATTATGACCATGAGCCATCAAAGCATTTCTGTACTTTAAAGTATTATTATTAGTCTTGGTGTGGGAGGTGGTGTTGAAAGCAAGGAATGTGTTGTCTGAGAGTAATGATTGAAACATTTATAGCAGCTCTCCAAAACTCAGGCGTACCTCAAAAACAGGAGTGATGAAAACTGGTATATCCAATGCTATTCCATACTAATTTAATTTTGTGGACTTTTAAGTCCAGGTCTAAAAAATAAGCACCTTACCAGTGAACTGCAAATGAGTAATATAGTGGCTTTTCCATCATATGATATAGTAAACAGATGCTCAGATACACATGCAATTTCACTGGAGCACAACTGGACCTGTGTGCTCAGCCTTTCAAGGTAATGAATTTTCCAAACACATTCAGTGCTTTCTTTCTCTGGCTATTCTTAGCTTTTTATTTCCCCAAGTAAAACCTGAGTGAGGATACTTACCACAGCTATTGGTTCTGTAGACTCTTTGTCTCTTGTTTAAAAGAGAGATTGTGTCTGACACTGTACAGTAGTGCAGATATGGGAGGGTGTTGAAGAGTCTTACCTGTATTAGTTCAGTGTGCTAGGAACAGCAATAAGGGAATCAGAGGAGCACCCTGTCTTATCTTCCCACCACATCTTCACCTTGGCTTTCATTCATCTTCATAGTCTTAGGATCTAAGGCTAATTCAGGTTGGAAGGGACCTCAGAAGATCTCTCGGCCCACCTCCTCCTCAAAGTTGGGTCAGCTCTGAGGTCAAGCCAGGTTGCTCAAGACATTATCCACTTGGATCTTGAAAACCTCCAAAGATGGAAACTGCACAAGCTTTTAGGGCAACCTATTCCACTGCTTGACTGTCCTCATGGTGGAAAAGTTTTTTCTTATATCCATTCTGAAATTCTCTTGTTTTGGCTTACATCCATTGCCTCTCACCCTCCCACCATGCATGGGAGCGAAAAGGCTGGGTCTATATTGTTGATGACCTCCTTATATGTACTTGCGGGTTGCTGTTAGGTTCTCCTGAAGCTGTCTCTTCTCCACACTGAACAAATCCAGCTCCCTCAGTCTTTTCTCACAGGGCAAATGTTTCAGCCCCCTGATCTTCTTGGCGGCCCATTGCTGAAATTCCTCCAGTTTGTCAATGTCTTTCCCATGTTGGGGGGGGCCAAAACTGGATTAATTACTCTAGATGTGGTCTAACGAGCACTGAGTAAAGAGGGATAGTCTCTCCACTCAAACTGCTGGCTGTGCTCCTTTTGATACAGCCCAAGGTGCTCTTGGCTGCCTTTGTTGCCAGGGCGCACTCATGCCCAGTCGCTGTCCACCAGGACCCCCCAGGTCCTTCTCAGCAGAGCTGAGTTCTTCTCTTTGCGTGTTTTCTTGTTATCCCTTCTGTAGCTTATCAAGGAGATGTTCATTGTCAGGGGTCGTCACAGCCTCTTCTCACCTAGCAGCTCTTAATCCTTATGCAGAAACTGATGCCTGCATCAAACAGGACAGTGATTTCACCATTTGTTCCCACTTGTTAAACGTCTTTGTGAGCATTTTGGGTTTTCTCTGATACTGCCTCTCACACCGGAGGAGCTCTCTGTGATATCCACTTTCCTGTTCTCTTTCAAACCTCTCCTTCGCAAACTCCCCATTTCTTGCAATGCCTACCAAAACAGCTGGCTGCAGATGTCTGAGGTGGTGAAGAGCTGAGAGACCTGTCTGTCATTCTGGAGAGTTTCATTTCATGGTTCCAATGGACTATACCTCCAGCCTTCATCTGCTTGTTGTCATATGTCATAGAGTTAGCACCTCAGCTTTTAGGGGCAGGAACCGTCACTGGACTGCACATTTTGATTCTGGATTTGTGAAACACTTAGTGTGCCGGAACCCAGGCCCATGACTAAGGCTGCACTGTGATGATATTACTGAAACTCGTGGTAAAAATAAGCACTGATGGGGGATGTGGTTCCCAGCAATCCAGCTGCTACCCTTTGAGCTAACATCGATGATGCAGGTTTTCACACACACCCTGTTTCCATCCCTCCACCCACCCACTGCAATCTAGTCTTACTGATAGCCTCCCATTGAACCTGGACAAATCAGCAATAGTATAATTCCTTTCTGCTTTCACTTGGGAAAATATCAATAGTCCTTTGTGCTTAGATTAGCTAGTGTTATTTATCTTACATAATATCTCCATCTGTTGCCTGCTGGAGCAACAAAGGGCAAAGCAAATCCATGTCATCCATCTAGCAGCCACCTTGGTAATAGTCAGATGTGCAAAGAAGCCAATGATATTCATTAGCAAAAACATAGGTCTTTTCCTCTCCTTCACCTATGTTCCTTGAAAATATTTTAAGTAATTCTAGGTTGTTTTCGCAGTCTTCACTGAGTGAAAACTCTCATGTTCACCTCCGTTAAGTTGTCACAGGCCAATCATAGAATCGTTGAGGTTGGAAGGCACCTTCAAGATCATCAAGTCCAACCATTAACCTAACCTGACAA
>RSEF01000002.1:75534286-75569347 GCA_003993805.1 Himantopus leucocephalus | reverse complement strand
GGCCGCCAACTGGATTTAACTCCATTCACCACCACTCTCTGGGTGGTGGTGAATGGCAGATTTGGTCTTGCTGGAGATGACTTCAAGCAAAATAGCTAGTTTGAGCTGTTCTTTCCGGATGTTATGAGTTTTCTGCTTTGTACACAACTGTCCCAATTGGCATTTGTTTAGAGTGGGTGGTGTGTGTGTATATATATATGTACAAAGAGCAAAATATTTCATCCTTACTTTCAGTTTTCTATGCTAACACACAGTTAAATCACCAATAGAATTTTTATGACGTGGCAGGTAATTCTAAAACCTGGATGTAATTATGTGTTTCCTCAAATTCTCAGCTACCTGGGAGGTCCAGGGCTTTAGTAACAAACATAGAGAGCGCCACCAGGGTTTTTGGAAGCTTGCAATGTGTCCACCCAGAAGATGTCCTGTCTTTTGACTTCAGGTCCAGTCAGGGACAGCAGTTAAAACTTCTCTCTGTTTGAAGGATTTTGGTGGTTTTGTGACTGCTCTGTACCACTAGTTCTCAGAGTATCAGGCTGAGGAGCATAATTTTTTGTTATTTCCTATGTACCCATGTTCCCATGTACTGTTCTGTTCTGCTGTTCCAGTTGTACTGCAGCAGTATGTGGCTAGACTGTGAGGTGGATCAGGGACCGTTTTTCCTCTCCAGTTTCTTAAAGCCATAGCAGTTCCCTGATCTACTTCTCAGTGTTGCCCTATGCCCTCAGCACAACTGAGGAGACAGCACTTTTCTTTTTGGAGGCAGGATAAAACTAGAAGTGACTGGGAAAGATGGGAGGAAAAAAGCCTTTAAGGTGGCTTTGCCACTGGATAGCGTGCCACAGCACTGTGGCCTCCATGCATAAGCAGCACAAGAGAAAGGTCATGGATCAGTGAGGGAAGCGAGCAGCCTGGGTGGAAAGAGGAGCCTTTGCTAGCTGAGAGTCTTCTACCTTTTCCTTCTGTGTGCCTTGGACATCCAGAACCTCAGTCCTGGAGGAAAGAGTCCAGAAGTAATTGAAAGAAAAGTCAAGGACTAGAGAAGAAAGGACAGTGTAACTTGGATGAAGACATACAGCTGTTCTTGTTCAAAGTTTTTTGTCACTTAGATTCCAATGGCGGCATTCCAAGTGAAACACAGCTGTGCAATGCTCACAAGATCCAAAGGTCACTGAGTCTGTAGATATGTCCTGTGGATTTCAAATTGGGCTCTCCATGTCTTCCCAAACAGGTGTTTGCCATTGTCCTTCCATGCAATTAATGCAAAAATACTTTCACATAAAAAAAGGAATCTCACCTGTTCAAAAACAAATAAAAGAGTCAAGATCGTGGGGTTTTTTTCCTACCTCTCTGTAGTCTGGAAAGTTGGAATGACATGGCAGAAACCCAGCATCTCACAAGTCTTCAAGAGTTCACAGTGTATCCCATGAAAAGCTTTGGCACAAGCAACAGAAAAAAAAATAATGCCTTAAGAATGTCCATCTCAGGTGTGGCTGAATTTAGAGCATGTTGTTAGTTTAGAGGATGATGGGTGAATATGTGGAGAATGTGGTATACCCAGCAGGTGTGTCATCAATACAAGTGAAGGAGATTCCCAGCAATGGGGAACAGACCACCAGGGACTTCCTTCCAATTTCTTTTTAAACAAAAAGGAGCAACTATAACCTTGACTGACTTTTGAGCTCACCCCAACATGATGTAAATAAAAAATGAATTTCCAGTTATGAATGCTGCCGCAATGTACGGTTATTGTCAGTAGAATAATTTTCCTGCTGATGTCTTTTTTTTTGGTAGGCAAAAGCCAATGCAACCCAGTCAAAGTACACCTGATACTATTTAAACGATTACTTAGCAAAAAGTGCAATATACTTCAAAAAGCATGTGTGACTGGTTTGCTCTGATCTCTAAACCTTGTATATTTGCAGTTTGACTGGTTGAGGCTCTTTAAAACAAATAGCTCACAAATGAGTAATTTTGCTGCTGAATGTATCAACCGATCTTTATTGCATCCCAAATGATGAAGTATAATGGTTATACAAAGTGCTTAAATAAGCCATGGAGCAATTTCCAGCAGTGATATATATGCTGAAACCCACATTAAATTAATATTAGGTGAAGGAGTAAACCTGGAAATCTAAAATAACAATAGATTTCATATTGGTTATGTGAAGTTACGAGAACCAGCTGCTGGTGGTTTCGACAGGAATCCACACATGTTCAGAGCTTTCAGTCTTACTGTCTGCAAAAGTATGTAGCTAGTAAGGAGGGTAAGCCTTACACTTTTGCCAATATTTTTCCACTATTGGATTAATTACAGTGTGATGAATAGAATTCTTGCTAGGAGGATGCCACAACAACTATCTTGACTTGAGTCTTTAGCCCTGACCTTAGAAGTGACTCAATTTCCCTACTCAATAATTCTGTTTTCCATGGTGTTAACAGTTGTAGTTGTCTTGTATCTCCTGCCTTAGCGTGTCTTCTCCAACACTATCACAGGGTGGAAAGTTCTTCAGGACAGGGGCTATCGTTTTTTGCTCCATCTGCCTAATGGGACCCTGGTTTCTGACTGGCAGTCCTAGGTATTTGTCACCATCTGAATATCTGCATGCCTACAGCAGGGTTAAATACATCTTTGTGAGTGTACATTATGTGTTCAATGTAAGAATAAACTCCTGTTTAAAATGTCTTCAGAGGTACAGGTACGTACTGGTATGCATACCCAACCAGAGAACTATAAAGGGGGAATAGTGGCAGGAGACATCTTGAAACCAGTAGGAAATATGCTTTAATTCTTTTTACCACTTTTGGACAAAAGGATGGGTTTTGTCATAGATGAGTTTACTTGATAGCTGTTTTAACATTTGTACCAACATTTTACACACAGAAGATATGTCTTTCAAAGAGCTTTTGATAAAGTGTCTCTAAAATCATGCCTAAACCCTTACAGTCATCATCTGCATCGTGATTAGCCATTGCAGCTCAGCTGTAGAGTGTCCCTAGGAAATGAGGGCTGGGGAGAACAGTCTGGGTGCCTGTGTGCTTATGTGTGAACAGGAGCACCTTTTGAAGTACATGGTGTTAATAAAAAACCCCTGATTTTCAGCTACCACTTCTCTGATCAGAATTTGAATTAGGCTATAGAGAATAGCCAAACAACAGAAGGCACAGTTGGGGAAGAACTGTATTATTCTTATCATAGCCGTCCTCAATTTCCTTCATCTTGCTGGTGTGAGAGACAGGTGGACCATAGTACTGACAGCCTAAAACAAAATGTGACAAGTAAGTAATGCTTTGGGGTGCATATGCTGCAGAGGATTTGTTTTTGCAATTTTCTAAAAACTAATAATGGGAAGAAATCACCTCTTTTGAGGATTGTTTGCATCCTTCTGCTCCTTGCACACGTGTTAAATCCAGTTTGCATAATTATTCCCACGTGTAACCTGTTCTCCTAAATCAGCAATAGTGAACCCATTTTCTGTTTCTTGTAAAATAAGGAAAGGCATTAAAGAAATACCTGTTCTGCACAAGGATTCTGCTTGCAGAGATTTAAATGTCTTTGCATTTTGTCATTGCATACTCAAATGCTTTGTGTACTTTTTGTGCTTTTTGATCTGTTCTTGGCTTATGGCTTCTCTGTAGTTTTCTGCTTCTAAGTGTTGTTACTCTTTTTAACAAGAGTATAACTTTAGGAATACTGAGGGTCTGCCTGAAAGGAAAAATTAAAGGCTTTTCTCCCTCTTCTGAGTATTGGACAAGTAAGTAGAGCCTTTTGTTCTTTAAAGTTAGATACTGGTTTTAGCTTGCTACACTACCCTGGTGTTTTGTTACTGGTTTTGCACTTTGGAGGTTGTGATTTGTATGAATTTAGTACTTTAAGGGGGGAAAAAAATGAAGTTGACTCCTCTGGAAACTAAAGTACTTGATTTCGCCAGGAGTCATTGCAGTTTCCCCAAGTGAAGAAGGAAACCCAGCTATTTTAGTGGCACGAGAAATCATGAAGAATATTTCAAAACCACCAGTAATCTGCTTAGGNAGTACTTTAAGGGGGGAAAAAAATGAAGTTGACTACTCTGGAAACTAAAGTACTTGATTTCGCCAAGAGTCATTGCAGTTTCCCTAAGTGAAGAAGGAAACCCAGGTATTTTAGTGGCATGGGAAATCATGAAGAATATTTCAAAACCACCAGTAATCTGCTTAGGTAAATTTCTGTATGTGGCAGTTAGGATCTTTTAATTTCCTAGGGAGCATAGATTTTTATGATGCAGTATCTACAGTAGCGTTTCCCAGACGATACAGACTAGCTCGTAAGTCTGAGAAGTGTAGAAAGATGAGGACATTCCTTTGTAGCGTAGCAGTGTCCAGGGCATTATGTGAAGTTGTACCTGGCCAAGAAATAAGAAGCATTGTTGCCGTTGTCTTGGAAATCTCTATGCTTTTTAGGAGGGAGAGAGGAAAAAAATATACAGCCTGTTAAGTGGGAAGAGGACTTTTTCAGATGTTGCACATGCCTGTAAGATTTGTGATGCCAGCTTATTTTGGTGTAAGTCATATTCAGGTGTTCTGAAGATTCTGCTGTTTAAACAATAACTCTCTGGAATGGTGCATTTAATGAGCAGAAAAGGAAATATAATCAACAGTGCTTTATATGAGATTTTTCGTCTAAGCTGAAATGAAATGTTACGTGCAATTTGTTTCCATTGTTATGCTATGTATTTGGAAGAAATACATCTTCATATTGCTGCAGTCTCTTTCCAAATACTTGCATTCTTTATTTAAATATAAATCTTTTATATGAATTGTTGATGTGTGCAGTATTTTACCCCACAGGGCTATTTATCTCAGCATTATTACTAAGCATAATGAGAAAACACATACAAACCAAACCTTCAGAAAGGAGGAAACCTGACTTGTGAGCACGGCAAACACTAAATGCCTGTAGCAGCCAGTGCCTTCTGCAGGAGTTCCAGGTGCTCAGCACTGCGAAAGAAGAAATTCTTAGTATCTGCTGAGAAGTTGGGTTTATGCTGACTTGTACCAGTTTATAGCCTGTTGCTTGCTTGCTTGCAGGCATGATAGATATTCTTTAGAAAAGTGCAGGATTGGTACATACAGTCTTTATTCGTTGATGGTTTGTTTTCTGAGGTCTGTGTCTTCTCTGCCTGTTTTACCCCTGCTTCAAAGAACCTGACAGAGTGATTCTGCCTTTGGAGTAGGAGATTTGGGTAGGAAGGACAGCCAGAATATGGACAGCCTCTGCCAAAGGCAGTCTTAAGTGTTGATTATTAGGTTTGATGTGAGAATCCACTATACCATTTTGGTGATTCCAAATCACTGGATTCCTTCCCCAGGACACAAGCTTGCTTGTTTCCTATAGGCAACACCACAGTATGATAAATAGATTGTCCCATCTGTTCCCCTTTGTGTCACAGCAGTTCTCTGGTAGCAACTGCTTAAATGGAAAAGTGATACCAGAAAAAGCATTTCTTGGCTTTTAGTTGTTTTGCAGTGATATATGTGTGTTTGATATGGAAGAAGATCAGCGCCATGAAACCAGCTAGCTCAGTAGGCCATCAACTAAGAGGCTGGGGAAGAAGCATGAGGAGAATACATCTTTTTCCACAGTAGACCTAGAACTGCTATAGGAACATGTCAGGCTAATCTCTTCGTTACCTTGGTGCTCTCAAAAGGGGGTTGTAAGAAGCTGAGATGTGGGAGCGAGTAGTAGAAAGACATCCCTTTTGGTGGTTCTCCATGTGAGTCCTATCTGTTCTGTGGGAACGAGAAATTACTTTTGACTAGTCAAGCACAGAGCAGAGAGTCCATCACTGGTATTTAGGAATCATTTGTATTTATCTTTTGGTGGTTTTTGTAATTAGATCACAAGTAGCAAGGCATATCCAAATGCCCACGTGCATGGGTATCTGGAAATATGTCTCTGNGGCAAGGCATATCCAAATGCCCAAGTGCATGGGTATCTGGAAATATGTCTCTGCTGTGTACGCTGCGACAACCCTGCTTTAAATAGGATTAGGTCAATCCTTTCATTTTTTTATGTCTTTCCTGCACTTTTTCAATTCCTTACTAATCATATAAAAATAGCCTTTTCAGTGGCAATAGGAGTGATCCTTCTGTGTCTGGAAAGCATCTCAAAAGCCATGTGGTGTTTCTCAGTTTTTTGACCACAGGTCAGTTTAAAATACATATTTGCACTCCGAGAAGTGCATTGTGGCTTTAAACTTGGAACATTGTCTGTGACAAATTTAAGTGAGCTTGACTTTGAAATAAAATGCTTGCAGTTTAAAATAAAGTTGTGCGTAAGAACACAGTGTCCCTTTCTTGTGGGACCACAGAGGCTTAATAACTAGCGTTACTTTTGGATGAACATGTCTAACGGCAAGCTTTCTACTCACTATTCTGCCACACCACCAGTCCTTTTGTGCATTCTTCCAGACGCTTGGAAAATATGGAGCAGCTTATCTAAGAAGTTTAATCTTTACATTGGCTGTTACCCATCTTAATTTTTCAGTGTCATATTAGGTATTGACTTCCCTTTGTCAGGCAGGCTCCCCTATAATAAGCTGTAACTTTTAGCGTGCAAGAAAGGTCGTATTTGTTCTTATGCATGTGCACATGTGTGTGCATTTGTGATGAGTCTTTGGGGTTTTTTTCTATTCAAAGCTGCTTCACTAGCATTGGAAAAGGTGACTAAATGAGATGATATGAAGAGCTACCCAGTGACCACTTAGGCAGAATATAAGCAATGAAACTCTTGTTTTGCACCTTCAGGGAACCTGTAATATGGCTTAAGAGAGAAACTCTTATCTTCAACAGGACCCCATAGGGCTTAGCTTAGGTGGGAAGGGGACAGAGCTCGGATGGTGGCATGCACCACGCAGCAGAGAGGGATCTGGTCCACAGATTTGGCCAGGCATAAACCTGCAGCTCCTGCCAAGGGGCTGCAGCTGCTTCATCCCACACTGAAGGCTGAGACTTATCTAGAAAGACAGTCTGTGCCTCATGGCACCTCCCTGCTCAACCTGGATTTAGAACGGGTGTTTCACCTTTGAGAACGGTTTAATTTACCGCGTTTCTTGATAACATTGATGTCTTTCTTCTATTTTCTGCAAGGTACTTCCTGTATTTCCATAATTCCTTGATTGTTTTTCCCCAGGCATGAGGGACGTAAAGGCAAAGAGAGCGCTTTGCCAACATGAGGAAGAGCAATGAGTTGTAACCCAATGCTGTTTTAATTGTGCAGGCTCCTGCTGACAAACAAGCTGGTCTTTCTGCCAAACATACGATTTTCTTCAAAGTATTGATCTCTAGAGGGGAGTCTGACATCTCTCCCCCTTTTTCACCCCCATGAAAGGCTGTGAACTGCATTAGTTGGAGTGGAAACTGGGATATTATTTGATTGATTTGACCCGCAGGTGTGTGTTGGCAAGTCCAGTCAGCTGCAGTAGCTGTAGGCAAATGCTCCTTGTGGCTGGTGGTAGCTCATCTCCAGTGAAAGAGCAGGGTTGGAACCAGGGCTCCTAAACACAACTTAGAAATCAAACATTTCTGTCAACCATGACAAATTAAAACCTTTAGGAATGAAAAGGAACCAGGCCGGTTAGAAAGTAAAAAGGGAGGAAAAGGATGATGGCTGTGGAAATGTTTGGGCAATCCTTCCCCTAGCCCTGGAGCCCCTAGAAGACTTGGTTGCATAGTAGTGCTGCTATGCCTAAGAGGAGCTGTATCTAAGGTGACCTACACCCAGTTCTCTTCAGTAACTCAACGTCTTTATGCTGTCCTTCATATTTGCTTTAAGATGAGAAATCACTAAACTAGAAAAAGAAAAGAGATTTGGTTTGGTAATATTGTCATTACCAGAATGCCATGAAAGAAGCAATTTTCTTAAAAGAAAGAAAGACCTGTTACACTATACCTAACCATCCAGCTCAAGTATGCTGTCTCCCATGATGGCAAACAGCAAGTGCTTGGAGAGCAGCAGAGCGAGTATGAAACCAGTGTGATCCTTCTCTGCTTTTACTGATCCCGCTTAAGGCCATGACAGACCTGCTGAAGCAAATGCAGTTGGATCACTATTTAATAGCGAATAGAGGATCTGTGCACTATGAATTTGTTTAGTCCCTTTTGGTTTCATGTAACAGGTCCTTAGTTATGGTATGCACAGTGTGGAAAAAATGCACCCTTTAGTTCATTTGAAACCTGATGCCTCCCTTGCTCTCTCTCCTCTTTTCCCCTCGCCTCTGTGAGAAATAGTGAAGGATGCTTCCCTTTCCACATTGAATGAATTAATGGTTTGAAGTCATTTGGGACACTCAAAGGCACTCACATGATATTCAAACCAAGAACAGAGCATCCTCACCCAGGAGTGAAGAAAACCTCTTCTACTCAAAATGCTCCATGCGTGCATGCATGCAGAGTGCCTGAAATCCAGGGAGAACATGATGTTCCCATGGACACATGGTGTTCGCCGTACCTGTATGTGAGCTTGCAGAGGTGAAGAGCTCTGCTGGGGGGAGCAGACTGCCATCCAAAAAGGGCTGGTCATACTTGTGTGTTCATTCCCTGAGAAGCTTGGAGTACCACTGGAGGCTAACACCCTTCTGCCGTTCCCTGCAGGAAGACAGAGCAGTGCATCAATCCCGAACTGGTCCATTTGCTTTGGTTTTAAGAGCTTAATCCCAGAACATATCTGTATATCTGTTTATCAGACTTCACAGAAGTTCTTTCTTGAAATTTCTCCATTTCCTCCTTTGGATATGTGTGTGTGTGTGTGTACATGTATGAATATATAGAATTTACTATATATAACTAAGAAAAAAAATTATTTGGTGAAGGGAAAGGTAGAAAACTTATCATAATGGAACATTGTGACTGCGAATTTTAAGCCATGACAGCCAAGAAATTCAAAATTATGTTTCCTGCAGCAACCGTAATTTGTCTATGCTGGTCATAAATACAAAAGTGTAAATCTAGGAGTGTACAGACTAATACAGGAAACTTCATTATGTGCAAGGGAGCTAAGTTACAGTTGTAAATTTGCAAATTTGAATTTCATGCCTGTTACGTGTTTAAACTTCCTATGATAACACTGAATTAATGTCATTTCACCATGGAATATATTAAGAAAGGCTTAGCTATTACAGGACTGTAGCTTTCATTGCAATGAGAATATGACGTTGCATTAAAACTGTATAGTTTATGTACATATTTCTCCAAAGCATAGGCAATGCACGACTGTTAAAGCTTGACAACCAAGCTGCTGCCGAGTCTCATCTTTTTCTGACTTAGACTGGGGATGGCAGTAAAGCATGGCTGGCTTTTTAGTAGTTTGGCTGCTGTGGAGTTGCTAACCCAGTTTTTGATACATGTCGTCATTAACCTTGTGTTTGTGTCGCTGCTGTCAAAATACAAGTACGGCTTTTTCCTCTGCTCTGTTTGTCACTTATTTGTCGTGTCCCCACATCTGCAGCCGGCAGCAGGGAGGGAACTGAGTGAACGGCCACAGCACAAAACTTCTCCTATCCCCTTGGCATGTTGCACTCATGGTTACTGCATCTGGGAAAATGTGGGGTTTTTCCTAATGCCAGATATTTGTGGAAAGTGCTGACGTTCATCCTGGTTTTTGGGACTCTGGGTAAAGACACTCTGGGGCCTTCTGCAGGCTTACTCGCTGGCACTGGCTGTGCTTTATCCCCAGCTGCGTCTCCTCCAGAGGTGTGGGGGCTTCTGCCATGTATTGTATTTTCTATCATGTGCAGCTGTGAGGTATCTGGATCCAGGCTAGCTGATGATCCTTTGCCATGTGCGGACGAACAGAGACTACTCTTACGGTGACCGCTGCCAAGGTGTCCAAAGTAGTGCCCTGGTATGGCAATGTACGCAGAGCCCAAGTATTTGCTATTTTATGCTAACAGATGAGTTCTGGTGGATCCTGTTGCTGCTTAAGACAGCTGTCCCCCAATGCCTCAAGCTGCTGCAATACTTCATCCAGCATATATTAGCATAAACCACTGAGAGAGGCAATTTTCAGCTGGCTACAGCAGGCTGTGTAGCTACAGTGGTGGAGGAACAGGCACGTGTTTGTTTTATCAGCTGCTGCAGGGGCAGTAATTCCAGACAGAAAAGTATAGCAAAGGGCTGGGGATGAGGAATGCCCTAAACTGTTACAAACCCATGTAGAAGGGTCACAGCCCTGAGTTTTCAGTGAGGCACTCCACAGGTACATCTAGGCATGGCCAAGTCAGGCTGGCAGAGCAGGGTACAGCACTGGTGTCCAACTACTCGTTTCTGTGCTAAAATTAGCATCCTGAGAGAGAAAAGCTTGTGGTTTTAGTAAGTACTTGGCTTATTTATTAACCACAGAAGGAAGTGTGACTAATGACTAGTAAACATGTATCGTTGAGGGTGGATCATCATAAGCTTCCATTTTATTATTAAAAAAGATGATAGCAATTCAGTACTCCTAAATGCTTTCACCACGGGTGATTGAAAAATGCGATGTCATTATTTGCAATATTCCCTACAACGTGGGCTCAGTGGAGTCCTATAGATAGTGTAATTACTAGGAAAGCACTCTTGTTTTCCGAGGCTGTTGAAAAATGTCAAAGATAGTGCACTGCAGTATTTGAAATGGAAAGTAAAGAGAACATTTAAAGTAGCACTGTGGTGACAAAGCTCTGATGGGGCCAAAGAAGTGGTGCAGAGTTGTCTGTGCATCAGCAGTGCTGTCTGCCAGGCCTGGCCAGAGCCTCGCAGCAGCACTCTGCAGGTGAGGTGAGTTCTACCTTTTCTTAAACCTCTTTTCAGTTCCCCAAAAACCTAAAGGGGCTGGTCAGGCAGTGGAAGGATGGAGGGCAGGGCTTCCAGGCTTGGGCAGCATCCTAGGAGTCGGCCAAAATACAGGCAACGGAGACAGACGTTGGCCTGTTAGCTTCTCCAAGCATTGTGCTGGAGCACACCTAAGTTGTGAAGAGGAGCATAGCTGGAAGTGGTGGCTGGAGGTGACAGCAGAGCAGAAAATGTAGCAGGGAGAACACGTTGCTCTCAAGGGGAGCCTCTAAAATGTCTGTAAATTCATAAGGAAACAGTCTTTGGGGCTGCCATTTGCCTTGAACCTGGAAAGGGATCAAAGTCAACAGGCTTTAGACTGCTCTGTTGTTTAAGGGCAGGAGAGTTTAGAAAGGAGGACAGCGATGGCGACGGGATCTGTTTGACCACATGTATTTGCTGGGGTGCCTGAATACGAACTTAGTAACTGCATTTTGACCTGCCGGTTGGAGACTCTTGTCCTATCCTCTTCACGTTTTAGATGTAGCTAATAAACAATTATGTAGCTCATGTAGCTCTACAACAAACAGATCGATGCGTTTGAGAACTAGGAATTTTATCCTTATACTAACTTTAGTGTTGATATAATACTGCAATGATATTGACTGCAGCCAGGTGGTAAAGGGCCAGTATAATACGGGATTATTGCCTTGCCTTTTACCATAAAAGATTTTTCTGCATTATAAGGCTCTGTGAAAAGGTTACTACGTAATAATAAAAAAGAAACACCGTTTTAAGCATTTGTCCTTCCTGTCTTTGTAACACACACAAGCATACACATGTGTGTGCACACACAAAATTACAACAATTCTCTATCTAGGCTAGTAACACCTAGAAGCAGTTTCCTTATAGATTTGATAATCCAGGAAGGCCAGACCCTACAGTTTATTACATCTTTGAGTAGCTTTGCTCACATGGAATTTGATGACGCTGATAATGTAAGTCAGACCATTTCAGGTACATTTGCAAGACCTGACCACATTGGGTTCTTGTGTACAGCTCATTTTAAGCAGGGAAAAAAAAGTGCTGTTTTCATGTGCCTGACATAATCCTGCTTCTTTTGAAACTGATAGCAAATACTCACTTGCTATGAATTGTGGGTACTCTGCTCCTTTCAGGGTTTAGGATATTGCTCAGTTACTACGTGAACATGTAATTATTTTTCTTTAGTGTCCTTGTACCTCTGGGAATGAAAGTAGGCACCTGCCCAAATTGAGTGGTCATGCTTAGGCTCATGAGCCATGTCTTCTTGTTGAATAGTTAAATGTCCTGAAGCTGGGAGTTCAGTGAGTTTTGGATTAGTCCCTTCAAGCTTTGAAGTGTGTTCAGTAGGTTGCTGAAATATAGCAGTGGTAAATATAGTGGTAGAGAGGGGTGAGATGGAAATATAGAGGTCTGCTGCAGGATTGTATCTTTATTTACACCAACGCATGTATCGGGTTGTTGACTGAGGAGTATGTCCAGAATTTGCAGCTGTGACTTTTGTATAGCAGATGAAATGTTTGCATTTCATTCATTAGTGTTTTATCAAAAGCTCTTGTGTGATGGATTTATTGTGCAAGGTTTGTTGTTTTTTTTAATTTGGTGGTATGAATTCATTTGACAAGTTTATTCCTTTAACAAGTTGGATAATTATTTGTGATTCACAATTTTGTTCACCAAGGGTTATTAATTTAAAACTTGCACTTGTATTCCTTATCAGATATTTATTGACTGGTTTACACTTGTACAGAACAGGATTTGAGTAAATCAGCATGCTGTAAATTTGCCTTTTTAACAGGTTTATTGCTTTAGCAGGTATTCACTTAGGATTTCACTGCTCCATCATAAAACATTCCCAGGCATGGAATACATTTTTGAGTGAGATAATATACTGTATAGACCAAGGTGTACACATCAACTGTCATATACATATAAGCGAAATAAGATGTTTTCTCCTGCAGACCCCAACAATCTTGTGAGAAAGTACTTATTTCAACTGCAGTGCATTAATGGAAGGCATAAGTAAGATATTGCATGACCTAGAGGGCATGAAATAAGAGCATTACTATTTTGTTTTTTTCAAAGGGGGAAACATCTCAGCAAAGACGAGATCTGAAACCCATTGACTCTAGGGAAGTTTCATCAAAACTGAAAAGTTAATAATTGTCTTGTTTTATTTCTCTTTCTTTTCCTGTTTCTGCGAATAAAAAGTTACACAGCTCTGACCACAAGATGAGGTCTTCCTGTCTGCAGCAAAGATGCCCTTTATGTTAAGGGGCTGTTGTGGTACTTGTGGAATTGATAATTATTAACAGCAATACTTTTTTTGTTGTTGTAGATGTTTGGATGTCTATAGAAACCACTGGGAAATGAACTGATCCCTCTTTTTAAGCCAAAGTGTATTTCTTATTGTAACCTTTTAATAAGAAGGCACCTATTGATAAGACTGTCTTAGAAATTGGACAGTATAAATAATAAACATATCATGTTATATAAGAATGATATAAAAAAGCATTTCAGAAAGCTTCTAAAATGTGTGTTGTGTGTAATATACAAGTTCGAAACAGTTGTAGGTATACCTACCAAGTCCAGCCACTTACAAAGGTATGTTTTTTGATTTTTTTAGCCGCTCAGCAAATATCCACCTTTGATCAATGACATCTCCTTTTGGCTGCCTTCTGAGACATACTCTAAGAATGATTTCTATGATTTGGTTCGAACCGTTGGTGGAGACCTGATAGAAAAGGTTGTCCTAGTGGATGAATTTACCCATCCAAAGTAAGTAAAACTTCTAAAACATTTTTCCTGTGGTCAGAATGTAAATATTTTATAAATATTTTAATTCAATGTACCGAGAAATTCTTGATTCTTACAGTGTTCACACATTCCATTTTTTAGCTCCAAAACATTTTTACTACGCTTTCAAGAATAAATATCTTTACTTATAAACAATACCTTATATTTCAGTTTTGTACTAGTACTGAGCTTCTGGTGTTCGGATCGCAACCCCAATGTGTTGTGCTCAGTTAATCACAGCAGCAGTGAACAACTGCTTTCCTAAATACATCTGCCAGCGCCTGACACCCTTATTCATAACATGTCTGATATTCTAGTCCTGCTCTTTGCTGAGTGACTGGTGTTTGTCTCCTTGTTCTCTTCCTTTCTTTTTCTAGTCCTGATTCACCAGTAGTCCTTTACTATAAATGTCAGGGCTAATAATGATTTGTTGCAGAGTACTATTGTTGGTGTTCAACAGGGAGAAAAAAATAGACTTTGTTCCTTTCTTTCTGACACTTATTTACACTGTTGAACTCTCTCTCAGGCTTCAGAATACCTTCATATGGATATAGCAGCACTGACACGGCCATTGGGCACACAGGTTACTTATCCAACTGATACTGTCAGTTGTCTCAAAAGCTGACAAGTATCAGCTATTACATATGCACTGTTTTTCAATTTGCTGTTTCCAAATCAAGAAGTAAATAACTGCTGGCTACACGGCTTTCTAAAACTGGGTTTTAAAATAATTTCTCTTCTTTCAGTCTTTTTTTTTTTTGGTGGTGTAGAAAGGCAGGTAGTAAATCTAACTGCAGTGTTTTTTGAAGATGGTAGGAAAATGCTTCCTGTTGTGCTCCAGCACCTATAGGGTTGTTTTTTTTTTTTCTTTCTACATCCAGGTATTTGACTCTCTTGTTCTTTTGAATTTTATGTGCGTTGCAGACCAGACGGATGGCCTAGTTTTCATGGTGGTTCAGTGGATTAATATTTATTTGGGTTTTTTCCTTTTTAGCTTTTTTTGTGTGGTGTTACATGTGTGAAGAAACAGAAATGCCAATGGAATTTGTGTGGGCATCTGAAAGCTTTGAGTCATTAACTCTTGAGTGATACTGACATGCCAATTATGTGAAAGAATCTTAACTCTATACTCAAAACAGTATGTCCAGAAGAGGACTATAGGCTAGGATAAGATGATGAGTACTATTCGTTGTAAAGAACAAGATTGACTGCATCTTACAGAGAAATTCAAAAGCAAGTTTGTTGCAGATATGGGTAACGTCTTATTGTCATTTGGACTGCACCGTAGTATCAGTTAGCACAGGTGCATGGACGTTGAAGCCTGCTCATGCGGATCCTGCTGAAAATGTGTTTAAATGTCTTCTGTAATGATGGTTCTGATACAGTACAATCAAAATTTCTTGTAAAAATTGGGATGTTGGACCCATTTTTGGAACTGGTCCTTTCCATTCATTCATGCTGAATGTTTATTGTATATATAGCACCTCTGTGTTCATTGCTACTTTTTGTCTGTGTTCCTCCTGGTGATACCAAACATGCGATCATCTTTGTTGTTACATCTTCTCTTGGGGGATAATCCTGCATGTAGTGCAAGCAGCTCTTCCAAGGCTGAGGGTCTGGAGAAATCTTGTTCCCTGGTCCCTCAAACAGAGCCAGTATTACTCTGTGGTTACTCTTGCAGCTACTGGAGGAATCCACATATGCTGGGAGGGCTTCGCATCAGTCACAGCTCAGCTCATGGGTCATACTTCTCTTTACTGAGAATATTATCTTCCATATTAGTAGGGTGGTGAGGTAGGGACAGGATTCAGTACTCTGGATTTCTACTCTATGTGTTTTCTCCTTTGCTGTGCTTTGACGCATCCTGAACATATACCAGGGGTGACACTTGTTCAGTACAAGATCATTTCTTCCTCTGCAAGGAATACACTTCTGGTTCCCTCTGATTTCTACAAATAGATGGGAAGGATGACTGCTCGCTGAGAATTGTCACACGGATTTAGGACTTTCCTAGTATTGTCCTCTAAAGCCATTAAACTCTCACTCAGCAGACATCCAAATATGTTTTGACACTACAAGAAGGAAACATTTCTCACCTTCATGTCTGAAGAATTTGGGTGGTGACGCTAAAGGATTGTTGGTAAGTGATGCTGTCGTCCTCTTAGTTTGTTCAACTGCAAAAACAATAAAAGAAATCTTTTTAAATGCCCCATTAAAAACAGTAATTCCAAGGAAATTATCTACCCCATAAAAAAAAAAAGAAAATAATTATAGATGAAGACTATAACATAATGGTTACTTTGCCCTTTCTTCTTAGAACAGGGTGTGTGCAGATATGTAACTTTTATGGACCGATGATGTAATTAAGCCATGTTGTCTGTTCTCTAAAGCCTTTGGAAGACTGACTCTTTGAAAAGAGTGTTCTGCTTAGTCTTAATTACAAGATAATTGTCTTGTTACAGGAACAATACAGTGGTTTCAGCATTCAGTGTTGCAGAAAAGCCTTTGGGCACAGAAATTAACATAGGAGATCCTCAGTGTTGCTATGGATCTGTATGTTACAAATCTAGATGCTTATAATCATTATCTTGAATTTGTAGTGATTCTGGTGCGGAGGATGGGAGAATAGTGTGTAGGACAGGGAAGCCTGCAGTGCTGCTGTCTTGAATGTTAGTTACTTACAAGCAGCTTAATAGGTTCATGCTTGTAATTAATCACTTCTAGAATTTAAAATTCAGACTTTTTTCATCCTTTAAAAATACCAGTTTCATGAGAAATTAGGACATTTGACAGTCTTATTTTCCTTCTTAAACTACCTTTCTTAGTTATAGGACTATAAAGATTGGAAAACAGAAAATGCTGTACAAATACAACTAATATAGAACACGGAAAGAGATCTTTTAATTAAGATCCTTTATAGAGGCTGCCTGTGTGATACTGTGTAGTTACCTTACAGACTTTTCTGTGGTTCAGAAACCTTTCAAGGTTCCACTGAGCTTCAGACTGGTAACGATGCTCCAGTACATTGCAATTACAGTGTGTATTAGCAGTGAAAATGTATTCCTCTACAGGGAAAAGGAAAGGGGGGGAAAAAAGAGCATGAGACAAGTAATTGTTTAAACAAGGAAGGGATGTCTGGAAAAAAATGTAGATCTTGATTATCCACTTTGTAATGTGATAATGGTGAGACATCTTCCAGGAAAGCAAAGGCAATTAAATGATAAAGCAGGAAGGAATCTCATTGCTGAAAAGCACAAATTTAGGAGAATGCCAAGTTATGGTGCTAGGGTAATTAGAACTGTTCCAGCCTAAATGCATCTTAGGTAAACTTAACTAAAGACCCAGCATTGAGGTAACCTGAGTAACGTGCGATGTGTGAAGAAGGCTTTCCAGCAAAAAAAACCCTTTTTGGTTCAGTTCAGTCTGCAAAAAAATTATTTTCTTTTCCTACAGCTGCAACTAATTGTAACGGATGCCAGCCTAGTGGGACTAGATCAATTGTAAAATGTTTCAAGCAGAAATTCTTTTCATACTGCAGTCACATGTTACTTTGAGGTGGAAAAATAAGCATTGCCTATCAGAAAATAATGTGCTAGCAGTACATTAGATAGGACATGTAGACATTTCTGTATTTACCTCTCTTGAATTTTGTCATTCCTCTAAATTCCTGTTCACCAGTGCAACAGGTAGACCTCACAGAGCAAAGAAATCCATGTGCTCTGTTCCAAGCAGAGAACTGAGTTTTAGCAACTAAGTCAAGGCAGGTAGCTTTTGTATAAAGTGATTCTGGAAACCAGGATAACTGTAGGGATGCTCAGCAAGAGCCCTCTGATCCACAAGAACTTCCTCCCTTTGCTTTCATCCCAGCGATTCCAAACAGATCCACCTGCCCCCAACTCTCCTTTTGAGTCAAAAGTGTTGAACTAAAAGGAGAACATGGACTTTTCAGGTATCTGCAATCCCCACACGCCTCTCCACATTACTGATGTATGTCTGCACAAGGTATCACGTGAGAGGAGATGGCCTGTGGATCTCAACTGCCAAAAAGCACTTAGGACCCTAGATGGCTACTGGGGGGGTTTAGATCTGCAGTTAGACTGGGAAATCAGGGAACAGGGGATCCTGGAACAAGAGAGGAGCATCACCTTTGTGAGATATGGCCCTTACGTTCAGAATGTGCATGTGGGGGAAGGAACGAGTGGTACATGAGACTGAACTGGTCGGAGGATAATCCTGACAGCTGTTGATACCTTCCCATTGCCCATAGCGTAAAAGGTCATCACAGACCTGTACAACCAAATGTGGATGGGAAAGCAAGGCCCACTGTCACCTGATTTTTAGGTTATTCTTGGAATCTAAATGTTGTATCAGGCTTGTCCTGATAACACAGTCAGGGTGTAACTTCATCCAAGATGAATAACGCAAAACATGGCTGTAACACACCCATTATTCAGGCACATAAAGAATATATCAGCAGTTATGAAGAAAAAGTTGTGGCTTTGCTGAAATGCCAAGGAAACTGAGTGATACTGTGGTGGTTATGGCAAGAACAGGCATATCTGTAAGGTAAGCAGAACAGAGAAGAAATGTCCCTTTGCACTGAGCAAAATGTTTCTCACAGTCCATCTTGTGCATTTAAGCTCTCTTTGCTTGATGCATTAGCTGCAAATGTTTAGATTTTCATATATTTGGTTTGTGGAGCATATTTTTCTGTGCACAGTCTGTAAAATCAGTTCACTGTGACTTGCTTTGAGTTGTCGTATGCTGTGTGAGCTGTGTGACCAGTCACCGGAAGGCAGTGGCACTGTTTCTGCTACCCAACTGAATTATTTCTTTCAAATCCTTGGAGATCTTTAAGGACCTTTAAGCGTTGCTGTGCAAATATATGATGAGTGAGGATTTGTGGCTGACATTTTTCCCTTTGGAACATTCTAGTGAACAAACATTTGCAAAAACAAAGAAAATATTTTGAACTATATTGATACTGAAAGGAGAAAGTCAGGGGTTTTTTTCCTTACTTTTTGCAACGGTTGTTGTACCCTCCATATCTTTAAGTTCAGGCCGCCTTCTACTCAACTTGTCCAAGCTGTCTAATCAATATGAATGACCTTCAGAACTTAAATCAGAAAGTAATCTCCTTTTCAGTGGTCAAGACTTCTCCAGTTTCAGAAAGGAAACAGGTTTCACAGGGAGAAACAAAGGCTGGCTGAATGGCAGTCAAAAAGTAGAAAGATCGCTGCCCGCTATGAATGAGCAAATCAAAACTGCTGCCATGCAGAGAATCCCAGTAAGAGCAGTGTCTTGCACTTCTGAGATATTCAGGTAAGTATTGTGACTGCACACATATGGAATTCCAGGGACGGTAATGAAAGCATACCTGTCCAAAGTAATAGAGAAAATACTGGCTGGCTAATCACACGTGGTAGAATACATGGTAGAAATGGCAGAATATGTTTTTGACCTGAGTTATCCCAAATGAAGAGGACGGACAGAGAGAGGGGTCCAGGATGAATACCTGTGCCCTACAGTCCAGCACCACAAAGACAATCTAGAAATGCCAAGGCTGCTTTTATTTGTTTTGGGCGAGCCCTGCAAATGTTATTTTCAGCTTAGTGTGCCGCGTCTCTTCTCCTCGGTACCTTGCGTAATCCTGTCAGGTGTGATGGCCTCACATCCTCATTCTGAAAAAGTGTTTTCTGCGTTTTGCAGAGAGCTTGTTTCCTACTGGTCTGTGAGTCGACTTTTTAAAGTTTGGTACTAAAATTTCTTTTTTGTTAGAAAGAGAAGAGAAGGAAGGATATGCCTCCACATCTTCCTTTGTAAGGAAGATGTGTAGGTAGGCTGAAAAAAAGTATACAAAACTGTAATCGAGAAATGCACTGTGTCCTCAGTGGTACTTACGAGGTAAATTTTTAATCAGAACAACTAAAAATACCCTGAAAAGGCAGTGTGGAGACAGTAAGGGGGGAAAAATTGATTTGTTGCATTTTGATGGCTATGCTGTTAAAAATATGAGTGGGGAATAGGTAAGAATGGATCTATTCTTGCCTTTCAGTGAATTACTTGCACACTTCTGGGGCGAGATCTGCACATTTGTAACAGTCTGTTAAATGAAGTGAGAGGAAATATATTGGCTGCTATGAAGGAGGAAGGTAGGTGCACTGTGGCACCATCTTTAGAGACTTTGGGAGTACTCAGGTGACCTGTGTCTCTTCCAAACAGTAGAAGGAACAGATCTGACAGCAAAGAGTCAGATCCTATTGACTGATGTGTTGTGTCAATGCACACCCCTAGCTCCTTGTTGGTATATAGAAAAAACAATGTAATAACATCATTTTCTTTTTATTGCCAGATTTGTTACACTTTTCCTTATCTAGATGGAGATCAAATCAAATACTTTTAGGTCTCGTTTATATATTGAAGCTGGCTCGGTTTTGTCTTGTTTCTGGAACAGGTGAATTAAACAGAATAATTCTGAAGCGCTGCTTGCTGCTAGTATTACGCAAATTAAAACAATCAGTTCAGTCCCTTAACACCTTGTTGTTCTTCAGCCTGAGCACTTTACAATTTGCTGAGGGATTCTTTGAGATTACCTTTAACTGCTGAACAGGCAAAGTCCCAGCAGCAGCTTCTCTACAGAAAAAACAACCCAGAAGCTGCTTTTCACAGTAGCTAGCAGAGGATCGGTTTCCTATAAATGAATTGTATTCTCCAGCTCTGAATGGTTTGGGTTTTTTTTCTCTCATTTGGTCAAATGAGTGTAAGACTAATATTTTTGCAACAGATTAACTGTTCATGGGAGGCTCCATCAGTGGATACTGCTTGACTTCTGAGCCTTTCTTCAGCTGTTGCAGTACAGCGTGACTATATAGTGGCTAGTTAAAGCACTGCAGTAGAACCCCTGGTCCCTCTTCTCTTTTTCCTCTCTAGTCCCAACCAGGAGCAGTGCCACCTGTTTTCTTTCATGTATGAGAACCTCTTCTGTTGCTTCTTTTGCCTTATGGGCTTCAGCTTAGAAAACATACATGTAATGGAGGTTGCATGCTTTTGAGTGCATTTCACTCCTGGGATGTGTGTGTGCCCCAGAGCAACCCAATGGCCAGTGGTGTTTGCTTGATTCACAGTCGCAGTGGCCCCAACTACTCTTCAGTTTCTTCCTCTTCCCTGCCTTTTCTCCTTTAAACAGCAGCAGTGTAGAAATAGCAGCTCTGTTCTCCTATGAGAATGCTTAGAGGTGGTCAGGGACTTTCTGGCCAAATTCATTTAGAGTAAAGACTGGGCCGCCCAGAGAGAGGTGCTTTATGGAGACATATGGGTTCTGCTTATGTCCCACCAGAGCCCAGATAATCTACCACCTGAGAGCTGAGAATGGTGAGTTTTTCATCATGGCTGCCTAGAGGTTTAAAGGAGCTCGGACTTGGCCTCCGTGTCTGTAACTACAAGGTAACCGTGCCATGCTGATTGCTACGTGGCTCCAGGGTGTCTTGCACTTCCCGCTTTCTAGCAGTCTTGATGCCCTGCTGTTCCCCCCCAGGACCGAGGCTGTCAGAGCTTAGCGTTCCCAGATACCCTGCGCAGTAGCAGGGGCATTCACGGGGCACAGGGCAGCCATCTGCTAGTTCCTGTTTTTGAGGAAATTCAACTGAAAAGTTTTTAATGCCTCCTTTTCCTCCCCACTAAAAACATTCCAGATTGAAATGAATATAGGGAATTGAGTAAATATGTGCATATTTTTGTTTAAAGAAGACTTTTTCAGATATTTTAGAAATTCTGAATTTCAACCAGCTCTGTTCCAGCTTCTTTATAGTATCTACTATGTGAAGTCAGAGATGGCAAAAATGAGCGTGCACTTTTATAGCACAAGCCAGAAGGTATTGTTTGATACGGAAGTAGACCTTTTCAGTGCTATATTTATGTATACCTGTGTAGTCTTGAGATCTCTCTGCATAATTTTGTTAAGCATCCTCTTCAAAGGTTTTTAAATGCTTGGTGTAGAGCTTTTGAATTCTGTTGTGGATTCAGATACCTAATTCCCTTGGGTTGCTTTGAAATTCCCACAAATAGCAGCCCCCTGCCCAAATCTAAGAGTGGCATAAAGAACTATGAGAGGAGGGACAGGGAGGTCTATCCTGTAGAAAGAGCATGCCCTTGAACTGTTTGGCGTCTGTTTATGCTTGGCATTTCTCGCTTCATCTGCCAGAAAGACAGACTTGAAAAATACTAGTAAATACTAGACTTTGTTTTACAAAAAAATTAAGTAAAAAAAAATATTTAAAAATCCTTGCTTTATACAATAAAGTGCGAGTTCTGTGACTTACGGCTTTTTACACAGCTTGTGACTGCCAGTTCAGACCTCTGATGCCAGTGTTTACTTTAAGACCATGTGGTGAGGGGGAAAAAAAAAGAATAATCAACTGATCAGGAAAGAGACTCTACCTTCCCGCCTATCCTCAGTGTTCAGACCGGCACTATACAAATAGCTGTTCTTAGTGGCTCGCTATTGAAGTCTGAGGTTTCCTTCAAACCACTGTATTCAAATCAATTGTGGGGCAGACAGTGTTCTGATGTACCATCCCTGGCTCTTCAGAGACTTCGCTGAGAAAATCGTCTTCACTAACTGAAAATAATTTACTATTAATGAGCTTCAGTAGGAGTTCCATTATTCTTCTTTGGTGGGAGGCTGGTGGCTAACACGCAGGCTTGTGGGAGGACTGGTATTCAAGAAAGGAAAAAGATGAAGTAACCACAGGTTCCCATTGAGGGGGGGAACACAGCCCTGAAGTGTGATGTATCACCAGTGATATTCCATAGGAAATGTAATCACCCTTCACGGGTGATGAGAAGAGAGGAAAACTTAAGTACGTGAGCCACACAGAAGACAAATGTCAACTCCCTTATGTATTCAGGCAGATGCAGAGGATAGCCTTGCTGTATAGAAAAGGGATAGCTGAAGTCACAATGAATCTTTCTAAGAGGCTGCTTGGCTGAAGAGCTTAACCTTTCTTCATCATGTCAACCTGGAGTCAGCCATTCACCACCAGTTCTCAGATGCAGCCCAGAAATCTTTGCCACAATTCCCAAAGCACTTCACAGGAGGCGTCACAGGAATTAGCACAGTGATTTATTGACAAGCAGTGGGCTGGTGAAAAATGGCCAAAGGAGTCAGCTGCCACAGGATGCATGGGGGATAGCAATAGGCTTGTGAGTGCTTCTGAGTTCAGAGAAATCCCAGTGAATCGCTGTCCTTGTAGACCAGAGGTTGAGACTACTGTGCAGAACTGTTTTTCACAGTACGTAATTGTGAGCATATTAGAGTTTGAGAAGCATTGCGATGGCTGTAAGTTAAAGACAGAGTGAAAGCTTTTGTAATCATATTCATTAGACTGTAAATACTGTGTTCTCTGAGGAACTTGAAATCAGATTAATCTTCCAGTGCCTTCTGAAAGTGCTCTACTCAGCAGCTAGGATGGGGGAAGAATTCACTACATGTAAGAGGCAGACTCTCCTTCTCTCACCTGGTGCTTTGTCCCTCTCTTTCTGCTTCACATTGAAATGGTTTTCTCTGCCTTTGCCATTGCTCTGGCTCTGCCTGGGATACTCATCACTCCACTCTGCTCTCTGCCTAAGGATGGGATGCAATACCCCTCCCCTCCTTTCTCGGTCTCTATCCCTGCCCCATCCATTCTCCCACAATAACACCATAGCTGGCCATCCTGCCCCAGCAGGCTAGGAAGTCAAGGTGGACCAGTCCTCTCAAAGCCACCAGTGATGAATGCCCGCGCTGCCGGCTGGGAATCCCTGCAAGAGAATATGGGAGAGGCAGGGAAATGTGTTTTGGCTGGGTCTCAGATCTGCGCCTGAAACTAGTTTTTCTTTAAAACAATAGACATGCCCTTCATATAACTTTTTTTCCCACTCTTCCTTAATAAGCTTTTAAATGAACTTCAGCATGAAAGTATGGTATGTTTGTTTTCTCTAGTGTCTTAGCAGTGTTAAGAAGCAACATGTCTATAGCTGATCCTGAGTTTCTCTCAAATTGTCTTGAATTCTTGAATGGAGATCTTCACGGGAAGGTAGAGATGGTACCATTTGCTTATCTCGTACAAGAATCTTTCTGGCCATGAAAAGCAGCCACAGTACTGAGACAGCCACACCAAGCACTTCTTAGGATGATCAAGGACACCGCACACGTTCTCCTCTGTGTGTGGAGAATTGCATGTGTGCGGTGCCTGCACATGTTTGCACTCATGTCTTGACAAGGCCTTCACGGAACTGTGTTGAGGCTGGTAATATGGTGGCCAGGCCCCTAATCCTTAGGCTAGGTTCAGCCAAACATACACCCTGCCAAGATGGGAGATGAGAGGAAAAAGTCTTTATATGCCCCTCTTCACTTCCTAGTATTACTGCACAGAAAAGAAATGGATTTAGCACTAAATAATTAATCCTGCTCTTTGTATTTTATGAATCCAGAACACATTTTTGTAGGGAAAAAGCCCCTATAGCTAGGAAGAATTTCTTGAAGCTGAGTCAAAGCATTAAGCAGCTCAAAGGTTATTTACCTCCGTGCTGGAAAATGTCAACATTTAGGCTGAGGAAACAAGGTTTTCTTTAATTTCAGAACAAACAAATGTCAGGATTCCTGAAACAGATCACAGTATCTTCCCACTGTTTGTTTTGTGGTTCATGGATATTTTATTTTAACCTACCAGTTAACTTTAAATAATTTGTTTAAGAAAATTGTTGCCAAGTTTTATCAAGTGCTGAGCATCCTCGTCTCTGGGTAAATTGAATAGAAATTCACAGGACTGTGTACTCCATAAGATCTGTATACTATAGAGATGGACCTGAGCTGCAAAATGCACATCTGAATGGTGACTACTGCCATTACAAATTCCTCTGGAATTCAAATTTCTATCCTGCTTCTCTCAAATGCTGCCTGGTAATATTAATATTAACACTAACACCATGCAACTGTTCAATTATTTATCAGGCACCACACAGAAATGCAAGGGAAGGGTGCCTTTTAAAAATTATTCTAAGGATAAAGGAAAGATTTATGTTTAGTATTTTCATGCTTATTAGTACATGTGTGGGACAGATGGATAGCAAGGAAATGAATGACTGTTCATACTTGTAACATTTGAATAGTTTGTGTTCATACTTTGTGAATGAACACCAGAAAGGAGATAGATGAAGACTGATTTAATGTAGTTCTTGTAGGGTTTTTTATTACCTTCATGTATGAAGGTCTCACGGTTCTCAGCTCAGATATCGCCACCCTCATCTCATGGACCAGCGAAACAGAGGAGGCTGAAGTGTTAAGTGACATGTCTGACAAGCCACAATAGAAATTTAACTGTTTAGGTCAGAATGTTGCCTTCACTTGTGCTGGGATTTGTATTGAGCAAGTGAAAATCAACCAGGATGGTGCAGCGAATTCAAGTTTTTCTTAAAGTAAATGGCTAGACTCAATTGCGCAAAGGCAAGTGTTGAACTGTGGGTTGTTTCACTTAGGCAGGCATTTTCTTTAGTGTCTGATAATGCAGGTATTCCTGGGTTTGGCTTTATAAAATGAGTCCTTATTTTCAGAGCCTTCTGAGTGTTAGCAACCCCCAGTGAAATCACTGGGTACTGTGGGAACTCCAGAAGTTTCAAAACCATGCCCTGGCTGTCATTCATAGAGTATCCAAAAAACCAAAATGCTCACAATTTAATGGGACACTATGAAAAATCAACCTTCACATCTTTTATGGTTTGTTCGGTTTTTTGATCATAATGCTAATTCTCCTGTTCAAAGTGTTTTAAGAAGTGATGATATGTCAGTATTTCAATACGCAGCTTTTGGAGGAAGATGATACTGTGATGTGAGGAGTAAAAAAGGTCATTGAACATAATGTAATTTCATTTGAAAAAAGGGAAGAGAATACATGAGAGGTGTCTAAAAAAATTGAAGGTGATGAAAGAGACCAGTAGGACCATCTTTGTCCATTGTATTAGTCCAAGAGGAAACATTCAAAAAGCTAACTAAAATGTGCAGCATGGTGTGTAGTAAGTCTGCAGTACTGGATATTTTTCAGGCAAATAAACCTCTATGGTTATACGAAATTGCAAAGGCTGTCAATTCTTGTGCTTCAGAACATAAGTGACATCTGCCTGGGGTCATGATGAAATCCCAGTAGGAATTATGGACCTGCAGTATTTATAAAATCACTGTTGTATTTTATTCAGCCCTGAAACATCTGTTACTAGACAATTCTATCAGCAGGATAATAGATTAAATAGTGTCTTCTTATACTTTAGTATGGCAATATCTATTTCTTGTATGCTTAAATATGTAGAATATCTATACGATCTCAAATTTCCTTTTTTATACAGTAGTTTCCTCAGTGGACCTCAGTGGGTCCTTTTGGGCTTTTACAGTCCATTTTCTAAATAGGAATTACAGTTACATACTAGTTGTGAAATTGGATATTAACCTAGTAGATCAAGATAATAGCCATTATGGGCCACCGAGTTGAATGTGTGTTTACGCAATTCTGAAGTGGTAGATGTTTAACATTACAAATTCAAGGTCTTCTACTCTCCTGGTTACTAACCCAGTTCCTTGTGTTGACTTTGAAGTAAATCCACTTTCAGCTCAGTGGAGAATATTTTAGGGATAAGTTTCTAAGCTGGTTTGGTACAAGGAAATTAATGTGCTTCACTGGTGCACAATTGTGCTAGTTTTATATATGTTGTGAATCTACTGGGTTTGAAATCTGCTTGGAAGCCATGCTTAATCTTCCCTCTGTCACATCAGGTCAGCTCCATAATATACAGTGTATTATCTCTCTGGAGAAAAGAACATTTCTGTGTACTAGAGGGAGAACTATCAACCTAGGCAAACACAGAGTGGAAAATCGATGTATAACATAGATTCAATACCTGCTTGAAAGTTATCTTCTGTGTAATTAATATTTCTTCCCCCGTTCACTTTTTTTTTTCTACATTCAGTTTCAACATCTATTCTCTTTTTGTTGTTTTCCTCATCGGCAATCCTTGTAGCAGCACACAGAAAGCAGGACGTGAGGTGGTTGATTCTAGCTGAAGCAACATTGTCCATATGTGGAAGAAGTTAAAGCAAAGAGGTTCTCCTGTTACTAACGGTATTAATTTTTTAAAGGTCTGGAAAAAAAAAAGATCCTATCCACTAACACAAGCTAGATGAAGCCACAGGATAATTCAGGGATTCAGAGTGGTTCTTCACCACCTTTCAACTTGCAGTTTTGTTTTTGAGTATGGCAGTGTGTTCACAGGGTGAAATTTCTTGCCTTAAAAGCAGCATTTCTGCTGCTGTTTAGTTCTGCTTGGGAGCATTGGGCAAGACGGGAGTGAAACCTGAAGGAAAGCAAAGGTGAAAAAAAAGACACAGGGAAGAAGCACCATAACTAAAGATGACCATTATCTTCAAACATGACTGATGACTTTTCTGGGTAACTGAATGAAGAAGTTTTAAAGGGCCACAATTCTCAGAAGTTGATGTTTAGCACTTCTGAAAATGGAACCGAAAAAGAATTCACCAAACACCTATATCTTTAGAAAATCTTGGCTGAGGGTTTAAAAAACGTGCATATGAGAAATAATTGCAGCCACAATTCATGCACGGTATTTTTGCTAAGTAATTAGGCTTGCAAATGTGTTCAGGTGCCACCTCTGTCCCTGCAGAGCTGCTGTCTACCCAGGTATTCCCTGTTCTGTACTTCCTTCCTCTGTCCAGTGGAGCAACTTGCAGCGGGTGAGCAGACTTGTCATGCGGCATGCTACGCACCAAGGAAGTGCTCTAGCTCAGAGGAGATAAATCTTGGTCCTTAAATCAGGACTTCTACTATGGATTTCAGTGTGACAATACTTTACTCCGGAAACCTGAATGTTGCTTGGGCTGGAGATTGTGGCATTTTGAAGTTAACATTTGTTAGTCTTTGACTCCCTTATTCTTTTAATTATTGATTATTTTTGGCAGGAATCCTATTTATAAAATAGATCTGCTTTGACTTGCAAATTCAAACTAATTGGACTTATTCTTTAATCCTGTTATGGAGAATACTGTTTGTTTGTCATTTTCATTGTCATTACAAATAAAAAGAAGCATCTGCAGAAAGAGAATATATATGCATATATTCTGTGATAACCAAGTAGCCAAAGCTGTTGCAAGTTTGATGGGCAAGAGCTAAAATCCCTGACTGGTCAGAGTATCAAATGGAGGAAATGCTGTGAAACAGTTCTGAAGAACACTTGTTCTGCAATTGTAGATTGTAAATGAAAAAGTCCTGCGTAACCTGTCATCCATGCTAAGTTACTATTCCAGTGTATTAGTTTGTCCCAACACCTTCCACCAGTTCCAGATGAACAGATCGTTTTGGTGCTAGGAGGAGACTTGAAAACAAAATATGCTGTCAGCAAGGCACCTGTAAGGGATAGTGGAAAAGATTAGAATACTTTTGGAACATTTAACTGCACTTTCTTCACAATCAACGTTGGCACAAGATGGGCCTACTGAGAGTCATCCCCAAAAGTTCTTTTTTTTTTTTTTTTTTTTTGAAAATGCAATCTGAAATTCTCAGCAATTGATTTTTTTCCTGCTTAAAATGGGGGAATTTCCATGTTGGAGAAAGTGGTAATATTAGTTATCGAAGAACTGTTCTTCTTTGAGTGACACTCAAACTCCCTGCTGGCTTCAGTGAAGCTGGGAGTGTGACAGATGCAAAATCAGGACCTCAGAGCTCCATCCAAAACCCATTGAAATCAGTAGAAACCATTCCATTGACTTAAGTGGGATTAGGATCAGGCCCCATGTGTTTCCCTTGCTCATTAAAACCCAATCTGTCTACAGAGAGCAGAGAGTCATTTCTCTTCCGGGAACCTAGGCTTTATTGCCAGTGAATTCAGTTCTCCATTAAGAAATACGATGGCTGCTGTTAGAAATACTCTTGTTATTCAGGAGGGACATGCTGATATTTGCTCGGTAGGGTAAAGTGGTAGTTAATAATGAGATTTGCATTACAGTTGCAGTCAGAAGTCCTTCCAGTTTTCTGGTGTTTTGGAACTACAAAGGGTACATAGATGTTGAAGCAATACAGTTGCACTCTGCTTAGCGACATTTTTATGCGTTGTGAAAACTGGTCACCTCTGACTGAAACGTTGATCATCCTCAACTTCATTAAGGACAAATAAAAATACAGATTCATTATCAAATTTTCTCATGTGTTGGCACCAGACCAACCAGTTACAGAACGTGAAAGAGCAAGTAATGCTATAACTAAGAATGCTTTTTTTTTGCCCAGATATGACAATGTCAACTCTTGCAAGCGTGCAGCTGGCAAGGAAGGGAAGAGGTAACTAGCCATTGCTGACTATGACTTTGCCAAGTTGAACTTTAAGTTTTTATTGCAATATTGCCAGGTTTGTGTGGCTAGGGAACAGATTTCTTCATCATGTTATGTGGTTTATTTTTTGCCATTGACAGGCATTTGGGGGTGCTGACAGGGCTATCAACGTTTCCACTACTGAAGGATACCCTCTTTACAAATAATCTTACTGCCTTTGGAAAGCCCGTCTTAAAAAGGAATATATTTACTTTGGAAGAGCCTCTGTGAGTTTCCTTATGTAGTGTCACAAAGATGTGATGAAGGTGTACTGTTCTTGTTTTTGTTCTTATCTACAATCAGTTCCTGGGTCTCAAAAAAATAACAAGATTAATAACTTTTACAAGAAATTAAAACATGTAATGATAGAATGGAAAATAAACTCTCAGAAGACCAAAAAGTGAGAACTTGTTTGCTTAAGCATTAGGAAGGGCTGTAAGTGAAATTACAAAAAGTTTGCCTTAACTGCAGAAGTTTGACTTTTCTAATCAAGGCTGCTTAATAACAGCCCAAACATGCCTTAAAGGATATGCGCATCTTTCCAGATGTAAAGCCTGGCATGTATCTAGTACCTGCTGCCGCTGAACAGTTCTGGTAGCAGAACAGCCCTGGAAACACAGGCAGTGGTGGAGTAATCCGAGGAGTGTCCCTCTAGTTGGGTGTCATGTTGTCAGCAGTAGCTAGTCCAGGATGCTACAGAGGGCAGTGTATGAAATCCTTTCCTAAACTGTTAGGAAATGATATCTCCATTACAGAACGTCTTGCTAATCTCCATCTGTTAGTAATTGCTTACAGTGGAACTGTGGGGATTATTCATATACGTATCCAATTGCGGTTTAATCCTCTTGATTCTTGGCATCAATTGTATTTTGTGGCAATCAGTTCCATGGGTTATCCATCCATTGTTTTTAAAACAAAGTATCAGTTTGAAATGTGATTTAATTCTGTTTGACTTTGTATTAGGAGGGCAAGTAAAAAATACTTCCTAATTAACTTTCACTATATCGTGTATATTTATTCAGTTCTCTTGTTATCTTTCAGATAAACGGCCTCGATCTTGTCAGTCATTCCTAACTCAGTTGTCTGTCTCTGACTAATAACTTTAGCTGCCTGACTCTAGGACCCTTTATTACCTCCATGTATTTTTTAAATGTGGAGATCAGAGTGAGACTGTATCCAAGGTGAGCACATGACATTGACTTTTATGCTAGCATTATAATATTTTAAGTGTTTTGTTTTTCTTGTTCCTTTGGGAAGATTCTAGCTTTTGTTTACCGTGTTTGTGCTGAGCAAATGTCTTGATCTTTTGGGGGATGGCATCATGGGTTTTCCTGCAATGAACTGCCTATTATGTTGCTGGATTTTATTTCTGCGTATTTTTTCAGCAGTAAATTTTGTAATCTGGTTATTTACCCTATCTTTATTACCAGTGCTTCTTGTGTCCTCTTAGTCAAAGGCTGGCCTAGAGGTTGGGATCAAAAGATGGGAAGAAAAGATAAAGCCACTATTCATCTTGGGTAGCGTTGCCTCAAGTGCTTTTTTCACTTATTGTAAACAAAAAGTTTGGACTTTGAATGCTCAGTTGTGGGTTGTTTTTTTTTCTTTCGCATTTTGTTTCAGTGTGTGGAGAAGTAAGCACTTTTTTTTTTTCCTCTGGTCATTCCAGTGGTCTGTGGGCAACAGACTAAGATGCACTATCCAAATCATACATGGAACTAGTAGCAAAGCCAAAATAAAATATATTTGCCTAACACTATTTAAGGGAAATTCCTGCCACCTCCTTAAGGCAACATAAGACCTTTCATTCCAGCACTCCCTGAGCTCAGCCTGGCTCCTCAGTTGCAGTAGTGCCTTTTTAGGTGCCTTTTCCCTGAAATTCCATTGAACTTCTGCTGAGGCGCAATGTTTTAATTGCATAAAGTAGCAAGTAATGATAACAGTTCAGTAAAAGCTGCCCTTAAGTTACCAAAGCAGTTGTTCTCCCGGTCTGGGAGCACTGAAGAGAGCTCAGTTCTTTGCGGCATCCCCCCCCTCCCGCCCCAGATCAGCCCTTGGTTCCAGTGTTCACCTGACGTGTCCATCTCTCCATCGTTTCCAGCAGCTGATCCTTCAGCACTGCTCCCTGGGCGGTGGCTATAGAACCCTTCGAGGAGCAGTCTCTAGTGAACATGTGTTTTGTTAGCTTTGACTACAGTTTCAACAGAGCAGATGTTTTCAAAGTAAATAAACCAAGTAAATTATCTGCAAAGCCAGACCTGTTCAACTTGAGTTTGCTACTTTATGGGTGTGGATCACACAAGCTCCTAATTCCGGAGTCTCTCTGAAATTACAGTTCCACAGCCTTTCTCAGTGAGTGGCACAGACATCTCAGGCCAGAGCCAAAGTTGCAAAGGTGACTAAATAGCTTCTCTTAACTTCCAAGCAATTAGCTCTGTAAGCTAAATGCTGTTCTTTTAATAAGAATTAGAAAATATGCTATTAATAACGCTTCTGCTTTCTGAAGGGCTTCAGTTTAAGCCACACTGATGTTTGAGCTCCTACCTTCTGAAAACGTCTGGCCAGTTTCTAAGCCTGTGAAGTAGCTCATCTTAGCTGCAGCTGAATCTAAAATCTACTGGCTCTCACAGTTCCTAGCAGTGCTGGGACGAGCCCATTTTGGGCTGCTTCTTTGCGCTGTATTTTAAATAGGGAGTATGCTCCCTTCTTGCTGAGAAAGTTTTTGTGGTTTTTAGGGTTTTCTTTCTCAGCGTTGGCATTCGCCTGTTTGTCTGTCTAGCCCCCTTCCCTCCCTCTCCCCCCAGTTTTCATTTTCAGTTATTTTTGTTTATGTTGAACTTCTGCCTGCTCAGCTGCAGCAGAGCTCAGTGTTGGCAGCCCGCCTCGTGTTGTACAATTCTACAACTTCTGCTGCTTAGCAGCATGTTGGAAATCGCTTTGAAATAAATCCATGTTGGACCAAAAGCAGCATCTTTGTTGTTACCCCCTCAGAATAATTTGGTGCTATAATTGGAATTCTCATTTGAAATAAATAAACATGGTTTCTGATCTATAGACAGATCTGGATGCATAGTCAGTGAGAGAGAGATGCAGGCGAACAGCCCTCTCCCTGGAACAGAGATGCATTTGCAAAGCGTGCATGGTACTTGTGGCGCCATGGGGTGGGTTAGCACTGGAGAGGGAGGGCTGGAGGTCAGCCCCAAGTCCCCGCTGGGCCACCTTGAGACCTGTCAGAGGAATGGTTTACTCTGTGCTGCTCTTGACTTGAATGTGCTGTAAGCATTGTGTTGTTTCCGCTCTCATCTTTGGAAAGCTGATACCCAGTGGCAAGAATAGGAAGCTGTGGCTCCACCATGCTACTGCCGTCTTACCAGTCCTTGGATGGCGTGTGGGAAGGGAGATGAGGCTGTGGGCTTTCATGCTCCCTTTTGTGTGTAGGCTGAATGCGGCGCACAGTCTAGGATCTCCATTTCAACAAGGATATGCAGGAAGTTCAGAGAGAATTGACAGGGATAATCAGAGGAAGGGAATGATTGAGAAAACCAATTCTGGTAGAGGTGATTTGGTGGATGACTATGATTAGAGATCTAGAAAATCATGCGTGGGTTGGAGAGGACAGGTAGAGAAGGATGGCTTCATGGCTTCTTCTAGTACAGAAAGCAGCATGCTTCAAATGAAACTACTAGGAACCAGCTTCACAGCAAGCAGGATGAGGTCCAAGGGCCTCTGAAACTCATTGTAGGAGGGTGGCATAGGTGCCAAAAGTTCATGTGGGGAAACTGGATGAGTTAATGCAGAGGAATATACTGAGACATGAAAAATACATAAAAGCGACATGCATCTCAGGAATGCTTTGTGTTGAAAACAGGTTGGAGCGCACGAGAGTATTAGAGGCTTGTGCTAATGCATGAATACATGTCCCCATTGCCTTGGTTTTTAACTTAAGGTGTCCACTTATCAAGACTGTTTAACTGTGTGTCTGAGATTTTGTGGTGGGAGGGTATTTTTTGTTGCAGACAGGACAGGGCTATATAGACCTTTGGTCTGGCCCAAAACAGCTGTTCATGTGTTCTTGTATGGTGTAATTCAGTAACTTGAGATATATTTTTTTTCAGGGCTTTGAAATTGAGGCGTTTTTGTTGCAGGCTATTGCCCCTTTTTCCCTGTATCCCCATATTTGCAATNATAATTCAGTAACTTGAGATACATTTTTTTTCAGGGCTTTGAAACTGAGGCGTTTTTGCTGCAGGCTATTGCCCCTTTTTCCCTGTATCCCCATATTTGCAATCAGTTGTTTGATTTTTAAAAAAACAGATCTCCTGNTCAGTTGTTTGATTTTTAAAAAAACAGATCTCCTGAAACCTGATTGCATTAAAATCTGGTGCTCTAAAGGAAATGTTTAAATCCACTTTGTGCTCCTTTAATTGAGAAATGCCTAGGACACAGAGACTTGAAATTGCTTTTTCAAGCCAAGAATGTGGTTGCTGTTTGTGTGTCACACCAGTAATGGTTCCAAGCATTTTTGTGAATTCAATCAAGACACAGACTAGTGCAGCAAGAAAAAGAAGGGGTGAGAAGGTACTGATGAGATAAAAGTGAGGTGGGGAAGACCTGCAGCACAGCTAATTTGCAATTAGCATCTTCCCCCTTCCCTGTTGTCTGCCTGTCCTGCTATTCCGAAGGAGACAGAAAGAATTTGGTTTGAAAGGATGCTAAGGTTGGCTGTAGAAAGCTGTCAGGGCTGCAAATAGACACACGTCTGTGGTGCCGGCAGAGGAGGAGCAGGTCATGCCCTGTAAGCTTCTGCGGAAAGAGTCATTTAGCACAGCTTGATGGGAATTGGGTAATGGCAGTATGTTTGGAGATTAGATTGAGGAGTAAATGATGGATGAACTGCATAGCCCAAAAAATACTGTATACAGCTGTCATGCCTGTGTTCTCAAGATCAATAGCTGTCGTAACAATGAGTAGTTGTCCCTACACTGTCCCCTTTTCCTCCCCACCACTTAACTCGCCGTTGTACTCCTGTTGCTCAGTGATGCAGTAGCACCTATGAAAAAAGAAAAAATGGTATAGATTGTATTTTAAACATGACTGGAAATCCGTTTTTGGGTTGTTTTTTTTTAAAGGATCACTTTCCATATTTAGAAGAAAACTTCCTTCTAAATATCCAAATGGACTTGTGCATTCCTTGAACATAATAAAATGAGTAAACCAGTGTTTTTTTCCTCGTGATTATCTGACAAAATTCCTCCTTCTCCATTAAATTATTAATGATTCATGTCCCAACATTCCTGAGGAACTGGGGATATTGGTACTGGCACTGGAGAAAAATAGACTCCAGGAAAATTTTACTGGTTTCTTCAAGCAGTGACTTAACCTACAGCTTTCAAAATTTCTAAGATAAACTTTTTAGAATGTGTCATTTTTTTGTATTGCCTCTTCTTAGACTTGGAAGAGGAGGACTTTGGGGACCTTGATGAGTCATTTGTCTTAGAAAGGTGTCCCGGGATCTGTACCAGACCTTTCTTCCTGCAGTCGTCTTTTTCTGCGAATGCAGTCGGGACAAAGAGACAGGGGCAGTTTCTTTGCTTGTGTTTTCTAGACCTGCCTTCCCAGTGGTAACAGTGTTCCCCTGACTGTTGTCCATGTGGTCTCTTAGCTCCATATTCACTAAGGTTTCTCAAAAGATACTGGTTTTCTGCTAACTTTTTTCTTATACAGGATTCAAAGAGCTACAACCACTCCATCCCACTAGAGTCAACCCAAACAAGAAAGCCCCTTAGTCTATAGCTTGACTTCACTTTGTGCTTCACTTTGGGCAGTACCCTCTTACTGTTTTAACCACCACTTCACAGATGAGCGTTCCGTTGCTTCATGCTTTAAATCTGAAAGAAATCTGTTTATGTTATCAGCTTAACCACAGTCTGTGTATGATAATACTTATTAATAACTTCCAGTGTAGCACTATTGCATAGAAAACCAAATAGCCACCTCTATACTACTCTGGTGAGACCCCACCTGGAGTACTGCATCCAGCTCT
>RSEF01000002.1:75517338-75534186 GCA_003993805.1 Himantopus leucocephalus | reverse complement strand
TTTTTTTTTTTTTTTTTTTTTTTTTAATTTGCTTTTATTCCTCAAAAGGCTTTGGTTACAGCTAAGATTGCTTTACTCAGCATTCACTATATTTCATCTTCTTTCATCTCAGGATGAAAAATTCTGCAGCAAATGCACTGAAGGATTTAACTCTAATGCAGCCTCTCCCACTACTGCTTCAAACTCTTCTGAAATTCTGGCTTGTAGTTTTTCCTGATCCTCTCAACTGTAGATCAGGGGAACTCTCCCTACCACTTTCCAGTTCCTGATGCGGGGCTTCCCCCTTCCACTCAGTCAGGATCCTCCTCCTCATTCTCACCCTACTTAACAAGTCCCAGCCTGAGGGCCCAGAGCTAGAGGGATGCTACTCTCCCACAGGGAATAAAAACCAGCTCTACTAAATACGCAAAATAAGTCAGAACCAAAAGGCACAGACAAGTACAGGCCTTTTGTGCATTAAACAAGATCATGACCCATGAGATCAACTAATCTGGGCTGCAGAAATGCCTAAACTGGGCCATACAAGCAGACACAATAATTAGTGATTTGCTCAGTCCAAGAGCTGAGGAGGCAGATGGTACGGTTGAAGTCAGGGGATCCCAAGAAGAAGTGGGGCTGCAAGTTAACTACGCCACAGATGGAGAGACATCAGAGCTGGCCCCACGTCAGCAGCTCAGGCCCAGATGGATTTAGTCGCTCAGAAACAAGACTGCTGAATGCAACTTCACTGCCTCCAGGGCCAGCTCGGCCGTCGCAAGCAGCGCTGGGTGTTAACAAGCCCTTGCAGACCTGAGCTGGCTCTGCTCTGCACAGCAGCCCCCAGCAAATCTTGGCATCAGCCCCTACCACCCACAGGGCGATCAGAAACTGTCAGCTGTTTGAGGTGCTTCTGTCCCCAGAGCCACAAGTAACAGAGAGCTGGTTATATACTCAGTTCATTGCATTGGTCCCTCCCCTAAACAGCTCGATGGGGGAACAGAAATGCTCCTGACCATGGGGAAGGTTACTACCCCCTCTTATAACCCTTTCTTCAACGTTCTTTAAATATTTTTTAAAACACCGTTTTAAAACAAGAAGCATACACAGCAATATAACTTTGAAAAACGGTCAAAACGTGACTACAAGCGCTCCTGCTGTGCTCTATGCTTTGAAAGCACCAGAGTGATAAACACGCTTGTACCATGTCTTCAGCAAACTAGCAACTGGGAGGAGGGCACATATTAAACAGCAGAGCCCAAACCCTACTGCTCTTAACCCTTTTTGAAGGCCTCCTGTAGAACAGGTCCAGGGGTGAAATTAGCCCAGCTGTCTGGGCAGATGAAATGCCATCTGTGCCTTTCGTGCCTGGGGCTAATAGCTTGAGTAGTAAGTAACGATTGTGCAGAGCAGGAGAGCTTCCTGCCTAGAAATTTTGTGCTTGCCGTAACATGGAGCCTGCCTTCCCTCCTTGCCCACATGATTTATATTCCACCTTGGAGAAAAGAGGTCTTGCTCCTTCCTGAGAAATAAGTACACCTTTCTGCACCTTTGGTAGACTCATATTAATCACACAGCTTAGGGTTTTCTGACAGTAACACATGAAAAATAATTACGTGCCCGCAGGCCAGGTGAAAATAAAAGGAATTAATGGGCATTACCTGCCCCCTGGGCTGTGTATTTATTTTCCCTGCTCTGCCCAAACACAACACTGAATCGCTCAGATTCATGCACGTGGAAGAGTAAGATGACACCTAAATAAATATCTTGATTTTTTATAATCAAAAAAAGGTGCTAGTGCCATCTATAAAAGTAGGTAAATGCAGAAAACATAAAAGATAAACTTACATCATACACCAAATATTTATTTGTTCTAATTTGACCATTCCAGGTTTCTTACTGGTTGACTTCCAAGTTCAACTTCACTGTGGTTCAGTCACAAAGATTTCAAGTGCAGAAGCATCAACGGGCCCCATATTGCAAATACTTGGGTTAACTGAAAACAAAGCTTGCCACCCCCTGGAGAAACCAGATCACTCCTTTCTGTGCCTTCAGACCTAGAGGCTGAGATTAAAGTCTGTCTCCCCTTGCTCAAAATGGTAAAATACATGTTACTAAACTAAAAGAAAAACATTTTGAAAATGAAAGTAAATTAAATCTGCCAAGGGACAGATCTATTTTGCACTCTGGCAATTTTCCTGAGGTTTTACTTTTAATGTTTATTGTTTAACTTCATAAAATTGAGTAACTAGCATAACAGCACCTCAAATGCCTGAGAGAACCAGCCCATTAAAATATGAAGTGTCTTGTTAATAAAATACACTCATCAGAATGCACCACAATTCCCCGTAAGCTTGTGTAGCTTTAAGGCTAGTAAACATTTCTAAGATCATCAGCAAACCTGAGTTTTCTTCAATGGTTCATTACCATCACTTCTCTTAAAAAAGGTCTTGACATTACAGTTAAGCAAAAAAGCAAAAGAGAGAACTTCAAATATGGCCAAATTGTTTCATAACCTTCCAGGGATTTGTAGAGTAAAGACGCAAGAAAATCCCAGCCGTAACACTATGGCCTTCCTCCTCTCATTGATGCTAGTTTCTGCTACGCCAACCTGGGAGGCACAGGCAGAAGAGTTCCATCAAGCACAAGGCAGAATGGCAGAAAGGCACAGTTTAAAAGCGAAAACAAGCATCTCAGTTTTAGGTAATGTGCTTCAGCTACTGGTGAACCTGTAGAGGAAAAAAGGGACCGAATACACTAAAAAGCATTTTTTTTTTTCTCTGCTTGGTTATCTCCAGATCTGATGTTCAGCACCAATGAGATGAGAAAAATTCTTACCTGTACCACGTCTATGATGGACCAAGACCCTGGCAGATTCTAGAAACCCTGCTAGTGTCTTTTAGGTTAGCAGCTTCATCAGTTCACCATCATAGATTAATCCAGCGGACTGAAAGCTTTGTCTCCAATGAAAACACACTACCAAATGTTTCATTTTTGTCGCTATATAGCAAACGTCTGCTAAAGATGAGGAACTGACCACAGTTCCCATTTTCAGGACACCACATCTTCACAGTCATCAATCAGACAGATGTCTTTTCTTCCTCACAGGTTTCCAAGGTACAATATTGCGCAGGGCACCAGCAGAGCACAGAAAAATAAATCACATGTACTCACTGCAAGTTTAAGATACTACACCCAGAAAAGAGAAAACTATCCTCTTCAGTTGACCAAAGACATAGGCTGAAATGTCTCTGTCATCAAGGCCCAGAAGTGAAGCATTTCGCCACAAGATTGTCAAGACTAATTAACGGATTCCCCATATGTCTTTGGTTTGGATGTCAAAACTGACATTTTTTTTTTAAGGTCTTAATTGTCAAAGGTCTGCTACTCTTCAGCCTTCTGGGGAAAGAAGAAATCAGTCTTTTTAGTGTCCGCAGTATTTAACAAGTTAAGTTACGAGCTGGTTCCTGGGGTCTTTAGAAAACATAAGTCCTACTCATTATCAGTCTCCCTGTAGAAAGGTATTTCTTTTTCTTCTTTCTGGTTTATTTTATATAGAGACTGCTACAATTGCTTTATCATTCCTCCTGGAGTCATTTCAGGTTAACTCACTTTGCTGGACACACTTGCTTAAATAAAGCTTACATTTGAAGGTCATCTTTGAACATGGGCTGGACATAGAAATTCGGGATGAAAAGAGAGAAACTACAGAAAGTTTTTGATTCAGAATAGGCTGTCTTAGCAACGGGGTAATTGTTTTTCTGAAAATTACAACCTTGCATTGTGGAATCTATAGTTAATTGCTAGTTCAACCTTAGCTAAGCCTCATTGGTTTTAGGCATCGCTCTTCAATTTTTTCTAAAAATTTGAGCAAAATTACCTTGACTTGAAATATGATCTTCAAATTAAGAAGTCTTTATTTAAAAAACTCGCACACAGTAGTGTAAATGGTCTGTAAGTCTCCCCACAGAAAATTAGGTAATTTCTCAAGAATAATCTCTAACTCAGTATAGTTTTTCTAAAATCCATTTGGCTGGGACTATTTTGTAATCCACAAAATCTGAGCGTTCAGGATAATGTTTTGGTTCCATTTCTGAACAAGTATTAAATGTGAAAATGAATGATACATTTCAGAGACATATCATCTCCCATCTAGAATTCACCCTGAAATTAGCCAGGGACTTTATATTTGAAGTTTGTAAGTGAATGTAAATCAGGTTCAATGTGAGTATGATATTAAAATGATGATTTAAAGACACTTCAAAGGATAATTGAAAGCTGATTAATCTAAATTTTGTTTCATGTCTTTTTTCCTTTGTGCACTGAAAGCCATCACAGCTTCCTGCAGTTGCTGCTACAGGACTGTTTTTCAAGAACAGTCTTTTAGCTAAACTTTGCAGTTAAAAAGAACATAATTGCACAAGTAGTATAAAGTGGTATAGGCTGTTGCAAGTTTTCTCTTCCAGACATACTTGCAGTTTACAACCAGTGCATTTTAAGACAGGTTTACCAGTAATATCCTCTTCTCTATCCATCCCTGCAGCCCTCCCACCAACCATCACCCCTCTGGAGCCATATGCATGCTCCAGCCATTTGAGAGAGAAGTTCAATATAGCAGAGCCGCATCCTGCACATTGCCTACATCTCCAGCTATCCTTCTTCATTAGAAAAGCTTTTCTGATTAGGTCAGGAGGCTTTAGAGCACTACCCATCCTACACATAGTTGCTAATAAGGGTGTATTTCATAAGCTTTATGTTCAAAAACACCAGTGTGGGGTCCTTGTCTGATCTCCACCCACAGCACAGACAACGGAATTTCACCCAGTGGTAACTTGCTCTGAAGTCACTGACTTAATAGGTTATACCAAAACCTCATCTTTCAGAAAACATTCAAATTTGGGTAACGGACCTTTTGTCTCCACTAAGCTTATTTTAAATTATATAGTTGCCCTTTTCCTTTCTCCTTGTCCAGTTGTGTGAAATTGGATGCAGGAGCTTTTCCCCTTTTGCCACTGCTTGTAACAGTTTTTAAGAAAAACTGGTCACACATGATCTGTTTTTGTGATCCAATTAACAAAGAAAAAAAATCTGTAGGCTTGCATTGGCTCTTCTCTTAGAGGGAGGTGTGGTACCAAGTACTTCATGGACTCTATACAACAAAAAGCAGCAAACTTGAGTAGAGTTTTTTTCCTCCTCTGCTACATTTACAGAAGCCCGTGCTACTCTAGGCACCATCCAGAGTCCCGTGATATACAGCTAAGTCTGCAAAGGGTAATTTTAGCATGTGTCTTCTATTCACTAACTGATCACATAGCAAGTGGTGTGTTTCAGAGAGGCCACAGGAGCGCCCTGAGCTGCAGGGCTGAGTGTTCACACACAGCTACACCATGCATAACACCGGCGAACATCATGTCATTTGTCCAATTTTTACAGATACTGCAGCTGAATACTAAAAAGGGAGTCAAGAAATCACCTGCTTTTGTTTGCAATTTACAGATACATAGAATTACACACAAATAGAGTATACAGGCCAACAGCCAATAAAATAAATAGATCATATAGCAATGCAAAGTGCAGAGCAGGCCACAGGAGTCAAATTATTATTGTTTAAAATACTTCCATCCTCAAAAGTATCTGAAAGAAACAGAATGCAGTAAGACTTTACTAATGAGATGAGTTCCCTCAACACAGAAGGCTTTTTTCTGCTCCAGCTTCTTTCTTTATTAGTGCTGAAGCACCCAAGCACTTGGTCAGCTGTTATCACATTTTTGACTGTGTGTGTTTTTTTTCCAATGTACATCACCTCTGAGTACCAATAAGCCGCCTGACCAGATGTGCATTGTCAGTCCATCTTTATTGCCTCGTTCCCTGCCCCAATTCTTCTGCAAAGGTTACCTGAGGAGCAGAAAACATAAAAGCAGGACACTATCTGCAGCTCAAAATAATCACTGTCTAGGTTCCTGCAATGCCAAGACAGTAAAGTAACATAATACTCATTTGTAAATGAAAATTGCACTCTATACTGCCCTCTTAGCACAGGAATAATGGCAATCTTGGTGCTTTTACCGGCAGGACTGTACGACAGAAGCAAAGACAGGAGCAGAGCAAAGCACTGATAACCTAGAAGAGAATTTAGATGGGATAGGGCAGAACCAGCAAACAACTGCTACTGAGAAGATTAGTACAAATAGATGTGTCACCTGTATTTATGCATCTCACTATCTACTGCAGATCAACAAAATCCACATCATTAAAATGCCTACACAGTGTTTACTGAATATATAGCATGTGAAATTCATAACTCTGATCCACTTCATAAGATGCCTGTGAAAAAATATTTAAAATTTATTTTAAAAATCAAATGATTATTTCAACAACTGGATTTTGTATGGAGCCTTGAAAAAAAATAATTTTTGACAAACTACTTTATTCCTCCACAGCAAATTACTTCAGCTTTATTTCAGTAGAGGCTATTTTGCGAATGCAAAGAATAAATGAATCCCAAAAGCATTACAAAACTTCCGCTGTTAAAATGTAAATGGATTATTCCTCCATTAATATCTCACTAAACAGCAACACTTTAGAAGCAATCGTTCTTCCGTTGCTCACAACATAAAAGCCAAATGATAGTTTCTCCATAAATCACCTGGCTATTACAAGATTAGTGTAAAAAGGGGTTGGGTCTAAGACAATAAAGTCTTTAGATCACCTAGCAAGTAGGTTTACAAACGCCACACAGGTGTTTTCATCTCTTTTATGCTGCAAATAACATCCAACATTCGTTCATATGACAATTTTAGAGAAGAGCAGATTTTGGTAGTAGATTTGAAGTGCTACCACCAGCCTGTGTGTACTTGATTTTCCTGTAATAGCAACTGAAAATACAAAATAACTTTTAATATTCTTTTATTACAGCTGTCCCGTAGCACATCTTTGTTGGAGGTGTTGGGCCTTCTGCTAGAGTGGAACCAAGCTTCAAGGCCAGTAAAGAGAGAATTAAGAATGACAGTGTTTTAAAACATATTTGTGACTCTTCTAGGGCAGCACCAAGACAAATTTATTTACAGAAGCATCAGTTCCAGCAAACAACAAGAGTTGTTTCCTTAAACACAAAAACCCCACAGTGGACAGGAGATGTTTATTTCTAGGGCTAGACCAAACTATATGCCCCTCCAATGTTAATTTTAATTTTCCCCCCTTCCCACCAGTGAAATGAAAAGGGTAATCGCTTTTTTTCCTATATAACTGATCTAGTTAATTTCTGATCACCCACTGTCCACTTCAGTAGTATTTTTTCATGCCTCTGCCTACAATGAAGACACACATCTTGTGTTACTGTGAAGTACATTAACCATCTAATTTGTACATACTGTGTCCTCCCTTTATTCTGGGCAATGCATTGGACTTCACATCCATGTTGCGTTGCTAGGCTCAAAATTCACCTCACTCGTAATAAAGGCATTACTTTCCATAAGATTGTGACTGACATGAGGATCTTTAAACACGCATCACTTCACTCACATTTGTGTATGTACAAACAGTCAATTAATACACACAGACAGAAGTGTGCAGAAGCCTCTGCCTCCACTGGGAACTGTCGCCTTTCTTCGTTTTTCTAGATTTTCACAATCCTCAGCTCTAAATTCCCATACAGCAATTAAAGCGGTAAAGTGTTTCAGGATGAAACTAGTTGGAGAGAAGCTGTAGCGCTTATTTATGACATCAGCATCCAGCTGAGGTCTGTGCGTGCTCAGTTTTACAGGGGTATCAACACGATCACCTCGACTCCAGCACCACAGATATAGGTCCTCTGCTGTAATTACTGCAAAGTGGCTCAGAGTCACTCTGTTGAGGGACGCGGGACCAGTGCTGGCCTTTGGCCACCTGGGCACCCATCCAGTCACAGCCTGACTGCGCCTGGATCCAGTCTCCCAACATATGTTAGAGCACCATGGATACTGCTCTGACTTGCACCAGCAGGCAGGAATCAGCAGAACTAGGGAAACCTAAGCTATGCTCTCTCCCCTTATTCATCCTATTAACATAGGCCATGGGAAGAGGAACGTGTCCCAGACATGATGACAGAGGCTCTACGCTATCAGGGAAGTTTCATACAGGTAATATAATGGACCAACCTCCTAGGAGCTGACAATGCCATAACATATTTGTTATTTGATTCCTGTATATCCCTAGTGGCACGCTTAAAATACTAAATACTTTAAGCTTCTAATCTCTCTTGTTTATAATTTCTTTATAGGCAGAGACGTACAGTCTTGCCCAACAGTAAGCAGTATTTTGCCATGTAATACAAAACTGCTGATCATATCTATTTACTAGGTCAAGAAAGCTAAGTTACTTCTGCTACAAGTGCAGCACTAAATCAGCCATACAACATTATAGTTGTATTTTCATCTGCTTTTATGCATCAGTCAAAAAACTGTTTGCAAAGTGCCGAGTATAAAATATTTGCTGATAGTGATGCTCAAAAAGAGGAAGAAAGCACATATGCTGATTTTGGATCCCAGGTTGAATACGCAGCACAGGGAGTTAGAAGTTGTCTCTTCCTCTAATGTATAAACTGAGAAAATTTGATATGAAAGTCAATGAGAGAGAACCTTACAATGTCATTTTTACAGTCATTATTTCCTGACTCACTTTCATTGGGCAACAACTGCAATTCTCATTATACTGTATGATCTTTCAGATCAAGTTTGTGTATTTGGAACTCTCTTCTGAGGTGTCTGACCTTCAGTTGCAACCAATCCTTCAACTCATCACCAGCTCTTTGCATTCCAAGGTCCACAAGACAACGCAACAAAAATCTCCACCTTGAGCACTATTTTTTTAACAGCGCAGGTTCAAAACAGGTAAATGGTTTCAAAATTCAACTGCTTCCTTACTGATAAAGAAAATTACATCTCCTCATCCCCACAGCACTCTCAGCCATCACTAGATCTGAACTGGTAGTCTCAAAATAAATGCTTTCTGTGCCAGTTCACCAACTGGTTGGTGTGGTTCCCTGCAGCACTGATCGGGTGATGGGGCTGCTCCCTTGACTCCCACTTAATCACAAACTTTGAAAAGTATCAGATATAGACAGACTCCCAAAATTTTAAGAGAATTGCTATTCAAGTACCTCAAAACGACTTCAGCACTATAGACAGGCTGAACTGCTGTTCAGAAACCTGGTGCTATACACGGGTAGTGGGTTGATAAGAAGTAACAGATAGTCTAGTCCAATTCTGCCTGGAAAGAGAGGCCTGAAAACAGAAACGCTAATCTGAAATGTTCCAATATATAATCTCTCCTGACATTAGGATAGACCTATCATTACACAGGCATGCACAGTCTACCTCTGCTTAAACATACCTCAGTGCCCTCCCTGAACCTTCAGTTCCAATCCTAAACCACAATCCTTTCCATATTTTAGTATCACACTAGGTACCTGGTTTCCCTTCTAGAAAAAAAGAGATTTCTCTCTTAGACAATACATAACTAAGGCTTTATCACTTCAAGGTATACCCAGCTGCGTAGCGAGTCAATCATTCTGCAGTACTGTACCCTGTGCACTGTATACAGTGAATCAACAGTGTGCAAAGTACCCTGCATAATTTTTGGGACACATTTTCCTTTTAACGTGCCTCCTCAAGCCACCAAACTTTTGCAATCTGGACTGCAATTCTGCCATTCTCAATGAGATGTCCATGAAACCACAGTTGGAGTGACAAGTTTCCTACGGACTTAGGCTGGTACTCTTACAAGGGTTGAGGACCGTGGGAAAGAAGATGCTCTTTCCCAAATCTACTCTAGCAAAGATGCCCTGCCATTAGCTTGATCAGGCAACTCCATGTGCCAGCAATAGATTATTTACATTCTGTTGAGGGCTGCTGTAACATAGGTGATTAGAAAATAACACCACGTCCCTTCTTCATTAGCCTCAGAAGACTTTCTAGTGCACATTACCTTCATTCATCCTAGTCAGGCACCTTGTCTCATACCACCGCACAAGTTGTGTTACATGCATTGCCCCTTTAACCCTTGCTCTACTCTAGAAGCAACATCGATCCAACACCAAAAATAGGCTGGTCATGGACTGGATCCCAAGGGAACAGCAACCAGGAGCACACTACACAACTCTAGCAGCTGGCAACACGCACAGGAACCTGCATAAAATGAAACAGCAGACGTGATCTCTACCCCATGCCTCAAAGGAACCATTCCTTTCCCTCTACTCTCTCTAGACACAGGAAAGGTCACCTTACATGTAAGATATGATATAGTTGCAGGCACTTTTGTTTCAGGTAAACAAGTAACGTGATGTGGGTTTTGTAACAGGCAAACCTCTAAGGTGATCAGCATTAATGTTTGGATCATATTTGGCCACCTGCAAGCTGTCAGGGCGGACTACAGAAACAGCAGATTTCCCAGAATATGGGATATACCAATGTCAGTGTCCAAAGACTCAATCACCCAGGCCAGCTAGAGTATGTAATTTTTAATGGGATCTTTGAGCTAATGAGAGCTTCCCTTGTTACTGAAGACTGAATGTACAGACTAAATCAGCTTAAGTGCTTCTCAAGAATTCAACAGACAATTTAGCAAAATGAGATTTTCATATTCAGAAGTGAAATTCCAGCTAGAATATTTACTGTAAAACTATGCACTAAATCACCTAATGCATGGTAATAAGGCTTGTAACATACAGGTCATTCTGCCACACGGGCCTATAACAGGTGTCCTGATATTACATACATTTGAGCTGCTTTATTTATAGATTACTGAAATTATGCAAACATAAGAATGTTGGACTGTGTGAAACTACATGTGAATGACATCTATACGCATGATTTTTGCAAGATTGGACACAAAGGTGACAACTGTGCATAGAGACCTAGATCTACTCAACAGAAAGCCTGTGAGTACCCCCAAAGACCAGCCATGCCGCTAAAGGTATCACACGCCGAAGTCTGCGGATTGGAGCCATGGCATGCATTTGTCCTGTGTGAGCCTACTGCCTTCTGCACATACCAAGTTTCATACTAGCAGAGCTCCACTTCATTCAGGCATTGCTTCTCACCCCCTTGGGACTCAGACTTGGCAGCTGGGAAGGAGGCTCGGCAGCCCCAGGCAAAGGCATCACTGCAGCTCCCCTCAGAGTCCTTCAGACACTAACTGCCAAGGAAGTGCTGCATATATAAATCTCAGCTAGCTCAGGAGTAGGAAAGTCAGTTTAGGTAAGACAGAAACATAACAGCCAGTGATATTGCCACATGCCTTCCTTCCCTCCCCCCCTCCAAGCCTATGTTATTTAAAATTTTTAATAGGTGATTTGGTAGAGAAAACAGATTGTCGATATCTGATGAGGCATTTCCAAGTCAGAAGCGGATATCAAATGAAAAGCGTATTGTATACCGTTTGTCAAATGAAGGCGCTCATAATTCTTACTAGATTGTCTACTGCAATTTTTATTAAGAAACTCCCCAAACTAATTGGTATCATCTCTAAATGGAAACTTAAAATTGCCATAATGGAAGAGTTGTGAAGTTTAAAATTACCAAGAAAGGAGTACCTTTAACACTTGCTGAAGGAATATATGCCGTTAAGCAGCTGCAGAATAATAATCTTTGTTTTTACAGAATTGGTAAACGTGTGACAGGATGAATCGAATTTTGATTACATCTTTATCAACAAAGATTCTCACTAAGTCCTGATGAAAATGCTTGCAGTCTAACACCCCAAGGAAAAAAAAAACAAAGGCTGAACTTAGAAACTTCATGTTCGGTTATTTTTATGGAACACAAGTCAGACAAACAGCAAGCCAAGTTTTTAGAAAATTGATTTTGTACTCTTACACTTGGAATTTTACAGTTGGCAAGACTCTCAAAAACACATGCTAAGTTTGGATGGCCATAGTAAAAGAGCTCTGGAAAAGAAAAATCTGTTGATAAAACTGGCTGGAAAATTATGCCATGTAGGAAACCTCCTATGAAAGTGGAGATTAAACCTGCAGAGTAAAGTAACAATCTTCTTTGAACACTTATTTGATTTAGTCTAACGCCTACCATTGTCTACAGAACAAAGGAAAGCGAAATGTTGAGGTCGGAATCTCTCCAGAGCCTCACGGATGCGCAGCAGGGAGCAGAAGCTTGTTTTAGCACATACTTGTATAAGTGGAAAGGACAGCAAGGCCAGTGAGAGGTGAAAGAGCACCAAGCCTTCTCACTTGTGCCATTTGCTTTTTATTTTAGTTTACCGCACATGAAATTTGCAACTGAGGCACACAAAGACAGTTTTAAATCCATAGTACTGTATGATTTTCAAACTGGTTGTCAGGACTGAGTCTTTCTGTCTGAGTAACTATGATCTGCCTTAGAATTGGGAAATACTTGTCCAAAAATATATGAAAAACAGACGTTGATGCTAGCCACAGTATCAAAAGAAGTCCTAGAGTCACAAACCACTGCAGAAGACACTGAGGTGTACAGACCTTTTTTGATTCTCCTTGTAACAGGAAGATTCATTGCATAGGGAATGTGGGGAATAAAACTGCTGCCGCCTTGGCCACCTCCCAAAAAACCAGAGGTTTTGCAGGTAAAACACAGAACTAGCAGTCCCATCCCTGGAAGCCTGCACTAAAGATTGTCCCCAGCAGTGCATGTCCTCCAGTAAAATGGTTTCCAAATTTGCAATCTGATTTGGACAGAGCTGCAATGGTTTAACATTAAAATGACTCATTGCATCACTATTTCACTATTAAAGGTACCTAAGAGAGAAGAGAAAAAAGTTTCTTAAAAAAATTAAAGGCAGAACTAAAGTCCCATTCAGAATAATAACAGTAATCACAGAAACACACCTGGGAGTCTAATTTACCCCTGAATTCATAAATAACATTATTATTATTTTTTCATTTAGCAATCTTTATTAAATACCACCATTTACAATTAAAAGAAACATCATAACTGAAGACAAAAAGAGCTTTAAAGTAAGATCTGGAGATACAGTGTTATCCAAAGGTTGGGAGGGGAAAAAAGCTGTAAGAGAGAATTTTTGATAGCTGAAGAGCCTGAGTAAACGAACGCACTGCTGTTGTGAGGAAGGGGAAGCCAAGAGGAGAAGGAAAAGCGTGAGCTGGTAGTGGAGTAGGGGCACGCTGGGTCAGCAAGACAGTGGCAAAAACGCGTAAAGAATTTTGAGAGGATTGTATTAATCCTTTACAAGTTAGGTGTGTTTGTTAGAAATTGATTAAAATGGGGTGATATATAATGGAAAAGAGTATATTTCAATAGTTTGATAGGTTGTTGCATAGGCAACATATCCATTAATTATTTGAGCACTTTCAATCAAAGATTTTATGCATGAAATAACGGGGTTTACGTAGTTCACAGAAATAAAGATATACCTAGGCAGATGCAGAATACCAAAAAACGCACCGGAGAAACCTCAGCCATGTAAGTGACCCACCAATTAACACGCTGTCACTTTAAAGGTGCTTAAAGCCTCCTCCTTCCCCACGCCACTAAAGGATTTCGCACAGTGCTTCTGCAGTAGTTCAGCTGAATTTCTTGCAAGATCAAGGCCTTTGCCAATAAAATATACCTATATCAGTACTAACTTAATAATCGTTATTCTTAGTAGAGCAGTAAGTATATTTTCATCTTGTGCTAACTACACTGCCTACATAACCAAACGTCCATTCAATCATGTGGACAGGTGCTAAATACAGTTGAGAATTTGACACAAATGCAATAGCTTCTCCTGGGTTTGAGGTTGGAGTTGAGTAAGAGGGGTGGGTATGGTCAGAAGCCTGAAGGGAGTGAACTCAACCAAAATCCAAACTGCAACCCAGAACGCCTTGGGACTTCTGCTCTAGAGAGCACTATGTCTTCTGCCTCCCTTCCTCACATAGGAAGACAGACAGACTCACACACACACACATACGTTCCTTTCATGTAGCAATCTACTGTATAACCATTTATGGGTCATTCTGAAGTACATTTTGATCTTATATCAAGAGCGTTCCTCTTGACAGAAGAAAGAGATTTTTTACATTGAGAATAATAATTTATGGGAAGAACTTCCCCAGGGATGTGGTAGAGTCCCCATCACTGCAGGTTTTCAAGATGTGATTGGATATGGTGCTAGATAACTTCATCTAGACTCCCTTTCCCACAAAAAGTTGGACCAGATGATCTTTCAAGGTCCTTTCCAACCTGGGCTGCTGTATGATTTTCAGCAAAATAGGAAATTTGAAAAATTAGAATGCTAAGAAATGTTTTAGCAAAAGTACCATAATAATTGGGCTAAGACGGACGTATGGGATGATCAACACAACCTGATACAGGACTTAGAGTTAGAAACATGCTATTTCTACGTCTTGTTGAGCTCTCCATTTGAAATAGTCATTACTCTCATTTAATACACTATGAGGATTAGAATAATGTTGATAGTTATCTCTCTCACAGGATGTTGTGAAAACTGATTTGTACATATACATTATTTCAAAAATGCAAGACAGAAGAATAATGTTATGCGCTATTTGCACTGGTAGAATAGTAACACAGTTTAATATTAACTCAGCATTCCACATACAGCTAGTAAATTGTTACTCAAAAGGTCTCTTCTCCTTCCAATGTTCCTCCCAGATTTCTTCCAACTCCCAAGCTGGTTATTGAGCAAGTTGTAATGTCATTTTAAAAGACTAACAGGCTTCCCTAGGGGAAGAAAAATCTGAAGACAAAACATCACAAGCAAGTTCTCCCATTAAAACACTTCTATGCAGAGATGCTTACAAAAGCTGAAATAAAATGACAGTAGAGGTAATGGTGTTTCTAGTACATTCTCAGCTGTGCTTAAAATGACCAAGAAGTATAACTCTATATAATAAAAGAGACCAGTTTTACAAGACTGTCTCCTGATTGAATTCAAAAATACATTTGCCTGCTAATGAAAATCTACAAAATTGCAAAAATGATTCTTTTTTCCTCACACATAACATATTTTTCAAGTAGGAAACACAAGAAATCATGTGCCATTAAAGCTATCACTGTGATAGGCAATTACCTGAGCATCATAACCAATAGACTCCTCTGTGTGATCAAAAGAAATAGAAGACAAAATTAAACCTACCATCTAGTCATAATTCAGTGTTTCATGATTAAATTTATTGAGCCCTTTTTCACACTTGACTGATACACTTTGATTTCACAATTAAAGAAAATCAAATTAATTGAAATGCTAAGCCATTTTCTCCACAGGAGTAAACTGGCATTGTCACCCTGTTTATTGTCACCCTGTTCAGGCTGGTAGAGAATTTGTGCTATGGGTTTCCCGATCCACATGCATCCTTCTAGTCCTCGAATACAACTGCAGCTTTACGGAGAAACAATTAAACACACGTGCCTTCAACTCTCATACAACAGTTCATTCCCTCATTTTTAAGCCAGTTGGGCTCCTGTTTCATTTTAATAACCACGACCTCCTCCACCTATGGTGAAATCAGGACCCGGATGACCCCATGTCCAAATTAAACAAACTCTTCCAAAACCAGGACTGTCTTCTGGCTGGGTATTCTATTTACATCTCATTAAACTAATAGGCATTCCAGTTCCCATTCAGTTCTCCCCAGTTTTTAAGCTGCTGTACTGTGCTTGTAACGCTAATGGCCCAGTTCGGCCTGCTGATCTAGCCAGCTCTGCCACCGCTCCCCCGCGCCTGGTGCCACAGGTTTGCAATACGACAGAAGTGTTGTCTTTAGCAATAAAAGTTCCAGATCATGCTGTCTGTAATGATAGACTGATATGACTGATCAAAAATGTTGACTGTAGAGAAAAAATCCTCAGGTAGTTGGACATAGAGATCAGCACCAAAGCCAAAATATATAGAATTAAAGATGAACTGGTTAGTGATGTAGAACACAAGGAAGATGGAGGCTGAAGCACAAGCCCTGTGAGGACGGGCTGTGGAGCCTTGCTGGAGGGGGACACAGCTTGGGAGACCTAATAGCTACCCTTCAATACCTACAAGGAGGTTATGGAAAAGACAGTCAGCCTCTTTACAGCAGTGCACAGCAGGAGGATGAGTGACAACAGTAAATCAAGATCAAGTGAGGTTTAAATCAGATAATTGGAAAGACTTTTTCACCATAAGGACAGTCAAGCAGTGGAGCAGGTTGCCCAGAGAGGCTGTGTGGTCTCCATCCTTGGAGGTTTCCAAGAGCAGACTGGATAAAACCCTGAGTGACCCAGTTTGAATTCAGTGTTGACCGTGCTTTTAGCAGAAGGTTGGATGACACAAACAAAATCAGGAATGGGTCTGTAGCCTCAGGGCATGGGAAAGGCTGGAAAAGAAGCCAGGCAGGGGCACAAGCTCATGCTTCCTGCACTGACATACCTNTTTGAATGAGTACAGAGAGGCACGCTGCACAAGCAGTTTGAACAGTTTAAACAACTTATTTTAAAGGCAATACTAAGCAATACATTTCTAAGCACTAAGAAATAATCCCAAATTCTTTAGAATCTTATTAGGTACAAAAATAATCAAGTTATAGAAGTGTGTCAGTGTTGGAAGATAATCACTTTAAAGAGTCCACAATTTAATAAAAAAATGTAATACAAAAGTTTACTATACAATTTAAAGTCATTGTATTTAAGTCTGGGTTTTTTGCTGTGTAAGTTCTACCTGAAAAGGTTATTTTCTCTAGATGATTTTATAGGAATTATACAGAAAAATCTCCTTCAGCCATGTTTTCTCCGAGGTCCATAACTGCCTAATTTACACTCACACAACAGTGTGCATTTCAAAAACATACCCACCAAATTTTCCAGACATAAAATCATAGAATAGTTTGGGTTGGAAAGGACCTTTAAAGGTCAT
>RSEF01000002.1:75459842-75517328 GCA_003993805.1 Himantopus leucocephalus | reverse complement strand
TTTAAACCCAGAAGAACTTGGCTGACGTTGGTTGATTACTTCAAGGGGGTGTTGCTCCAAGTCTGGCACTTTCCCGTGAAGGCGGAGTGGATTCTTCTTTCTGCAGTGCTGTCTTAGGCTCCCTGGAATAGAAACTTCCCAGTGGCCCACAAACATTCTNGGGGGTGTTGCTCCAAGTCTGGCACTTTCCCGTGAAGGCAGAGTGGATTCTTCTTTCTGCAGTGCTGTCTCAGGCTCCCTGGAATAGAAACTTCCCAGTGGCCCACAAACATTCTCCTAATCCAGGGAGGTCCTGCAACACTGGCACTTAGTGTCTTTTCCGTATAAAGGAGCAATTTCAAATTCATTTTTAATAGGCTTCAATGGTTTTCTCTTGAGAGTTGTGTAGTTAAATTCTTAATAGCTCATTTGTTGAGCTATTCATTCTCAGGGAGTTGAATGTTCTCCCTGTGTTCCTGTGGGAACATGCCAGGCTCAGGCTCTGTGTACCAACCCCACATGGACAAAGACTTGATATCGTACCATCCGCCGTGACTTACTCATTCTGCGTAGCTTTTACTGAGTGTTTGCTTGCTTGTTTGAGGGGAAGTCTTTGATCGGTCTTAGGATAGGAGTTCAGTTGAATGGGGATCCCTCCCTCCATCCGGAACTCCACAGAGGGAGAGTTTGGGTCTCTTACCCAGACTGTGGAGATATGGGGCTTGTGATAACATCCAAAGATAGTATTCAAGAGCAGATCTTCATTGTGAGATCCATTGTACAAATGTCAAAGTGGACAGAGGGAACATGGGCAAAAAGGGGTAGGGAGGAGAAAAGATAGGGAAACTGTCAGAATAAAATAGGGGGAAACTCTAGCTTTAGGTAATAAAAAGAGAGTGGAAACAGGTTGGACTTCATGCAGTTCTATTAGTGATGGAAAAATATGAAGCTGGAACATTGCAGACCCATGGAGCCTGGCTACCAGGGGCTCAACATAATTAATGATCTTTGTTTCTTTAGCATTTAGAACATATGGTATCAGAAGCCTTGGAAGCGCCAGATATTCCAGCCTGGAAACTAGTTAGTGTTTTCAGTGCACACAGCTTTGGCCTTGCTCTTTTTTTCTCACATCTTAATTAAAATGCTCCTGTCAATGAGCAAATGAACAAAAAGTTGAGCCAAAGAGGTGCACTTGAAGGAACTTAGGGTGAAATTTTATTCAACAAGCCAGAGTGTCAGAAATCAGCTGTGCAGCTGTAAGCAGCCAGTTCAAATAGAAACAGAGGTCTAAAAATATCTACAGTATGAGAAGCGTGAACGTAATTAAGGTCATGGTTTGGGCCTCACAAAGACCAAGCTAGCCTAGGTTGATCCATCCCTGAGAAAAAGGAGAACGGATGGACAGCGGATGTTAAAATTAATAAACAAAGTGAACCATGTACAAGTCAAGAGTGGTTTGGTTTTCCACAACATACAGAGGTGCTGCTTTATCTTTCCATGGGCGGTGCTGTGTCAGGATATCGGTCTGTCAATTTTCAACACGATCTTTCAGAATGTCCTTCTAGTAGATGCTGGTGGAATTGTGATCCCTCGTGTCATACAGAGGAAAAGCCACTGTATCTGGTTGTGTTTCTCTTCTGAATGCCTGTAGCATTTCACTGAATGCTTTCATACGCTTGTATGACAAACTACCTCCAACTAATAACTCTTTACACGTATCTGTAAAATTAAAAGGAAGTGTGTCAGTATAGTAGCTAGTACAAATTAAATTAACCGATTGAACTGGCAACGGTGAAAAGGAAAAATCACTGGATATGAGGGAAACTCAAGGAATATGAAGTAATGCATTTTTGAGACAGAATGTTAAGCATCGTCGGTTAGGCAAAAGTGATATGATTTCATAAAATCCTTGTAGTATTGTAAACCTGTCTACCAGGCAAAACATTAATATTGCCAATATTTATTACACTGAATAAAACATGGTGGGTTTGGATCATGGGGAGTCATGTAAAGCTTGTTCCCATTCACATGGGTCCACATCTCCCGGGTCTTATGCAAAGAAGGAAACCCAAAAAAGCTTAGAGCAAATTTGAACTGAAACCTAAGCATTAAGGTTTTATTTATTTATTTATTTATGATCCCTAAATAATATTTGTTGATTTAAATTTAATTTATTTGTGAGCCAAAGCTTTATTTGTTTATTTATTTTTATGATTCCCATATGATCATAAACAACACATTTTCTCAAAAAGTTATTTAGATTTATGAAGAAGTTACCAAAACTTTTTTTTTTCACTGCAGAATTCATCAAGCTGTTGTGTGTGTAATAGCATCTAAGCTAAGTGATTTTTCTACTTGATGTACTGGTTTAAAACAACTTTGGTGTACGTTACTGAATGGTGTACTGTACTTGCTTGGAAGCAAATGAGGTTGTGAAGAAACAATTACGTTTGCGATATTGAGTAAAATTTTCCAAAGTGACTTTACCATCAGCTTAGGTCAGTGACGGTTTTTGTGCTTCTGACGTCAGCTGGATGTAGGCACTGGCACGTTCCTGTGCATCTGGACCTCAGGCTCCCTGAAAGCAGACTTGGATATACCTAAGCTCTCAGATGGCATTCTGAAAGCTGTACACATTTTCAGCAACTCCAGAATCATGCCCCCTTATATGTATTTTTCACAACAAACCTGTCATATTCCATGCTGTACATAATGAAACTTGGATGCCTTGCAGAACAGGTAATGCTAGAAAGATCAGAGAGGTTTCTGAGTGATGCAGCTGCTTGTGTCCCCCTGCATTGTAAAAGTTTTGAAGTGTGGGTACTTTCTTAAGCTAAGTACGACTGTGGGAGAGAGAATGACTTGTTCAAAACAATTATTGCTGTTGGCAAAAGAATCTGAAGCTACTTGATAAAGCAAATACAGGGCATGAATGAACCTTTCATTCTGGTAAATGGCATGAAGTAGGTCATTGTGTGTGTAGCAGGCTCTAACAGCTGCTAACTTTTGCTTGAATTACGAAGAAAGCTCCAGAACAGATGTAGTGTGTTTTTATAGAAGACACATCTTCTAAAAAAAGCCAAAGTTTAGTACTTCGACGAGGACTCAACATCAGATGTGAAAAATCTCAGTTCCGTCTATTTTTATTTCAATAACATTAGAGAGCAATGGAGGGGAAAGAAATCTACTTCTGTGCTGTGAGAGTAGCGTTGACTGATGACTAAGTGCCAGCCTGGGGAATTATAGTATCTGTGTATGTGGCATGCTTTAGTTTTCCTGGATTTCGAAGGAACTGCAGAGTTTGACCTGCGGGTGCCAGCTTGGTCCATTTTTAAAATTTACCTGAAAAGGGCACTCAAGAAGAGGCAGCATGTGCTGTCTTCAAAAGCACCATTTGTTTTGCTTTTACAGAAGCAGCTGAGCCATGTTGGCTGCTACGAATAGCAATAAAACTTCCCTGGGTAAAATTTCCACGGGGCCAATGGAAATCATAGCCTCTGCATTAATGAGCATCAGCCCTCCCCGTGACTCTCTCTTGCTGGTTACAGGCTCTGAGGACACTGGGCAAGAGTCTACAGAGCTGGTTTGTTCCACCAAGGTAGTCTGGCTGCAGCTGGCCATGCTGAGGGCACTGGGCTGCAGGAGCATTGCTGTTTGTTTCTGATTTCACCCCTGGTATCAGCCTGTTGCAGAGGTTCAGAGGTGTCTTGGATGCCTTGATTTTCAAACCTGCTTCATACCCGTGTCTTCGTATCCCCCATTAGTCTCTGGGGGAAGAGCTGTGAGAAGTGGTACCATCACGAGCCTGAACAATTTTCTGACCTTATGGGATGAAATGTGGGCCCCAGAGGAGTCAGCAGCAGTTTGCTATTGACTTCAGCAAGATTGACGTTTCAGCGGTGATGTCTGCTGACAGCAGGGAGAGCGTGACAGGAGCTTTGAAGAATGGGTGTCTGAATACGTACATGCAGTGTTAGCAAGACTGATGAAAATACAAAAAGCCACTGAAATTTTGAAAGCCATCAAAGCAGAGAGACATTAAGGATGCCTTGGATATTTCAGAATAGCTAGCTGATTTGCTCAGGGGAGATCCAATTCAATCAGCTTCTGAGTCCCTCGGGTACCTCAGCCAGGTTTAAATGAGTCGCCTTGTTCTGGAAATAGCCTACCCACCAAAGGCTGCGGTATGTGTAGGTTGATCTACCTGTGAAGAAGTAGGGTAAATTGTCCTGCACCGGGTACCGTGCTGTTGCAGTGGATTGCTTCTGCTCCAAACCTGGGTCTAATAATGCTCAAACACCTCTGCACTGCTCTGCTGTCTGTAGTGCGGATGTGCACTATCAGAAAGATATCTGCAAACAGTAGCTCTGGGAGGGGTAATAAAGTTTAAACGTGTTTGAGAAGGAAGAAAGTTGGAGCAATATGAGCCTGTAAATTGCAGCAAGTTGCCAGGATTTTTGAAGGAATCTCAGGCTGAATAAAGTGACTGTGCCGATAACGAAAATATATAATCCCTTGTGAAATTCAGCTCCTGTGCAACCTACGAGCCCTTAAGCTTTATTTTAGAATGAGCTAAACTCATTGCAGGGAAGAAGAGAAATGACAACAATAAAATCTATTGGGGAATATGGCTAAAGAGAGATAAATGCCTATCAGAAAGGAATATTTTGTAGTTATTGCAGATGTTGATGAATTTTAAATATACAGAGTAACCTTAGGAACAAATTGTTGTTGGTGGTCTAGGAAGTAGGATTCCTACTGGAAGGGTGCTACATAACACTGTAGTGTTTACTGTTAGGTAGTTCTGCTGATGTAGGAGGAGTCTTTTCAACTTACTGGCAGTCCTTAAGGAGATCTATTTCTCAGCTGAAGATGAAGTCATATACCCTGCACTTTGATGTAATTTCCTATCCATTTGATTGTTCCTTCTTCTCATTAAAAGAAATGAAGTGAAACATGGTTGCATGCAGCTGTAAATATTATGAAACTATTATATAAATTGTGGGCCTGTCCCCCTTATGAGAAGGTGTGCTCATAGCTGGTCCTTGCATCTTGACAAACATTGGGAAAAAAATATCCAGGCAGCAGAAGCGTTCTGAGATGTGAAAATGCATGAGACATGAGGATGAATGAAATGTATTAGAACTGCTTAGGTTGGGGAGGAAACAGATGACAGGTGACATGATAGAGGAATGTAAAAATAATGAATAGTGCAGAGAAGGCTGGCTGTTTGCTCATACTTACTGATTTGCAGATATAACAAGAACATTCAATGCAATTAGAAGGCACCACATTCAAAACAGTTAAAAGGAAATCTTTTATGACAAAAGTGCATAAATAATCACCGACACAAGAATCTCTTGAGCAAAAGGGCTCCAGTGGGTTTGTAAGAAGATTAGACTAACGTATGAATGGAATCTTTCTGCTTCGGTACATAAGCAGAGTCATTAATGGATGAGAAAATTCTTCCTCCATTGGCTTGTTATCAGAGAACTGTTCTTTATCAGGCATGGGACTGCTTTCTTAATCAACTGGTACTGGATGCTTGAAAGGACCGGAGGGCTCTTGATCCAATTTACAGCACTAATCCCTCTGTTACTGTAAATTGTTTAAGGCTCAGTCCCCATATTTCACCTCTTGCTATTTGAGGCTTTTTTCTGTGGTATAACAAAACACTAGTTTTTAACTCACTTGCAGATGACTACTTCCAGATCAAAGAAGCACATGATTCTTCTTTGAAATTTGACTCAGCTAGATTTATCTCTGGGTAACTTCACAGTAGTCAGTAAAATTACCAGAAACACTAACTAGGTTGAGGTTTTTCAGGAAGAAGCTATTTTTATACTGAATTAAAAGCTGTTGGGTAAATAGCAGTTGCAGAAGTAGCAAATTACAGTGCTGGCATTTTGTTGCATAGTTAAGGTGATACCAAAATCAAATAATCACCAAAGACCAATGTGATGTGAAAATAGTGGACAGTGCGAGGATACAAATTGAAAGAAACACAGCCACAGCTCCCATGTCATACTGAATTTAGAATCAGAGCCTAAAGGCACCCCACTGCAGCAGAAAAGAATGGAATCCCTCAAAAAGGCCAAATAGGGTTTTCAGATACAGAAGCATCTGCTGTATGGAAACAAAAAGCAGAATTTGGGGGTTTTTTCCAAGCTAAAATACTTTTTCACGGGAAGGTAGGCTAAACCAAATACTTTGATTTTTGACAGTACAAGAAAGACATTGACAAACCAAGTCCCACAAAGGGCCACCAAAACGATCAGGGATTTCGAACACATGACGCAGGAGCAGCTGGGGTTGTTCAGGCTGAGGAAGGGAGCTAGAGTAAACTAGAGCAACCTCAAGAGTGTTTTAAATTGGGAGTTTCCAGCCCTACTGCTGCAGCTGTCTCCTCTTCAGTGTTACCTCCTCTCTTCTGATGTTGCTGTGGGGTTAGTGATGCGATAGGAATGTCTGTGCTAAGTGATGCTGTCATTCATTCCATCACTGGCCTCAATGAAGGCCACTAATATGGCAGAGATTACCTGTGCCTTTTAACTCTGTCATGTTCAGTCTCAGAGTCCTAAAAAGTATCTTCACTGCAGGGTGCTTCCCACTGAAAGGATTCTCCCACTATTAAGTCCATTTTTGAAAACACATGGCCCGGTATTATCTGGAAAGGAGAAAATCTGGGCCTGTATTTTTAGACTGGAATCCTGTGCTGTCCCTCCCTTCTGAGAACAGCATGCCATCAAGGACATGATAGGATAAGCTTTCCTTTTTTCCCTAAAGGGGCTGCCAGTGATGTTGGAGCACATAATCCCCAGTGCAACAGTGAAAGAGAAGTTTTGAAACATCTTCAATAACTTTTTTATCCTCTCTGCAGGAGGACGGAGGTATTAATAGATCACAGAATAGTTTTCCTCATTTGATTACAAAGATAAAGTTTCTATGTGCCTTTTTCCTCTATTTCTTTTTTTTTCTTCTTTAAAGATGAAAGTTGAGTCCCCTGTTGGGGAGTTCCCCTTGGTCCAGTGGGAAAAGGGATTGGCCACTGTTTCTGTGTTAAGTAGCAAAAAGAGATTTATGAAAAAAGCTCTGGCATTTTCTCTCCTTTCTCCCTTTCTCTCTTTGTCCTTCTTCTTTCCTCCGTTCCTTCCTTTCTCTCTTTCTTTCTTTATGTGTATTAACATGGTGTTTTTTCAGTGTCATGACAGTGTTCAAGAGGAAAGACTTTCCCCCCAGAGATTAAATGGTACCAATGCAGTTCAGCTTTGACTAGCATATAACTGTGTCTACAGAGTTTTCATAAATGCTGACCTCATCAAAAGGACATTCTTAATATCAACAGCTGTAGCAGCTGAGCATTTAGAAAGCAATCTGCAGCCTTATATCTATTTTCCTTCCTTATCCATTTGCTCCTTGTTGGGCTCATAGGATGACGAACTGGCTAATCAGAAATATCATCTGTAATTGAATTCAACAAATCCACTTGAATTGGCACAATTGCATCTTTGCAAAGAAAATTTTCCCCTGGGTGAATGGTATTTTTGCTTTACAAATGAAAATACTGGAGGTTTACTGCATTAAATAATAACAGCAGAAAATTCCTAACAATTTTTCCAAAGCCAGCTCTGGATGTGATCCTGTGAGCTGATACGTGTGTTTAGCTCTTAGTGAACCTAGAGGGAGATAAAGATGATTGCAAGCTGCGGATCAGATTCTTATGCAGTGTCCACATTGAAAGTAAATTCCACACTCACACAAAGTAAATTCTTCCTGAATACGAATACAATTATATTTCTTCAGCTAAGTGTTTAACAAAGACATTTGCAGCACGGAAAATGTTAGATAAGCTTTATCTAAGTGCTGATAAATGAATGCTTCCATTGTGCAGAAGGTAAGTCCAACATATGACATAGTAAATGTTCTGAAAAATATGTATCGCATTATTGGATGGAGTTTTTGTTTTACTAGTTACTCAACAAAAAGCATTTCAAAACCAGTGAGTAGTGAATGATTTAACAACTTCATTTGTAACATACTTAATATACTACTTTTTCTGCTTTTCCATTGAATTAGTACATTGGGTGATTTAGTGATTTCTGTTTAGACCTAGCCAATGTCTGATAGGCTTTACATCAAGACAGTCGTAAAATTAAAACAATAAATAAGTAGTCTGACAGATTCTTTCAATATTAGCTTAATTCTTGCTCCAACCCATCAAGGATGATATTTATTATAGACCTAAAGGGCATGGAATTAAAAGCCGTATGAATTAGCAGAAGAATCCTAACCAGTGGTGAAAGTCGATTTCGTAGCCTGCGTGCTTCCTTGCATGACTAAGCAGGAAGGTTGGGTCATTAGGGCCAATAAAACAGCTTCAGGACGGATATAAGGCAGAGAGAAAAGTGTGCAGGTGTTGGGCGTCCATGTACATATGTTCTTATGTCTGTGGGCTTAAGTGGATGAGTTGAAGTGTGGGAACCAACCACCACAAATTTGTGCCCAAACTTTACATCCTGATGTGCCCTAAGCCCATCCAAACAGCGTTAGCTGTCCATTTTCCCTCTGTCCTCTGTCTCCACAGCAGACTGTGGAAAAGTCTTCCTGGTGATCTTCTGAAAGAAAAAGATAGGGTCTCCACAGAGAGCACATTGTAATCTAGCAGCCTGTTAGAGAGCTAATTGCAAGAGGGAAGCAGAACAATGTGAAATGGCACGTACTGCCAGCTCTGTAGCTCGCTGCCTCTGGTGGATGGGTGGGTGGTGACTATTTGCTTGGGTGAATTTCATGTGAACGGGCAGGACTGGAAGTTGCTCTTACTCACGTTTTGAGACTGGGCTCCTCTAGACATCCCTGCAACACCACGTGGGTGTTGGGCTCTGGGCTTGGCATTCCCCAAAGGCCAGAGCTTACACCCAGCACTGGGATTTTAACAGTTTCACAGGTGGAACGAAGACAGATTAAGTCTTTCTGGAGTTGGAGAGCTGGCTAAGTCGCCAGGCAAGAACTTTTCTCAACAGGTCTATTTGCTTTGATTTTGTATGTTTTTACGCCTCGTTCTGTTAGGCACTAACAGGAGAGCTCAGCAGGGGTGGCTCTTCAATTTTTTGGTTTGGTTTTTGCCTTTCTAAAGGAGAGTATGAGCTCTGGAATGTCTCTCTCTCTGCCTTCCTTGCTGCCGTAGTCTAAACTGTGTCTTGTGTAACATCAAAATGTGCATTCAGTGCTTGTCTTTTTCCAGTAGAGGTAGCAGCCTTTGCAGAAAGGCAAGCTTTGCAGTAGTTTGTGCAACCTCCTCTTCTGGAAAACCAATACAGAAAATCTGCAGGGCAGTTCATCAAAACAGATGTATGCAACCTTCAAGGGACACCCTTTTCCCCAAAACAGGCCTTCCTCTATATGCACGCAGGCATGTTCCTGTAAGCAAATGTTCCAGAGACATATCTGACAAGCAGATATTCCTTCTTCTGTGCTCCAGATAATGAAAATCTGTCGCTTCATTGAATTGGGATCAACAATTCCTGCTTTAAACATGAGCTTGGACTTGTATTGCACTAGAAGAATATTTTCTTTCTGGGTTTCGGGAAACATCTTTGCAGGCAGGAATTTTTAACAAGTCCTGCAACACCCACATTTGGTAAGTGTGCATGTAATAGGTACACCTGGAGTCATTCAGGTGTTCGGAAGTGCAGTTTGCTTGTTTTGCATCTGGATATAGTCTTATAGCTGCTGAAGTCTCCCATTTAAAAAAAAAAAAGTTATTTAGGATGATGGAAAGGATATGCCTTAGTTGTCTTTAAGCTATTGATCCTGTAGCAGTTTTTTACCTTTTGAAGGAGTATATGTTCAATTCCTCGTCACAAAGTATACTGTCTGCAGCACTGTCCCACTGTAAAGCAGCAAGTGGAAAGCTGTAAGGCTGCCCGCTCTCTCAGCGTGCCAGAAAGAGACGTTCACAGAAAGAGCAAAGCCTGCTGGGCTCGCAGCTTTTAGAATCAGTCATTCATTCCTTCACTGACAGCAAAGCGAGGTTTGCAATATTGCCCGATGCTGCTCTGTTGGGTAGGGGAGGACCCCAGTCCAGGACTCCAGGCATATCCCTCTTGGATTTGCTTCTAAATTAAGACTTAAGCGCACATCGATTACCAACTTAAGGGAGCGCTTCATGTGATCTCTTTCACGCCATCCCACATCTCCCTTATCAGTTTACCTATGTCCACCTTCAAATTTTGTGTGGTTACTCCTTTTCCTCTCAAGTGGAGTCAGTGAACATGTCCTCCTATTTACACCTTGTCTGATTTTTGTCTGTGATCTTACAGTCAATTATGTCATGGGACAGATGGATGCGACACTTCGCTAGGTTTGCTGCTCCCTCCATATTCTGAATGTTCAGCATTAGATTTTGGTTCTGCTTTTCATGGTAGTACTGGGCATCTCACTGACTTCAGCAGAACCACGATAATAGTAAGGGGATATTTGTTTTGTGTCAGGTGTCAGAATTTGGCACCTAGTAACTTCCCCTCTAGGGGGAAAAAAAAAAAATATATATATATATATGTACATGTAGGGCTTTTTTTGCTTCCCACCTATCTTTCCTTTCCAAATTCCCTTCCTCAGGGAATTTCACAAATAAATTACTGATGATCTAGGCATAGATGAGCAGACTGAAGAGTAGGGTTTAAAAATAGTTTGACGCCTGTAAAATGGATCGTTTTCACAGCTAAAGTATTTTTGCTCTTGTCTCAGAGGAACGTTGAAAGTGCAAGGAAAATGTTTTTGCAACAAAAATTATTGGCAATTTTCAGCTAACACAAAAGTATTGGAAGTACTTGTGGTTTTTTTTCTTTCTGAACTCTACTTGAGCGCTGTTCTGTTAAATATAACGATATATAGTTGTATCATAGAATTTATGTACTAAATAACACACGTCAGTTAGGACTGTATTTCCATCTTCCCAATTAGACTCACTTTGCTTTTCACTATAAAGACCTATCAGTATGACAGTTAAACCAAGATACGTAGTTGTTTGCCCCAAATTCAATTCCAATATTTATATGGGTACTTTGTGCTCTTTTAATGAATTATTTGGAAAATCACCGTTGTCTCTATAAAAATCCAAATGGAATATAAATAAAAGGCTTGCCTTGCTTTTAGAAAGCCTGTGCATGAGCTAGTTTGAGGACAGGGAGCAGTCTAACACAGCAGTACAGAACCCAGCACGGGCTGCAAACTTTCCCAGGAAGCAAGGCAGGTTTACTGTGTGTGGGCATCCCCACGCTCGCCTGTGATGAGTTGTTTAATCATGGCTCTATTTTGTGATTGTCTGATGGCTAGCGCCTTGCTGAAAGGAGACACAAATGAATCAGGTTCTCTTATGCCTCCAGCCAGACAAACATCCCAAATCCCACAAGCTTCTACTTGCTTTCCCACAAATCTCTGCAACTATGAGGAACGGAAAAAAGAATTTGTTTACAAAATGAATGTATTACAAGGTGAACTCGCTTCAGTGTTCTCTCGATTCAGGCCACCAGTGTCATTTACATTGCAATAACTCACGCTGAAGTTAGAGGGACATGAAGGATGTTTTCAGTCCAACTTAAGAAAGGCCAGGTTAAGACTTTCAAGCATTGGTCCTAGGTGGTACCCACTGAAGATATCACAACTTGCATTGGCAATTGCTTATGAGAGCCCAAAAGCAGGTAGGAGCTGAGCTAGCAGGTTCTCTGGGTTTGGCCCTGGGACTGTGATCTTAGGCTGTGGCAAAAACTTGTATTTTGATTAACCATTCCCAGTCTTCATTCCTGCACTTGTGCCGTCCCCTGTGTTGTGGCATCCAAATCGGTGAACTAAATCAGGGGACTGGTCTATCTGAAAACCTGTCCTTCACAAAAAAGCGGGAGGCGGGGCGAGGGGATGTGCTTCAGCCGTGTGGGCATCATTTGTCTGCACAACTGGTCGTGTAGCCACAAAGCAGAGCTGCTGCAGCCACAGGAGTGAGCAGGGCTGCTATTGCTGTTGAAGACCTTGCTGCCTGCTCTTTCCAGATAAAGAAGCTGTGGTATTTGCCGTGGAAGGAGAATAATCTGCGGCTTTGGAGGATGTCTAGCAGAGAAGTCACACAGGTGCCCTTTACCTTCTCTTGGAGACTGTCCTTTTCATGCAAAAATAGTTGGCTATTGCCTTTCAATTTTGCAAGTAACCTTTGCAGCCGTTGCCACATTGAAGATTACAGTTTAGACTAATCCTATTTGTGTTTGGACCTACTGCTCTCCTCGCCATGATGGCTGAGGGGACACAGACTTTACCTGTTAAGCTTGAGGGTGACAGATGAACTGCTAGTCGTTGCTCTCAAGTCTAATAAACTGCCCATTTAGTCTGCTCAGATGTTTCATAATAGACTGCTTTATTCCATATTGAAATATCTGATGAAGAGGAGATTTAAACAGATAAGGTATTACTTCAATAAATATATTGTAAAGCGTTTATGCACAAAGTTTTACCCTCCTTATTTTCCAAGGTTCATAGTAGGAGTTTTGCCTCAGTTTTGCCACTCCACACTGACAGATTACCTCTGAGGAGCCACGTTGTCTCACGTAAGAGTTGAGCAGTCCTGCAGCAGGACTGCAGGTATTCACAGAGATGGTCCCGCATGCAAAATCCAGGTATGTCAAATGCTGATATTTCATTCTCCAAGGATTTCAGAGCCCTTTACTGGACAGGAGCTTCTACTGCATTGAGCTTCTTAGGAAGGCTGAGTGAGGTGCCTGCATTTCTCTTTACGTGCAGAGAGGTTAAATGATTCATTGAGTGACATGCAGCAAGTCCTTGTCACTCACTGTCCTTCTCAGCCCTGCTTCTCCTTCTGATATCCTGCCATGGTCAGAGATGTCTGATGTTTGTCAGAGATGAACATGTTAGTTTAGGCAGGCCAGGCTGCTATAAATAAGGTATGAACTTGTAATTGAATTGATCCCATTTTTGTAGCTGAATGAATTGCCACCTCTCTTCTCATCTGCATAAGCTGGAAGTTTGCACATTCTTAAATATTTTTTACTGGAGCAGTTTAAGCTAATGTATTTTATTGTATTGCTGGTATGGACAGAAACATGGACATGGTTGCTTTCAGCAGTTCAGCCGGTGAATGGTAACTCAGTAATTGTCAGTAATTCTTTCTCTCAGTAATAGCTCAAGCATCGTAGTCCATAAGTACACTTAAATTTCATTTTGGTATTGTCTGTAATTCTTCAGATACTCTTCTTGGTTTCTATCAAAAGACCAGCTAGTTCTTTCTGTCAGTGCTTTGCTTCCTTGAGCCTGCTCTCAGTGCTGCTTTCTTCCTCTTAAAACCAAGTGTGCGTAGCTTCTGCTCATTGGAGAAAGCAGAGACAAGGCAGGCATGCTCGTCCTGAACAGAAAAGGCAAAGCTAGTGAACATCATGGTTACTGTGTGTGCATAGGTATGTTTATAACACCAGAGAGGGTAGATTTGCAACAAGGCACAGGTTTGGTTCATTTCCTGGTTAAAACAAATCTCTGTGATTTCATCCTGGTCCATTCATTCCTTTAGTGGTAACCTTCGCAAGCCATGCAACACTTCAACTGGGATGTCTGTAGCCCAGTGATGCAGAGTGGGGTTTATGCCATAAGCCAAATTTAGCTGTTATGATCATTTGCCATCAGAATTTCAGTATGCATGGATCAAGTTCATCGAGATGAAATTGATCTTTTGTGGTGTTCTGTTTGAGTTATATAATAGAGAAAAAAATATGCCCTTTATCAAAGGTCCTTAAAAGGGTTGGAAAGTAAAAAAAAAAAGGTATGTCAAAGCTGCTATTGATATGAAGCTGAAAGAGAGGTGCCAAGTACAAACACAGCAGAGGGATGGAATTGTGAATCCTCTCCAAGTCTGTCCTGTGTGTCTATGGTTTGTGTGGTGTTTCCAGGGGGTTACAAGTGAGGGTGACCATGGAGTTGGTACGTCTGTGCTGAAAGTACTTTTTCAGGCAGTTTTTACAGCTCGTTTCGTTTCAGTTTCCCAAGTAACTTCAGTTGGCTCGACATACAGGATTCACAGCTCAATGCCAGCAAATGCCAAGCCAAAAAGAAAGCAGAAGGAAAAAAAGAGTGAAAAGCCAGAAAAAGAAGACTGAAAATGAGAGAAGTTGCCATTTAAAAAAAAAATAAAACCAACCAAAAACAAAAACAAAATCCAACCACAAAACTCATAAGGGCACTAGAGTGACCATGTGTAATGCTTGTGATTGTTGCAGTCATCAAGACAGTGCTGCAGTTGGGAGTAATGCTCTGATTCTTCTTGTGGTGAGTGTGCAAGGACATTTTCAGAAGAGACGCTCATTGTATATGCAATGCTGTCAATGTCACCTTTGAAGGAAAATCACTGGAGAAGCTTGTTTGTTAGTAAATGTTTCTCCCCCATCCAGTTTGACTGCCTTTGTCCCCTTCCCACATGCTTTAGGGTAGCTGCAGAGACCACCTCTCCCCCTTCGCAGCAGAGAGAGTGAAGAAGATGCAGTTCCCGCTTGCTCCTTGTCCTGCCGCTCTGTGCTGCACCGCAGGCTGACACTGCATGGGGCGGTAGGTGCTGCACAGGCGCTGTGCCAGCAGCCTTCATCTCCAAATGCCCCGGCACTGCATCCCTGAGGATCAGTGGAGAGCAATTCAGCGCCGCTGCCTGGGAAGTGCCGACTGCTGAGATACTGAATATTCAAGCTAAACTCAGTGGCTTAATACGAGGGTGAGAAATCATAAAAAGGAGTGCTCTTTGCTGTCTCTGCCTCTCTCTCTTACAATATTTTTCAAATGGCTGAGTTGTGCCAAAAGATACAAGTTGTCTTTGAAACAATTTTTAGGTGTAAATGTGACATTTCCCCCACTAATCACACTTTCTTCAGGTGAAAGATAATAGAGTTGTCTGACTAGCTCAGCCCTGGGTCTTTGCTTGAGTAGTTACTCCAGAATAAATTATATCCATAGTGCCGGTTTCGTAAGTTCTTCTCTTTTTTGCGTTAAGCACTCAGCTCATTTAGCATCTCAGTTTGAATGTGAAAATATTCTAAGAGGTGAAAGATCAGTGATTTATATGTTGTACCCAGCATCCTTCTGCACAGCCCTCATTTTACTTTGAGTTGATTTCATAACAGATACATCAGTGCAGAGAACACACTGTATTTTTTTCCCAAAACATTAAAAATCCATGCTAATTTCATGCCTGCTTATTCTCAATCGCAGGACATCTTTAATTAAAATATAAACGACAAAATAATGTTAGTGTGGATGGTATATAATTGTGGCTAATTATTTTTTTATTATTATTTTTTTATTCTTGAAACGCCATCTACTTGTGTACTCATTTCCATCTTCTTCTCTAACCAAAAGCAAACCGCTCAGTGTCTCTAGCCATATGGGTTTCATATGCCATTCAGAGCAACCCAGTCTTATATGGTAATGACTCAACAATTTACTGAATCCAGTTAGCAGCTTTATAGATCGTTACTCAAAGTATCTCATAGTTAAGTTTCATAACAGTCCCACTTAGATTATCCCACATCCTCCATGTAACTATTCATTAAAGGCAACCATGCCTTCTATCAGCAAAGGAGTGATTCGCCGTTAGTATTACTTTCTCTTGATCCCCACACCCTACTTCTATGCAGCGTTGCTTCCTAATATCCAAAAGCCAAACAGTCAGCTTGGGCTGATGGCTCACAATAGAGGGGAGTAGTTAACGGGAATGATCTTGAACAGATTCATCTTTAATGGAAGTAACCTCTTAAGCATTGCTGCTGTATTTGGTGAAATACTGAAAGAGCGAGCTTACAAGCACAGGTCTCTCTTTCCGGTATGTGTATTACGTTTGCCAGAAGAGAGAATTTCACTTGCATAGAATGAAATTTGTGCTAGAGCAGAGGCCCTACCAAGGACCGTTCCTCAGACCACTGACCTCAGGCTTAACTGGTGGCAAAAGAGTTTGCACTGTTGCAAAGTTCAGCTGTCATAGCTGGTTTTGCTTACCTCTTCTCATGCTGTCCTGAACACATTCATTCATTTCCTAACTAAACTGGTGTATCATCATTTTTAAGAAGAGGATCCAACTGGCTGTTTCTGCTGATCGGTTTTAAAAAAAATTGCTACCCAGGGATCCATCCCTCTTGTTTTGTAAAACGTCAGCTGGAACCCCAGTTTGCAGACAGAGATGTCATCTCATTGCCTTCAGTGGGAACAGGTCAGGAGATTGGACTTAGCAGCATTTGGGGGCAGCCAGATGGGTTTTTTTCCTCTCCTTTATAACCGAGTCTCATTTTGAACATAATGTATGACATGTTTTTACATGAACGTAGGGGAAAAAAAGGAGAATGTGCTTTAGTGCCTACGAGGATTCAGTGAATTACCAACTTGTGATTTTAGCCCTGTTTCCTCATGCGTTTCTGTTGGCAGCGTAAGTCTTGGTTTGTGCTGTTGTCGCCCCCACACTGTGACTGGTGTGGCCATTCAGTGAAGCAGATGGGGAATCTAAGTCTGTTTTTTTTTTCTCACCGGTCATTTTTCAACTACAGCAGCTCGCTAGTGTGGTTCATCACACGTGCAGCCACTCGGGCAGATGTGCTGGTTTAGTACAGCAGGGCAAATCTGAGAAGCAGGGAGAAGCACCTGGAGACAGGATTGGAGAAGGATTTGTGCAAACAGCACTGCTGCTTAGTTTTATTGACTCACCCGTGTGCTACTGAAATACTTACCCAGTATTTGGGGGAAAGAGAATAGATACAGGCTCAACCTTAAAAAAAAAAAAAAANAAAAAAAAAAGACTGAAAGAGTGATCCAACGTAGTATGGATCTAAGCATGGGCTTTGTAGGTGAATGCTGAGCCTGATCCAGATTATTTCATAGCTTTCCTGTGGAGTTTCTGTGATGTGTTGTGGGATATACAGAATCAGAACTGAGATCTGTTGAGATACAAGAGACTAAGCTTGTCCCTGCCAGTGCAGATGTGCTAGCTAATATAAGAAAGCTCTCATCCAGCTTTGAAGTGCTTATAAATGTTTTGACTGTCCTATAACTGTCCAAGTTCCATGCAACCCATGCATTGGACTGATGCTTCAGCTTCTGTGGTGGGTTTATCCTAGTGAAGGGTGAGATCATTTTAACCATTCCCCATATGGATGCTAAAGTAAAATCACAATAGCATCAAGTATCATCATACTGATTAAATCCTGTGGGTGAAAAGTGTGTGGGTTTCAGGACTGGTATCTGCAGGTGTCTCTCTCCCTTTATCTAATTTATGCTGCTCAGCGATCTGATCTTACTGGGTTGTCCAAACTGTGTCACTGCATCTTCACCTTGTGGTAGAGACTACAGTGCAAAAAGTCACAGGGATATTGTAGTCTCCTTCTTCCTCTTTAAGGGCTACAGTGTTTCCTCTTTCATTTCTTCCATTTTAAGGAGATATANGCACTGCATCTTCACCTTTTGGTAGAGACTACAGTGCAAAATGTCACAGGGATATTGTAGTCTCCTTCTTCCTCTTTAAGGGCCTACAGTGTTTCCTCTTTCATTTCTTCCATTTTAAGGAGATATATTCCCTCACTGAATCCAAACACCCAGCATCTGTGTTTTTTCAGCCATCTCTGCAGAGAGATGGTCTCACTGGCTGGGGAGAAGAGTTTGTGCATGTGAGTGTAGTGGAGAGACATGGTGGATGCAGATGATTCAGAAGAGAACATGAGTAGCATTGCAACCCTCTCAGCAGTGGGTGCCTAACAATTTTCATATTCTTTGGTACTCTGTATGTTTCAAAACACAATGTTAGAACACCAGCCATCCTGGCTAGGTGTGACAAGAATTAGGCAAAATAGAGAATAAACTCTGCTGATCTTAATGGTGTGACCTCCCGGTGACACTTGGTGAGGTGACTGTTCAGGTGTAGCTACCGGTGATCTCAGAAGCAGCATCTCCTTCCTTGTTTGTTACTGTAGTTCATGTGAAGAAGATCTGCTAACAGAGGTGATGGTGTTTAAGGTCATACCACCAAATTGCTGCACCTTATGTATAATAAATACCGGTTTCCTCTTCTATAACTCTAAAGTCAGTAATGTAAGAATAACTTGAGTTCATTTCAGTTAGCTATCTGGGTTAATAGTTGCTGTCTGCCTGCAGCTGTACGCAACCTACACTGAATTACCTACAAGTAAGGCAGGTATGTGGGACTGTGGTGCAGGAGCCTGTGGCATGTGTGAGTCTTTCTGCTATGACTTAGACAATTGTGTCAAGAATTTGGTCTTTTTTTTTGAAGAGAAAGTATACATCTTAAACCTCTTTAAGAGAGTCTCCAGCTCAGGGAACAACAGACTGCAGTACTTTCAAAGTAGTACGTGCCCCCATTAAGCCATTCTTCGTTACTGTACAGGCATAAGTCATAAATAGTTTATTTGTTCCTTGGCAACTTCATATTTCATGTAAGAATGAAAGAACACATATGCAATGAACTTTTATGAAATCAACATTTAATCCCTGAAAAAGATTTCATAAACATCAATATGTCCCCAAAACTGGTGATCTTATCAGTCAAAGCAAACTTGCAAAAGTTAATAAAAAACTAACCTTTGCAGCGACGGCTATGAGTGTGTATATACACTTACATACACATATTCTTATACAAGTACATGGGGTTACTTTTCCTTGTAGCAGAGTTGTGTTATTCAGGGCATTATATTGAGGCTCCATAAGATAAGATTTCTCTTAGTTTCTGTGCATTTCTGTTATGAGATTAGCTGATCTGCAGTATGTCCTGAGACGTATTGTTTCCTCTCTATTTTTCAGCCTCTCTACCTGCAACAGGGCATAGAGTCAATCAGCTCCTATGTCAAAAGGCCCCAGAGTTGCTGTTGGCCCAACCAGCCTTCATTCAAGGATTGATATCTCAGGTGTCTCCTGGCCTGTGGACTTCCCCAAATTGCCTTGGGGGTGCAGATTTCCAACAGGCTTGTTTGCAACATTGTTTTGTTAGGAGAAAGACTTCATCCTTATTTTAAGATTGCCTGGGGTTGAACGTGAACTTGGAAAGATGAAAGCAAAGGGTTAACCTCTTGATATAAACTCAGAAAAGCATAAAAGAGAAAGATGCAGTTCAACCTATCAAGGGTATGCAGCATTTTCTGTGGCTGTTCCTTAGAGCTTTCCCAATGCATCTATCAGCCCTGAAGCAAAGGGTCCAAGCAGCTGAATGACATTCTCCCTTTGGGATGCTGTCATACAGAGTGGACTTTTCTGGGGTTTTTGTTTGGTTTTTTATTGGCTTTAGGCAGCAAAAGGTAACTCAGCAGCACTTTGCTTTCTTATCTGCTGTATTTCAACATTGGCCTATAAGGCTAATGAAAGGGTTGCTGGCCTGAAGAGGTTACATCACTTTCAGGGGATTCCTTTCCCTTCTCAGTCTGTTGGTCTCTGCTGTTCCCCTTTAAAAGTTTTTTCTCTGTTTGCTTTATTTCCTGGGAATCTAGTGTTGATAACACCGAGCTCTTTTGCCAGGGATAGCAGCAATAGTTTGTATTTCCTACCTTCTTGGCTTCCTGAACTGGGCTTTTTTCCCATCTCCTCTTAATGCAATGGGATAAACAAATACACAATGTGTATTCAGTTGGAGCTACAAGGAGATGTCTTTGCTACTCAAGTTACTTTCTGCATTTTAAAGACCATTACATTATTTTATGCTAAAGAGTTGAAGAGTACTGCCACCTAGTTCATCCTCCTACTCCAAAACAGGATCAGCTCTACTTATAGCATTCCTGACAGACACTTGTATAACCAGTCCTGAAAGATTTCCAGCAATGGGGACCCCACCGCCTTTCCAAGTGAATTTTCAAGCTGAACATTTCTGCAATATGAGCTCCTTACTTCCGTCTCCTGCCGCTTGTGAATGTTGACGAACAGATTATTACCTAACTGTGCAGCAGCATTTTATGTATTTTTGAAGGGTGTTTTCATGCTCTCTCTTCTTTAGGCTGAGCAACCTGTGTTCTCTCAGTCTTTCCTTATAATTTGTGTTATCTAGAGATCTGCTTCTTCTCATTGCTCCCCAGTGATCTGCCTCCAGTTGCCTCACATCTTTCTTGAGGTGTGAAGAGGGTACTTCAGCTGAGCCAGTAGCAGTGTTGAGTGGAACAGAAGGATGTCACTCCAGCTGCATTCCAGCAGTTTGTCCCAGAGTGGAGATTGCTTAGCTTAAAGCAGCACAGCAACATCACGGATTCACCTTCGGCTCATGAGTCTGTGTGGTACTTAGATGCTTTGTGCATCACTGCTGTATGCCTAGTTGTTCCTCATCCTCTCTGTGTGCAGCTAGTTGGTTTTGGCTAAATACAGCAGCTTAGACTTGTCCTGGTTGAAATGTATCCCTCAGCTTTTCCAGTCAAGATTATTCTAATCTTGTCCTCAGTCATACTTACTATTTTACCCAGCTTAATGTAATTTGCCAGCTAACAAACATTTCTGCTGCATCACCTATTCCTTTAATGAAAATATTCCATCCTACGGGAGCCAGGATGAAGAACCCGACAAGAATGATCCTTCAGATTTGGCTATGAGCTGTGGATAACTGCTTCCAGAAACAACAAATTATTGGCAGCCACTCCAACCATTTGGAATATCACCTTCTAATAGTAATCCTACTGATCATCAGTTTTCTCATCTACCTTCATGAAACTCCCTCCAAGGTGAAACATTTAGGAAGACAGATATTGTACTACCTAATTTTAAGAACTAGATTTAGTATTTTTCTTCCTTTTTTTTTGGCTTTTTGTTATAACTTTTAAAAAATTTTCCTAAGATTTTTCAACTTTGTCTGAAACTGCCAATGGATCCATATTCTGTGGCACCTGCCCCCCATGGTGTTTGCTACTTCCTGCAATTTATTGTTTCATTTATTGTTTATTGATTTATTAGCCTGTTACCCACTTATAGAGGGAAATCAGGTTGTTTTGACTAGATTTGCATGATATTTTCTGGTTTTCATTTCCATTGTGTGCTTACAAGTGTTTTCGTTATCTGCACCACAGTCTTTCTGGGAATTTAAAGTAAAAGAAGTAAAAGCAAATAGCGTATAGCTCCTATGGCTTTGTAGGGGTTTTGTTTTCCGTTGTCAAAAATAAGCACTGTGTTTGACCTTTTCCAAACATTTGGTACCTTACTTGTCCTCCATGAACTCTCAAAGACAAATGATAACAGCTCTGAGATTTCTTCTGCTCATTCCTAAACTATCTTAGGGCAAAGTTCTTCTCTTGGACAATTTGAGAACACTTGATTTAATCCAGTGCTCCCTGTCTATTCCCCATTCTGGGCTGAAATCTTATCCCTTCTTTACTGGTATTAATTCCTGCTAGTGAGAGGATCATTTGGCCTTTCTTAGTGAAGTCTTACCAAAAATGGTATTTTGATCTTTCTCGTGTAATGTCTCAATCGCTTTCTTTCCTTTCTTGAGTGGCAGAGCAATAATTTCATTGTACTTACAAAATGATGCATCTCATTTTGTGCCTTGACCTTTTAGCCTTCATGCCCACATGGTGTTTGATTGAATGATGCTCATATCATCTTAGCGTAGGAGGTGTTCACTATGGATACATCCTATCACATTCACATTTTTCTTTTCATTTGTCTTTTCCTAAAGAGTAGCCATAATATTAAGGGGGCAACATGCCAAACATGGCAGTTACAGTTTTCCAAACTAATGCTCATTTAGACAGCTGTAAAAGTTCTGGCCAGTGCACCTGGTTGGTATATGCTGTCATCATTTGGCCAGTTTCAGTGGTGCTGTGACATTTTCTGCATCGTTATATTCAAAATAATACGAGTAAAGTAAAAGCCTCACCTACAAGACAAAGGCTCTTTGTCTATCACCATGGTCCAAAACCAGGTCCAAACCTGTGCAAATGGGTTCCAGCAAGAGAAACATTTAACAGCCAGATAGTTTTCCTGTGTGTTAACAGTAGTTTAGTCTTCTGGCCAGTAGTTATCCTTACTTTGAGGACTTTTTCTGAGTTGTCTTCCCAAGGCAGCAACTGTCAGAAAAGCAATGAGAACAGGTTTCTTGTGACTGTCTATGTGGAACCACACTACCCTAGGGGAGGGAAAGTGGGGAATTTCTTCATCTCCAAAACAAATCCAGTTAGCCAGATTAAGGCTCATAAAACCTGACAATTCTGGGAGGAAAAATAACGTATGGACTGGAAGGAGATAGTAAACAACAATTAACTGTGCAAACGGCTGCAGAATTTCCACCAGGTTCAACAGATACTGTAAGAAGTCCCATTGAGAAACCCCCTGTATTTGCACACACAGAGGTGCAAATGTTTTTCAGTTGCCTTCTAGTGCTGCAGGCTGCTCGGGGGGGCAGGTGCTTTTAATTTGTTGCTTTTACACAAAAAGGGCAAGTGATTTCTTTTAACATCTGCTTTCAGTTTTTAAGTCCCTCCTGTCTTCTGGTCCCCGGTTAACGCATCTCTTCCTGCTCCTTTCTTCTTCTCCCTCTCCTGTTTTCTCCTGATTTGGGATTAGTTTGTCACTTAGCAAACAGCACATTTGGTTATCCTGATGTTAGCTCTGCACTTTTCCTCCCTACCCTGTCCATTGTATGTGGGATAAGTTGCTTTCTCCTGCCATAGCCTGTTTTGTGTCCAGGGCTGCTATACAATTTGCAGAAAAGAAGGGTGACTGGAAGAGGGGGGAAGAGTAACTTGAAAGAAGGGTAACTCAAAAGGTCTGTGCCTGCACTTATCCAAGTCCCCCTTCTGTCATCGATTCACTGTGTGACCTTGGAATAATCATTTAGGTTCTTTATCTGAGTCCAGAATCATGTCCCTCTTTACCTCAACTCTCAGCAAGTGTAAAGGGAACTTAAACACCTAGCTCCTGGATAAAACCCCTAATGTCAAGGATGAAATCTGTACAAGTACCTGAAACAGCACTCAGTCCTTCCCATGCACTTGTCTGCCACCTGGCTTTGTAGACCCTGATTTCTGCCGGTGCTCAATGGAGATACTTCTAAAATGGCTGTCACTCCTATCCATCTTCATTTCTTAGGAGAATGAATTGTTTTAAATTCTCATATAAATTCCCTTTTTACTCGATTATGAAGTATGTTTTAATTTGTCAGCAGTGTTATTTTTAGTAATACTTTTTGTAGCCTTTAGTATTAACATCTAGTTGGGGGGAAAAACTGCTAAATATTTATACTTCTCTTCTTTGATCTTTCACTCAGAAGAACTGAAAAGGTATCACACTTAACATTTTTACTATAAATATTTTAGATAGCATTTGAAAGAGTCCAAATTCACCTCTCGTGTTGGATTTGTTCGGATTATTGAGATAGGTTGTCACTCTTAAGTGCTTCCAGATGGCATTTCAGTTGCCAATGGCTGGAAACTTTTGAGTGATACTGTTGGGGCTAATGACCAGTGATGGAATCAATTATATTGCTGTTTGACAGAATTAGAACCAGAGCTTGTTCCATCCTCTTATTTGCACGCTGTGGCTCAGGGCGAGGTAAACATAATGTCTTTGCACAGGAAGCATAACAACTCTGCAAATGCAGTGCATCTTCCAGAGTTACTCTTTGCAAAGAGGTAGTGTCCCTGACCGCTCTAGTACTAGCCAGTTGCCCTGGAAGGGCACAAGGGATTGTGAATGAAGTTTCTAAGTCATGAAGTTCTGCCAGACCCACAAATCCTGTTGCTGCTGGAGCTGCCTCGTTCTCCTGTTAAGATATGAGGAGGTCAAGAGAAATGTCGAAAAAGTGGGAGAGCCAGCAATGAGAGAAACTATGTTGATTTGTTGTGGTTTTACTCACTGGAAATGTAAATTGTTCTGTAAGAATTTTCTGTCTAGAAGCCAAAACACTTCAGCAGCCAGGACTTCCAGGTATCGCATGCTTCTGTTCTCCTTGGTATGCTCTGATTCCTCATCAGCTACGTCAGCCAAGTTTCTTTTCCAGAGAGGGAAGGTGATCCATCATAGGAGTTTTTGGCCTTGGCCTCTCATGGGAAATGTAGTCCTGCCATGAGTTCTGAACTACACAGGGAAGGAGACAGTCAAGGAGCTTAGATGGCAGTTCCCATGAGGCACAATATCCAAATCAAGTTATTTTGTTCTTTTGTTTGCTGGGTTGGCAAATGTTTAAGCCTCTAGTGGTTAATTTTTAAACAACAAATAACAAAAAGTGTTACCCCTTGCATTTTGTTGTGGTGAAAACATGATTAGATATTGAAAAGCCTTTGGCACTGAACATCTTCAATCAAACCTAGGGAAAGTGAAGCTCAATAAAACTTTGTGTTGTACACAGAACAGGTATTCTGTTGTGTCTGATGCTGAGACTATTGCTTTTTCCCTCTTAGTTTCAGCATCCAATTATTGTTCTATGTTTAGTACATAAAATTAAGTGTCTCAAGTACTTTACCAAACAACCTTCTCTCGTTTGCCACTGCAATGGGTAGAAGTTATTTTGCTGGATTTTGTATGTGTGCTTTTGTTTCAGAAAGTTTGCTTTTTCTTGTCTTTATTCCACCTGCGCAGTCCTTGTATCTGTCATAGTGATAACCCTGAAGAAAAAGTAGATTTTCGTACCCTCTTCTGAGCCTCACGGGCTTGCACATATTCTGATCTTTGTGTGCGTGCCCACTGCATGGCTTTTATTCCTGAAAGCCTCAGCCTCAGTAAGTTGAGAGACTCATTCCATTAAAAGTGCATAATGTTGCATCTATCTGGCATGGTGAGTGCTCCAGGGTTACTATGCTGACAGCAAGGCATGTCTTGAAGATATTCAGCCTCTAGCCTACTCTTGAATTTTCCTGGGTTTAGAGCAGGATTTTGAACTGACTCATTAGACGGAGTGGTGAGCCCCTACAAATAGAGGAGGCCCAGTGTGAAGTGAGAGCATAGAGTTTGTCTTACAAGAGGGACAACTCTCAGTCACATCCAAGTTTAAATCCATGTGGAATGGATTCCTCAGTATTGGTGTAGATCAGATATGATGGGAATTCTGTCGCCTGTGCATGATAGATGATTTTCCCAAAGAGAGCGAGATTGGAGGACAAGCAGTCGTCACTGATGCTGGAATACATCCTCTTGAGAACTGGTTTTATACCTGCTTTACAACCATTGATCATTGTTTTCTTCAAGAAATCAATTAGTCATTGTATTAAAAATAAAAACAAGAAAACATAATCCCAAACCCCAAGGCTTGGCAGTTTTTTTCTGGCCTTCTGCGGCAGCAAAAGTCTGCATCACAGTTAGCTTATGATCCTGTGGGGACTTTGGATTTTGTTGTGGTATAATGGAGAATTATGTTTTTCTCCTTATTCTTCACCCTAGTGATATTTCATTGTTGCCTGCATATAATGGATTCCATTACTTTTGATGCTGTGAGGCTTTTTAATGGGAAGTGCTTGGATCTGAGATGGGTTGACTGTGTCATTGGCTGGTTACTGAGACAACTGTAAGTGCACAAGGGAAACACTCTCTGAGTTTCTTGTGTAACTTGGTCTGTTTACAAGAGTTCCCTCTGCCTGGGAGCTAGTGGAAAAGAGCCCCACGCCACTAACATTAGTTCTTCTTTTGCTGGCATGTATCAACAAACCAAGGTCGTCTGTTGAAATGAGAAAAGATCCTTAGGGGCCAAAGTGCTGGGCAAAAGCACAAGTAATTGCTTGAATTGTTTCACTAAACTTTTAGTGAGTACATGTAACAGCCAGGAGACTTTCTCTTTCAGGTGATGCTTATGAATATTTTTTTTTTCAGTGTATATATCTGTTTGTATTTCTTCCTGCATGTAAGAAATTAGGAGATAGACTTAGGTAGAAAAGGAAAATAATGATCAAAACTTTCTAACCAGCCCAATGTTTTTGGATAGTTGACAATGGCTTAGATCCTGTTTATGGCTATGTAACAGCGTCTCAGTGATTGAGAAGCTGAAAAGTTTGCGAGTGTTTTCATTTTTCTTCTACCTTTCATTAGCTTAACTAGCAGGTGTTATTTATGTATTTTGCCACTGCATCCCATACCGTGCTCTTTATCTCTCTCAGTAAGCTGGCTATTAACAGAATTTTGACTTTTTTTTCTACATTAAGAGAAAAGCTTAAAATGGAATGAATATTAAAGAAAGAAAGAATGAAAAGGCCAAGCAGGTTCAGGGTTTGGTATTCAGATACAGATTTCACTAAGTCCAATTAGAAAAGAGCAAAAAGTCCATTACTGTCTCAATTTTGTGAAATAGGAGAAAAGTAATTCAGTCCAACCGTCTGTCAGTGAACATGTATCTCTTTTAAAGTGACCACCAAATGGTCAAATTTGACCAAGTGGTCAACTAATATAGACAGTCTCAACATGGTTATGTTGACCTGAACTATCTTGGAAGCTGAACCACTCTTCTGCCAGGTGTCAGCTGAAAAAGATGTGCAACAGAAATGACCATTCCCTGCTTTCTGTGTGTTTAAAACAATTCTTTCTTCTGAAGGTGATCTAGTGCCTTTCACTAGCACTTTAAATAAAAACACATCCATTTTTTAAAATATGTTGTTGTATACAATACGCTTTTCCAGAGAAATGGAGTATTAGCATTTGAAAGGACTGATGAGAGTGCATCTTTGGGAAAGGCCTTTGTTCAGAGAATTACTGCTATATTCTAGGTGCATATCACCATGGTAATTGAGTTATTTGCCATTGACAGTAAGGTATATAGCACAAGCCTTTTGCCATTTTCCATGATGTGGTTCCTAGCGGAGTGCTATTTGTCAATTTAAAATTTATAGTATGACATTTAGCATTTGTGCCTGCTATCATAGTGGTGGATGTGGTTTGAAGACATGAAACAAAAAGGAAAAGGTAATTACATCTTCTTCTTCTTCTTCTTCTTCTTCTTGCAGTTTAATATTCCTCTCCATTTCCACTTAAAATGTGAACCATTCTGGAACTGTTGGAACCACAAAGCAAAACCAAAGCTGTGCTCTCCGCATGGCTTTGGCCACTACGATGCTAGTAACATGAGACAGTATTTTCATTTCTTCCCATCATCATCCCTTTCAGGACATTGTTGCAAACAAAACAAGCCTTTCTCTTACCTGAGGTCATTCCAGGCATAGTTAGAGCACGATGTGATCTCCGTGAAGCATGTGGTGGTCACTGAGTACTGTGTGAAGGTTTATGTAAGGTAACTACATGATGAATCTTCTGGGGAGATATAGGATACAAACTGCTATGGCAGGAATTGGGAGACCTTCAAAGAACCTCATTAACACGAATCACTTAACAGAGAGAAAATAATCTCAAATGACTTGCATTACTATGTGGGCACATCTTTCATTTTAAATAATATTCTGTAGGAAAAGGTGCAATATAGATATGGTGGTGAATAGTACTGCTTAGTGCACTGCTCAGAGTACAAAAGAGATAGTACTCTTTTTCAGTCCTTGATGCTGTGGGAGATTGTCTTCTTTACTATTCTGTTCCTCAAAGTAAAGCCAGCTTTCTAGAAAAACGTCTGGTTCTGTGTTGTCCTCACCACATAGGAGCAGGGGTAACCTCCCTGCAGGAGTCTCTGTGCTTCCATGCTTTATTTAAGATAGATGGAAAGTAGAACACAGTTTAAAAGTGGCTTTTCCCCCACTGACTGCTGCCCCTTTTATCTCCCTCTTCGAGTACAGAATGGAGAAATTTTCATTCTTGTTACAGTATTGTGTGTGGATGAGACGAATGCCAATACCAGGTATTTATTCGTTAGGCAACATTTTGGTTACCAAATGACCTTGTGTCTTAGTCTTATCTAACCACTGAGACAGGTTCCCCAGTATGTTTAGGTATTTTCCTGTTGGTAGCTTCTGGGATCAGCTTTCTAGCCAAGTTGTATTTATAACGTCCTTTAGTGGACTTCCATGCAGGGAAAGCTAACACACAGGTATTAATTTTTATTGCCTAACATACCCGTTCATTCTAGCCCTGGTCCCAGTGTCAGGTTGCTTTCATGTTCGTTTTATTAGACTAGTGGCAGACTAAGGCCGCTTAATTTCTTGCTGTGCTCAGATACCGGGCTGAAACACCGAAATATATACGCTGACCTTCAGGTTGGGCCCATGCAGTGAATCTGACCTGGCAAGTGAGCAGCTCCCTAGCACACAGAGGCGGCTGTGTGCCAAATCCCGAGAATCAGGAGGCAAAGCTGTTTCCTCCAAAAAACATATGAAAGAGCATTAGACATTGTTTCACTCCAGTGTTTGTTCACAGACCGTGTTCTTGTTTCCTCCCGCGGCGTCAGAATAAATCCCTATCTTCCTTTGCCCTTTGAGCAGTGCTTCACTGTATTCACTGCGTTTCATTACCTGAAAGCCGCAGGCTGGTGCAGAGGAGACTTGTGACACTAAGATCAGCTGAAGCCTAATGGGAGAGGAGTCCGCGTGACTGCGAACTGCATGGACTCGTTTGGTGGTGCAGTTTAGGTAAATAAAGCCCAATGTGCTCACTGTTAAGCTTCTAACTTTTATTTTTTTTTACCTGGTGAAGTGGCTGTTCTAGGTTGTGGCCTCAAATTTTCTGTTAGGATAGAGCGCTACTGCTTCTGTATCGTCAGGCTGCAGCATGACATGCAGGAGAGAGTTCATTATGCATTAGCAGAGCCATCTTTAAGGTAGGCAAACACCCTGTGACTCTGCAGAACAAAAGGAAAGCAAGAAAGGGAATCAGCAAACGTATTATTTGCTGACAATAATTGTTTCTAGTTACAGCTGATGGCAGTGATTAATCACATTGTCTTAGTATTTTATTGGGGGGGGGGGGGGGGGGGGCGGCNGGGCGGGTATTAGGGGGAGAAAGAGCCAAGAAGTACTCTTCCCCATCTCTCTTGAAAAGTTAGCTAATACTACTGTGAAAATTGTGCTTGAGGTTTTGAAAATTGCAGTGTGTCTTTTATTGAAATAGCATTGAACCATTATACTCCTTCTTTCTAATTAGTAACAACTATGCAAATAATCCTAGCTAAGAGGTGGGAGAAAAATGGAACATACCAACCACGAGTGACATGTAGCCCGTCATGTGTGTTAGTAGTTATGTCATTTTTTGGCTGTAATTAAAATTAGATGAATTACATTAAATGCAATCCCTGTTTTATTTCTCTTCCACCAATGCTTAGCTGCAGCTGAAAAAACTCTCTAGTCCTGTGCTGCTCAGTAAGACCTCTACCCTTTCCTAATTTGAATGCCTCCTAAAGATGCTGGTTTTCCACAACATCCACAAGAAACTATTGCATCCTATTGTGACCTGTTTAATTTGTCTCATGAATGAACTGCTCACTAGGGTGGAGGGAGGGGGATAACTAAACATGTGGGTCTAGAGAAATTGTTACCTTCAGTTAGCCATGACCAGTGAAGAAACAGTGCTGTAGCTATCCCTACCACAGCTTAAATACATTAAGCAAACTTGTGTTTACATCACATTAAATGGTGGCAATGAGTTTTCCATCATGGGATATATTCCCAGTATATAAAAGACTTCAGGATCAGGGCTGTGACTGTACACCTTCTAAATAGATTTTCAGCCAAAGCAATTTGCAAATGTTTTTGTTCAGGTGGGTCGCTGAAGCACCATTAAAAGCTGAAATACTACCACTGTAATGGTATTTGCCAGCCTGGTTTTGAAAATTGTTTCTGTTGAGCCCCAATTCATTATCACTCTCTTATTCAAATTTCTGTCTTACAATGTAGCATCTGGCTGAACCCATGTTTTTCCATTTACGTACTTCTCCCCGGTCTGTCCTCTTGAGTGCTTTGCAGAGGTGGAGCAGAGCAGAGCAATACCTTCTCCACGGTTACACCTCCCCCTCTTTTCTCAAAGATCACTTTTCTACAGCGTTTAACCTGCACCCAGGGAAAGCTCTTGGCTGGTTTTTAGCAGTTAACTGCAGTCAGCTTAACACTTTATGAAATGCGGTTTGCCCTTTCCTATGCTAGGCAGATTTAACTTGCTTTATCTTCAGAACACACGAAAAAGGAGGAATGCTTTTGTTGTAAACTGCCAGTGGGAGCAAGGCAAGCTTCTCATCCACGTTGGGTGGGTCAAAGTTGGTATCAAGTAGCTATTATGAGCTAAAAACTACCTGTCCCTGTTTCTAGTAGGATTTGAGGTTGCGAGAGTTACCTTTGTGTATGAGCACACATAACCTTACTTTTAATCAAATAGTCATAATAAACACGGTTTCTAACATGAAACAATTTTCAGGAGACATGACCTGAAGCTTTCTGAATGCCTTTGTGTGCCATTAAGTGCTAGTCTGGGAGATCCGTCTGTCTAGTACTTGATCTCTAGTTTCCTGTTATTTTTCCCCTCAGATTTTCTTTCTTTAACTGAAGTGAGTGTTTACCTTTGAAAGAAGAAGCTGTGTGGGTTCCATCTGAAACTAAAAATAAAAAGGATGCCACAACTGCCAGTTAAACTCAATAACACAAGTTCTGCAATTGTAGAGATGCCCCTTGGAAGAGCTACGTACTCCAACCTGGTTTTGATGGAGAGCAAGAAGGGTTTTGCTCTCTTATTCAACTTACTGGTTTGCTCCTGGTTTTGCATTACATTGTCCTTGACGAACTCGGCAACAGTTAAATACTTCCTCTTTTCCCCATCATTCCCTCTTCCCTATTTCTTTTCCCTGTTCTCTTTTGCCTTTTCCTTTCTATAGTAGCACGGAGTAAGAATTTTTTCTGTGTGTACCAGCTGTCATGTTTCACCCTATTTCTTCCCGAATTCGCTGTGTTGCCCCTGCACCTTGGCTACATTTGGTGCTCTGCTTCAGGAGTGATGGCCACGCTCATCCTGCGTGTCTGTCCTTCTCCCACAAATAGAGACTTCAGATGCATTTTGTCCTTGTTTCTCTTTTCCAGCAAAGGTGAAATAGTCACCTGAATTGAAAAATAAATGTTTTACTCTGTTTTGCAGCCGTATGTTCGGTCTTGTCCCCCAGGCAGGAGCCTGGATGGTGAGGCTTGTGAGATGCCCCATGTTAGCTAGCAGCATTACTCTCCAGCATACAGAGGTTGTGCGGTGTTTTCCTCATGCCCATCACCTCCAGCCCTGCTGGGCTGAGGCGGGTATGTGTGCACAGTTCTCCCTCAAGGTAGCCCCATTAGCACCAAAATGAGAGAGCTGTGGTGTCAGCAGCAGTTTAGTGGTGGTAGTACAGCGCTCCTCCTGGGTTTGTTTGCTACGGTAAGAAGCTACCACACCGCAATACAAGTTGAGGTCTTAGGTGGACTTCAGCAAAGTCCTCTGCCAAAATTAAAATTCAGCTCAGTCCCACCTCTTCAGACTGTGTATTTTAGCATTAAGGTGATTTTCAAGCAACAGGAACAAAATTAGACCGCAAATAAAAAATGGTCCAGAGGGTAAGTGTTTTGCCTAATGTATTTGCATTTGTAGGCACGTGTATTTATGAGTCCTCTTTTGGTTTATATTTTGTAGGACAAAGAAGGTCAGCCATTGCTACCGCATCATTTACCGCCACCCGGAGAGGACTTTAACGCAGGGCGAGGTGCATCGCATCCATCAAGCTATTGAAGAATCAGCAGTTCGAGAACTTGGGGTTGAGGGCAGATTCTAACATCGCTGGTCCGAAGCCCTAATGACAGTTGCTTTTTCTTTTTTTTCTTTTTCTCTTTTTTTTCTTTTTGTCTTTTTGGGTTGGGGGGTACAAGTAAAGAGAGGGGGGTTGTGACCAAACCTAGCAAATAGAAAACAATGGGCAATGGTAAAACTACCAGATAATAAACATTACTACTGAGAAATCATTGACAAAGCGCTGGCGCTTTATTTTGAGAAATGGGGGAACAGCAGTAATGTAAGATTTCCCTCCTGTTACAATAAGAAATACACTGCCTGGTGGTTTTCTGTGTTGTTAATTGGTCCCTGGGTTCCATTAAACTGTAAATACTTGGCATTATTTCTGTGTTGACAGGATCTTCTCTCCCTGTAACGAGTGAAGCAAATCAGAGACACAGATTAGCTCAGGGAAGAAAAGCTATCTTATCCTTCCATCCCCCCCTCTTTTTAAAATAAGAAATGGCAGGTTTTGCTTCAAGAAACCTTCCAAGAAGTACATCTTGCGAAGTTTGGCTCTCTTACCTTCAGAGCCCATGGGTATAGCTTTCATCTGCTACAGAGAAGGAGCCAGTGTGGCTCTGGGGCCAGGCTTGGCTGGCTTCAAATGCTGGGTGTTCGGTGAGTCTTTCCTGTTGGATCCCCCTGCTCCCGCAGAGCTGAGCAGAGCCGCTTAGCGACGAGCTCTGAGCTGTGCTACCTTCCCCAGGTGAGGAGTTCCCTTGTCTCAGTTCTCCTCACATAGGCACCAGCGCAAGGTAAGTCTGTTCCCCTGTCACCATCAAAGGATTGATATCACATGGGGCAGGATGGCAGAAAGGAGAAACTCTTCCTTACAATGCCCTGAAATGTAGCTGCCTTGACCTCTCACGGTATCTTACTTTCTAGCAGCAATATCTGCCCAGAAATCTGACGCTTAAGCAGGAAACCAAACTAAAATGGGATCTCCTACTATTTCAGGCACCAGTTGCTTTACAGGATGCTTGGCTTTTTCATTGCAGGTTATAATAAGTAAATTCTGGCAGTGGTATGGCGCTAGGACCTGTAGAAGTGTTCAAATGGTCTGATAAATACTTGATGAGCCATTGCAGATGCTGATATGGAATATGGGACCTGTTTTTGCTTGTAATGGTATTTCATACGGTCTTGCAGGTCACATCTGGTTGCTGTGCAGGCAACGTTCCCTCCTTCAGGGAAGAAGGCAGTAAAAGCGCTGCAATAAACAGCATCTAACACTGATTTATACCTTATCAAGAAACATCTGTGCAGCAGACTTGTACTCAACCATAAGAAGCCAGTTACTATTGCAGATGTGACAGAAGCAGAGAGCTCATTTTAATTTCATTATTCAACATACTTAGCTGTGTAAACAAATCCTAATCTAAATCACTGTTGTGATATCCAAATAACTTGATTATGAAAACAATATGCTAGACTTTCTACAAGGTGAAAAGAATGAGTGCCATTTAGGCAACAGAAAAACCTACTTGGTTATTTTTAAACCGTGATCTACTAAGATCCATAAATGCAACCTAGCCTATTTGATATTTCTCTGTCTCCTTCGTCCTTTGCCTTTTCAGGATTGTCGGTGACGACCACTGAAGAGGAGGAGCACTCCCCTCAACTGCACTGAGCAGCAATTGTTCGAAGACAAGGCCTGATCGATGCTACCACATGGGGCAGCAAATTATGTGGATGTTAAATGATGGGATTGCATGTGGAAAGAGTACTAAAATCTGCCTGCTATATGAAAGTACTAAGTATCTTGGGAAAACAGGAGACTATCTGGGGTGGAGTAGATTGCAAGATTCCCCTTTTAATTTATTGATTAGTGAAGTTTTCGTTTTCTGCTCCCCAGATCTTTCAGTTCTTCTCTCGTTCTGATCAGCCAGTTTTGGGGGCATAGCAGTTTGGGAAAGGCAAGGAGGAGAAAATGGGACAATGAGCCTTCATCACTGCAGCCACAGACTGACATGTCCAGCTTTGCAAAGAAACTTGGATGTTCTCAAATCGGCCAGTCTCCAACCACGAGCATCAGTTGTGTTTGGCGTGTCTGGCTGTGAACTGTCTGCACTCTGGTGAGGAGGGGCTCCCTGCAACAGCCAGGTCTTAGTGGAGTAACATCATTCTTTGAAACCTAAAAGATTAACCTCAGGGGCTAATAGGATAAAGGGGAAATGCAGAGCTTTCCCTGAAGCTGACCTGACACCATGGGATCATCTTCTGGAGTAGGTATTCTCGTAGCAGCAACTTTCAGACAAAAATGCAAACCGTTAAGTTTTTTTTAAAAAAAAAAAGAACAGCTTCTTCGGAAGCAAGCACAATTCAATTATGTGAAGGATTTTAAGGCCTGTAATATCAGATGGGCTGACTGTGAGCATAATATGAATACTTAGGTATGTTTATATTAGGTAAGCCTTTGTCATATATATTCTAGGATTAATCTACTCTAAAGACCTATTGTTCTGGCAAAGATTCACCACTACTCACAAAGCAGGCCTCACATCAAAAGGCGCGAGTTGCATTTTTATGCTGCTGTCCTTTGGAAAATATGACTTTCCCTTCAAAGCCTGACTTTAGTTTTACAGGGGAAATTTGCTATGGGCAGTAGTAGACTCTCAAACCATATGGTCCCTTGTGGGTACCAACAGAGAGCCCATGGGGATCTAAGGGTGTAGCAGATTTATTTTGCCACTGATCAGAGACACGTGATGCTAACAGTAGCTGAGGGGCTGGGCTGATCCTTGGCGGGAGTATGGAAAATCTGCCTGAGGAAGGCCCTTGGTACATCACTGACCAACTCTGTCAAAGAGAGGTGTCACTTGGCTTTTCTTAAGACATATTTAGCACAAAGGTGAGTAAACTGGCTTGAAGACCAAGAACAGCATAGCTGCTAAGGTAAGTTCACTTGCTCTTCTCTCAGCTACCTAACAGTCTGTCTGATGAACATCCCTCAGTCTTGGATGAGCTACAAGTCTAGTAAAAGTGGATGAGTTCCTAAATATCAAAGTGATACCATACCGTGTGGAAATACAAAGGGGAGCGGCATTTGAGTAATTAGTGTGCGTGCTGACTGACTAGCGTAGTGGCAGGCACAAGGCCCCGCTTCTTGTTTTTATCAACTGCCTGTGTTTATTTTTGTGTGCCGCTGGGTTTTATATCAGCATCCTTTAATAACAGAGAAAAAAAATCAGTTGTAGCAAAAGAAGATACACATCCCCAGGAGAACTGGCTGGGGATTTCTATGACTGAACAGCATGTGCTGTTTTAATGTTCTGGGTGCTGGTTTTGTTCCTAGTTGCCATTGGTTTTCAAGCTAGCCGTGATTCCTGGAAGACTAAAGATTTTGCTTTAACACCCAGTTTGGGATCTTCCCAGTAAACTGGCAGCAAATTTACAGTGCACTGAGACTTACCTGGTTTTGATGTTCTCGTTAAAGGTGCTGCAATAGAAAAGTGTTGCAAGCTAGGCAAGCAGTAAATTGCTCTGTGTTTTTACTGTTGAGAGTTCAGGGACCTCTGCCATAGTATTGCCAAGCATGATCAAACCGTTGCACAAATCTGAAAGCAGCTTTGTACTGAGAGTCCAAACTAGGCTAGTAAACCACTGGTAGTGGTCGTTTGCCTTCTATTGAGAGTGTTACTCCTGTCCCTTCTGCTTGGTTGGTGGCCATACTTCAGTGCTGAATTTACTGTCTTTTTACTCTGGGCAGCTGTATGGATTTTCAGAGGTATTGATAGATTGGGCTCAGTCCTTGAATAATTTCATGTCGGGGTTAGCTTTTTGATTTAAATGGGGGGGGGGGGGGNNNAAATGGGGGGGGGGGAAGAGTTGTGGACTTTTTGTTTGTTTGATAGTTTTTATCTGCAGTGACTAATACATTTCAGCTGTCCCAGGTAAAACTCTGGGCCAAGACAGGGCTCTTTGGTGGTGGTCCATTGAAGAAAACACGGGGAATCTCACCCTGAAAAGCAGAATTGTGTCAATCTCATTGAGTTCATATCTGGGTAGAACTAAAGAACCTGGTCTTTGCTGTGGGTTCACTGAAGGTTGGCTGGTGCTGATTAGTTAAAACAAGGTCAGAAAGCACTCTAGGTCTTGCCACTACCATCGCAAACACACACAGGAGAAGTTTTAAGCACAACAACGTTCTGTCAAATTCAGTGTGAGCATATAAAATGGTTGTGCTGGATGTTTGAGGCCTGCTAGTTGATATCGCTGAATTACCTCCATCAGAATTGTTACCATCTGGGAGAGAAAACGAGTTCGTATTTCAGCTCTGAAATAAGCAGCCATATTTTTAAAGCTCAGAGCTCTATGCAGATATTGTCTGCTGCGCTTCTCTGCTAAGAGAAGGCTGTTTATGTAAAACAGATTTGCTTTCTCAATAGACCAGGCCGTATTGACTAATTGCACACATCCTGATCAAATTTTAAGATTTGTGAGTGTTGCTTCTGAGGGCCACCAGAACTGAAGCAATCTTGTGAGGACCTTGAACAAATTTGTAGGGCACATAAGAAACCAGCTATTGACACTTATTACCTGCTCTTAAACGTGACGGCGATTACATCCTAATTTTAAGCTAAGTGTCTCAGAGAAGATGATTGCAGTTCAACACAGAGCGCAGGCATATGCTGGGTGAAGGCACTGACTTCTCCAGAATCTGTTGTGTAAGGTTTGATCATCATTAACATCTGATGCACTCGCATGTTTGGCAGTTTTCGGGCTTTTGTGCTTTTGTCAGATGGCCTCTGTTATTCTATTTATGCCCACTGTTAACTAAGTAGAGTCTGCTTTAGTCTGCCTTTTATATGTGGAAAACTGTGCCTAAAATCACTTCTGTCATGACCTGGCTTTCTCATTTCAGTTTTGTTTACCTTCTCTTACAGTTCTTGCTATTCAAGTTTGGTATAACTTTGGTGAAGAAACAGTGTCAGGCTGTAGGCAGGGAGATTTATTATACCACAGCCTAAAGCCTGTGCTCCCACGACACATTACTGCAGGGTCTCTCTGTGCTCACCCTCTGGATGCAGGTGATTAACAGGCGGTCCAGGGAATTGTGCCTCTGCCTGCTCAGTAATTTGCTGGGCAGCACCGCAGTCATCCAGAGCAGCTGCCACTTAAATGGGCAGTAGATTGTTCTCTTTTTATTTTGGTGTCTGCAGCTTCACTTGTATCACAGTATGATACAGCCAGAAGCGCTGTGTTGGTATTTGCTGCAGCTAAGCATCAATTAGATGCATCTCGTGACGCGGTGCCTGTGCAGCCATTTTTCAGTAGAATCGCTGTGTGCTCATGAATGACTGTAACCATCTTCATCTACAGATCTGAGGCACGTTGAGGCTAAGGGTCAGGATTAAGAAATTATTAGACCCCAATAGGTACAGATAACTGCCTGGGGGATTTTGTCTATGTCTGTGCAGGTTCGAAAGTCCCACCAGACATCTGTCCAGATGTTTAGGCAGTGAAACATTTTGAAACCTGGTACGTGGTGACCGCGGTGACACTGGTGTCACTTTGGGAGAGGGGAGCGGGTTTAGCGAGAGATCACACAGTAGCTGCGCAGCAAGGCGGGAGGAGCTGTCTTCTGATGTCCTGGGCTCAAAGCACTGAATTACCTTCCCTCCCACGGCGCTGCCGGGAGGCACGGATGTGAGTTTGGCTGCCTGCCTTTGCATAAGCACATAGTAAATAATTAGTATGCATGGCCAGGCTTTTTGGTCATCAGTTATTGTTGTAACTGATGATTAATTTAAGGGCTTGTTGATTCTCATGCCAAATCTTTACTCACTGGTGGCAGAGAAACTAATAGTCATTCACAGGGTCTTTATTGACAGATCTCAGTGTAGGAATTGAATAAAGCAGTGTGGGAATGGAAGCGTAAGTTTGTAAGTTGGTTTGTGTCTTCCCAGTTGTGACGGGATTGACAGAGGTTTAACTCAGTCGAAGGTCTAACTTCGTGTACCCACTCCAAGGCCCTTTTTGTTGGGTGTTCAGCAGCTTGGCAGGTGCTTTCCAGAGGGATGGGGCCATCTGAGATCACCAAGCAGCTCTCCAGACCCGTCTCCCTGGTGTCCATCAGAAAGCCTTTGCCAGGGCACTGAGGGCTCTGAGCACACGCTGTGCCTTGCACAGCAACACTGGTGGAGCTTGATTGCCTTCAAATTTCTGTCCTATGCTCATAATACCTATAAGTCTACCTCCTTGGGGCCTTCCCTGAAACGCTGTCTTGCTTCCACAACCTAAGTGCTGTTTAAGCTCCCTCACATGACCCCAAACCTCAGCTCTTCACCCCTTTCTACCACAGTGCCCCACTCAGTGCCTGGGGGCTTGCCAGAAGCTTGGTTGGAGGGCTTACATGCTTGCTGGCCAAGGGGCCAAGCAAACCGGATTGATGAACCCTGTGCACATGCGTTAACGTTTGGGTCTCTCAGCACAGCTGCTGTTTTTCACAAAGTTTGCCAGCACGTCGTGCCTTGGAGACCCTCACCTTGAAATCCAGCATGGATGGGATTATTCCAGTGGGTTTAAAAGTCAGCGAAGGTCACTGACAGCGGAAGGATGGACACCATCACTATTGTGCACACGCTTGCTTCCTTAGGAGGATGAGACAGAGAAATAGCAGGTCTGTAACAAAGGTGGTCATCGTAAATAATTGTATCCTGACTGAAAGTTCAGACAGGAAAGACAGCATATTAGTAAGAACCTGATCGCCAGCATGGTCCTCTGCACATACTTCCAGAAAATTATTGCAGGTATATTTTTGATAAATAATAACAGCAGCCTTCTGTGTGTGTTTACAAGCTGCTATGTTACTGTGCTGTATAGTCTGCATCACTTTTCATTCCTTTCCACTTGCTAGAAACTGAAAAATGTGAATTTGATTAAGAATTAAATGATTTCCTGTTGTTCCTGGTCTTGCAGCATTACTTCTTGTTTTTGAACAAGGAGGGCAGCCCAGCATTGCTGAGGAGATCTTCAGCACCTTGCCAAATTGTGTTATTCGTGTGCTGCACACACACAAACATATGAAATCGGTTGGAGCTGGGTGATGTGAGCCTTACTTCTGTGCTGCAGATACAAAAGCAGGGTTGTTGTTCCCCATACTCTATGTGATTAGAGACTTTTCTCGCCTGCTGCTTTGCTCCGATACACAGAAAATCACCTTTTTCCAAGAAAAATTCAATACTTTCTGATGCCTCCTGCTGTCAGAGAGCCAACAGTCTTCTGAGCACTCTCCCTTCAAAGAGCAATCGAATTTTGGGCAGAGAACTCCCTTTCCCACTTGAGACGTTTTCCTTTGAGCCTCAAAGACTTTCTGGCATCTGTTTTAGGCTCCTGTGCAACACCTGCTGCTGGTGACAATGCAGGTCTTTTTCCGCCTTGCAGGAAGAAAGGTGACTTTATAGAAAGGCAGCCTTATAAAAGAAATGTGAACTACTTAAATGTCCTGCCCTAATTAAAAAAAAAAAAAAATTAAAAACCTAGCCTCTTAAAAGTTATTAATAAAAGTCCCTTTTTGATCTTTACTAGAGGGCAGGCTTGTGCAGTGGTAACATTTCCACATCAGTGCAGTCTGTGAGGCTCCAACAGAGGACACTTTGCCACTGAAGGCTCTTTCTTTCATGTTTGGAGAGTTGCTTGGTAGTTTTCTGGCTTCCTTTCTAATTGGTCACACATCTGGAGTCGTTGGCTGCATCTTCTCTGCTTATTCCATGACACCTTCTGTGGTACTTTACAAGTTGAATTCCTCGACTATTCAGTGTTGAAGCTGTTAAGCATCCTTAGGGCTACTGTGAAATATATCACCAGGGGAGTGAGGACTTCAAAGGCACCCATCTCCTGGGGTGCCCTCCGCATTACTCACTTGCTCCTGTGCAGTGGGACAGCTGCCAGCCCAGCCGCCTTGCCTAGGCAGCCCAGCCTGCAGTATGGAGCTTGTGCTGCAGGAGCAACACAGACTTCTGGAGGGCTCTTGCGCATGGGTATGGGTTTGCCAAGCTGAGCAGGAACCAGTGCATCTGTGAGCACCTTTCTGCCCAGACAGTTGGGTGGGCTGCCTGTGACACTTGGTAGGAGATCCATTTTAAGGCCAAGGATGACAACATGTGGTTGGGACAGGGAGGAGTTGGGTTCAGTGTGTTTCAGGAGAGACAGTGTAAGATGTATCCGTTACATCCTTGAAAGGAACCTTGTTACCTGCCAAGAGGAAAAGGCTCTGCAGAGAACAGGGCAACATATGGAAAAGTGGCTCTCAACTTGCAGTGCCTGTTGATTGCTACCGCTTTCTCTGCGCTGTGAAGGAGATCAGCTGGAGGAGAGGTTGTCCAGGCACAGTGGTGCCTCTCCGAGCACTGATGTTTCAACGGAGGCGTGATGAACAGGAAGAGAAGTACTGAAATTTCCGAGTGGTGAGTAGATGTGAGATGATCCACGAGACAGTCAGCCCTGCATTCAGGTAGCAACTGTTACATGCTGCTAGAGAAGAGGCGATTTGTCTGATGTAGATGCAGATGGCATCATGCATGGCCATCTTCACCTGGAAACCACCTCAACTAGGCTGATTTAGAGACAAACCAAGAGCCTCCTTGCAGTCTTCCCGATTTGGAAAAACTGAAGTTAAATGGCTCTGTGCAATCCTTATATAGATCATGAGGTCCACAGTAGGTCACGGTGCTTCCAGTGGCCTTTCCTACATGGCCATTGAGTTATTTTCTAAGTAGAGACAGAGCACCATGTATGGGGCCCTGTCCAGAAAGCTCTCTGAGAAAGCACACCCTGTAAAGAGGGTAGGGTAGGCTTATTATGAAACGACCTCACTTTAGAGACAGACCTCAAAAGGAGAGGCAAATTTGACCATAAATATGTGACTTTTTCTTAATAATGACAATAACCCTGAGCTTTTCCACAAGATCTTAAGGATCTTGAAACATCAGGTCAAACCATACGCATTTATCAGATGCACAAACTGAAGGCTGGAGAGGCTGAGGGGTTTGTTTGGTGCCACAGATTAAGTCCTGAATCCAGGTGTCCCAGAGCCCCCTTCTNCTTTCAAATTAGGGTCAAAACATACGCATTTATCAGACTCACAAACTGAAGGCTGGAGAGGCTGAGGGGTTTGTTTGGTACCACAGATTAAGTCCTGAATCCAGGTGTCCCAGAGCCCCCTTCTGTAGGTGGTACATGCCCTCAGCAATGAAGGAAGAGGAGACCTTGGTGCTTTACTTGATCCTTGCAGCACTGGGCAGGATTAGGTCCCACTTCACTACTCTGCTTCTCCGCATTGCAGTGGCATTTAATAAATTACACTGGATGCTTTCTCCACCTGAATTTGCAAAATCAAACCAGAAGTGTAACAGTGACTGAGAGACGGATGAAGGAAGGAAACTGGGAGGTGAGGAGGGTCACAAGGCATTTCGTTTTCCCCACTCCTCCTCAACCCTCTCTCCTTTTCAAAGTACATGTTGGGTGAGGCTAAGGGGGCAACTGGCAGCACGTTCACACAACCTTGGTCCTCTGTGGATGTGTCTTCTGCAAGGACCTCAGTCTGGTGCATGTACTGAAAATATGTCAGGAGGTACACAGTTGCTGCCCTGGGGTTTTAGCATGCCTGGTCTGCCAGAAGATTTAACGTTCCAAATCAGGAGCTCCTGGGCACCTTGGATCTGCTGTAAGGAGGGAGAGAAAATGCTTAGGGGTAAGGCTTAGCCCTGCAGGGGCATCACTCCAGACATGTCGGTGCAGAGAACTGCAGTGCTTCTCCTCCCTCTGGTCCTTTCCTGCACCAAGGCCAGTGCCCACCACCAATGCTCATTGCATTGGGGTGACTTAACTCAGACACAGCTTTATAGGGTGCCATGAGAGCTAAGACTCATGTGGTGGTGACTGAGACACATTTCCTCTAGTGAAAGGCTGGTAAGCGTACCTGAAAGCATTTCATCAAGTTATCGAATAGCATTTTGTTCTTCTTGTCTCAATATAATGAGCGTAGCTTGGCAGTCCAGGTGCTTAAATACAAGATCATGTATGTAGGAGTTCTCAGTGCATTATTTTTCTTATTCTGTTTCCCCTTGTACCCATGCAGACTTCTGCCATTCTCGTCCTCTGGCAAGGAGCTCAGTTTAACTAAGCCGTGTTAGAAAGAAAGTGTGCTTTGGACTGGTTTGAACCTGCTGTTTATCTGCGCCCGGTGTCCCAAATCCCAAAATAACTGGTACAGTCAACACCAGGCCCTCGATAACCAGAGAGGTACTGACAAATCTGGAAAATTTTTGGAGGAGAGTGACAAAGCTGATCAGGAGAGGTGGAAATACAGGTAGATGAGTTCAAATTAAAAAGGATGCAGAGCTTGGCTCAGGAATGACTAACAAATGTGTGGTTTGTGAGACATGTAGCGCTCTGATGAGTACGAACACCCTCCCACTCTCCTGAGCGTGAGAGAGGAATTTTTAGCGTGACACGCAGGGATATAACAAGGGCTAATAGTGTGACAGTCAGGCTGAACGGAAGGTAAAATTTCCTGACAGTGAGATATATTTTGCTGTGGAACAGTCTCCCGAGGGAAAGGGCAGGAGCCCAACTGTTTGGTCCTTTTTAAAGCCAGACTGGACAAAGCATTAGGAAAGGTACTCCAGAGAGGAAACGTTAATTGGCAGGAGGATGAACTGGTGATCTAATAGGTCCTTTCCATTTCTAGCTCCTATGATACGATATTCTTTGTAACAAGTTTTGACTGATTTTAAGCTCAGAGGGTAACAGGGAGATAAAACTGAACAAAAAGATTAACAATAAGAACTAAGAAAAAACTGTAGGTTTATTTAATAGTCATGGAAAGTGCCAGATTGAGAGTTCCTTAGGCCAATGGTGCTATTTGAAAATAGCATTGTAAACGGGAAAGTGAAAATTGTTACATTGGTAATGATTATGGTAATGACTTATTTTTATAGAGCCCCAGTAGTCCAGAAGGATCCAAGAGCACGTTTCAAATTGGGTGTGTGCATCCATGTAACGGGAGAATTGCTGCAGCTGACACTGAAATGTAGCAACCGCTGTACTGAAAGAACCTGTTTTAATGGCAAACAGCAACGCAGGGCAGCAGTTTAAGATGGGATATAAAAACTAACTTCTGTAATTGAAACTATAAGAGAATTGTTTTGGTTTGGCAGGATTTCATTAACTGATGAATTATCTAGGCAGGGGTTTCTTTTGCAACTGCCTTTCCCCATGTCTTTGCTTTAAAGGCAGCGGGGTCTGGCAATATTGACCTGGCTTCCCTGGTTGCCTTTGGGTGGGCAGGCAGAAATCTGCTGAACTAGCGTGACCCTGAGCCAAGCCACGTTGGACTGGCTTCAAGGATGGGCATGTGGTCACTCTCGCTCGTCTTGATGTCATGGGTTATCTTGGCCCTTGTCAGCCCCACGCTCTTACTTCTTGGAGGGTTTTCAAGAAGGGTTTCTTGCAGATGCTGTATTTTCCAGGCTGTTTGCCCTAGACATTTGGTTCATGTCATGATATCTTGCTCTGATGCCTGAATGTGGCTGCTATAGGCAAAGGCTGCCTCTTTGTGTAATTTTTATCTCCTTCTTGTGAGTCCTGACTTCCAGACTCTTAAATTCCTGGAAGACAAGGGGACTCTCATTTAGCTTAGCAAAGACCATAAGCAAGCCCTATTGGAAAGAAAAGTCTGAAAATGTGAAACGGAACCAGAAAAGGCAATTTGGAAAAGCTGAAATACATTATTAACTGTTTTTAATATTGACATGTTAAAGTGAACTGTGTTGGTTATCATTCATGTGGAGAACAACTCTAGTTTTCCTTTTTTTTTTCAAATAAGTAATCACAAATCTAAGAAAAATAGTTAGAAAGTGGCCAGAATACAGATGTTCTGCATTGTTTATACCCCATGAAATTAGACGTTCTTAGATGACAGCCCTGAGGAGTCAGTTGAAAAAGGAAGGAAATGAGCTAGGTGATAACTTGTATGTTGAACGTGTCATCCTTCTGGAGCCACATGCTCACCATGGAACTGACTCACATGACATTAAAAATTACTCGTTCTCATTTACACTATCTGCAATGCTACATTTAATGTAATATTTGTTAGCTTTACAATTAACCAAACACTATCCGTTTGTTAATGAAGGTGGCAAATGTTCCTATATAAAGTGCCAATGACTATCGAATAGCTGAAGTACTGTATAGTTTGATTAGCTCTATTTTTTAGACAGGTTTATCCAATATTCAAGATTTTTGTTCAATAGCCACTACGGATTTAGTTCTTTTGGCTGTTAGCTAGTCATGCATAGATCAGTCAAAATTTTCCTTTGAATGTTTTTATTATTCATAGGGGTTGGTTGGAGTTAGAGTCCTCACTTTATCCACCAGAAATTTTAGCATTTCAACAAAACAAAATACCTATTCAAGCCTGAGACAAAATGCTGCCACTCTCATGCCTCCAAAATATCAGAGCCCCCAAAAATATTTATTTTAAACCAACGGATGTGATAGTCCTTTTTTTTTCCCCAAAAATTGATGAGGCATTCAGAGATGTTGGAGGACCTGCTACTTCCTTGTGCTGGTAAGAAGTCAGCTTGAAAGCCACTATAAACTCATGATCTGGGGTTCCCAGGGCTTGCAGGTTCTTGGTGTTATGGCAGCTGACAAAATGGTTGCACTTACAGCTTCCGCCACGTGAGTTGCCAAATTGCAAGGTTTCCATTTATGGAAAATTTCTCTGTCTAAAAACTTTCAACTAGTTCCAGGACTTAGATTGCAGATTAGTATTTGACTTTCAGTAGGAGACATGTTTCTAGACTTCGTTTTTTGTGAACAAGACATATTCCTTTTTCATTTAGGCCTCTTAGCAATCCTACCTTTCTTAATAATATGGTTGAAAATCTCTTAAACTGTGGGTTGTTCATCAGCTGCTGTTACCTGATGTCAGTCTGGGTATACTGCCTTGTTTTAGGAGAAGGATGGCCTCTGGCAAGAGGCTGTAGATCCCTCTGCTTGGTGGCTGCTGGTATGAGGAGGCTGGAAAAGGATGAGAAGGGACCTCATATGGGATCTAGCAGCAAAACCATGGCATGAGTGAGTTGGAGATCATTGTTTCCTACTTAAATGCTAAATTTGTATTAGGTAAAAGTAGGGATGTGATTCTGAAATCCAGGCACAGGGCGGATCCTGACCAGTCAAGGAGGTCTAGAGTACCATAATAAATGATGTGATTGACTAAAAAGGGGGGGGCTCTGCTTTTTAGTTCCTGCAGCGGCACTGACCAGTCAGACCATGAAGAAGATACTTCCCCTCAGTTTGCCAGTCTGTAAAATGGGAATGATGATGCCAGTTTTACTTTGCCACATGTTTTGAGACCTCCAGAGGTAGCACACTGTGTAAGCCTGCTTTATTAGCGTGGGTATTTAACGAGATGATGTTTACATTTATGTCACAGCACATCCCAGTTGTACAGGGACCATCTACAGTACCTGGTGCAGTACAGTGAGAAGGGCTACTCAGAAACGGTCCCTGAACTTCAGCCGGTTGCCATGGCAACAGAACAGCTTAGCGCGGCAAGAAAATAGAAAAGCGATATATTCTGTTAAGGATAACTTATGGTATCAAGGCTGCACTTTGAAATATCTCTGGGTTTCTGGGTCTGGGCTTGCAGGCCACATTGCTGAGCTCTGGGATTTCCTCTCCCTGATTCCTCTTCTTCAGCTCACCTACAATGAATGAATATGGGCCAAAAAATGGAAAGTCATGATGGTGAGAGAACTGCTTTCCCTTGGCTTTTTTGTTGATAGGGTGGGTCGGAGAGGATTCTGCATCTCTGAAGCCCTTCTGCAAGGACTTGGTGTCGAGAGTGGATGAATACCATCTGCTGGCCTACTTCCTACCCATCACTTCATACATGCAGCACCCAGGTGCTCTGTCAGCCCCTGGGTCCACTACCTTTCTAGTGCAAGGACTTTTCCTCCAGCCACCCCAGGGGCACCAGTCACCCTCAGAGCCTTGAGCAGAGAGCAGGGAGGCATGCCCTCATGGTTCAGGCTCCTCAGACTGGAGAGAGGCTTTTAGCCTGCACCCCGCACCAGGCTCTGGCATTTCCATGCCCTGTGGGGACCTGGTCCCAAGCCCTCACGTCGGTTTTTGCAGCAAGGACCTGGAGCAATGGGAGGAAGTCCTCGGGGCGAGGACTGGCAAAAGCTGATACCACCCCAGAGGGGCTGTTCTCGTTGTCCATGTTTGTCTGAGGAAGCTTTGCAAGGGAAGGGGGGCGGTACCCTGATGACTGTAGCGTGGTGTGCATTAAAGGTTTCATCGTCTTACAAGCAGGCGGGGGGGCCCAAAATGGCTGCGCAGAGCCAAAATCAGGTGCCTCCGCACCAAGGAAGGGCTGAGAACAGCAGTGTCTCTGCTGCCAAAGGCCTCTTGAAACACGCAGCAGTAACCAAGGAAACTTCATGCCAGAACCAGCTCAACATGATGAATTGCTGCCTAATAACTGGCTGCTAAAGGGTCCAGGTAATTCAGCTGCTCCTTGCAGGGCGGGTGCTGCATGGGTAACTTTTAGTCACTGCCCTTTCCTCCTAAACCTTTCTAACATGAACATTACCATCGTGGTGAAGTGGGAAACCCACCGCCTGAAGCCCATGTGCCCAGCACAGCACACACACACCACTGGAGGGGCTCTGAGAAGCCTCCACAGCACAGGAGCTTGCCGTGGCTGTGTGTCTCCACCGTGCCATCAGGTGTGACTTCCCTGGCCGGCAATGCCACGTGAGCATCTTACACATGGGCCCCGTTCTTGGGTGATTTCTGCTGTTTTCAGGACTGTCTGCAGTCAGTCGCCAGGATTGGGTTCTCCAGGCAGCAGCAGTGGTTGGAGGGATGCAGCGGTCATTTGGTGCCACATCCTAATGGGCATGTGAGGCCTTTTCCTTGGTGGCCCAGGGCTGTGTGCACTGGCATCTTGTCTTCAAGAATGCACTAAATGGCCTGCTGGCAGCGACACAGCTGGTGAGAGGGAGATGCTAAAAATTGTTTCAAGGGAAGCTAGAAGGTGTAAGAAAGGCCACTTTGGAGATGGGGAGAGGGACAAGTGTTTGACAGTTGGAGGGTGCCATCTCAAATGACATGAACTTCCTGGCTCTCTGCTGCTTTTATTTTATAGTTTGGAGGAAAAACTGGTGAGAACTTTCCTGCTGATGAAGCATCACACTAATGGACATGGTTGCAGGGTAGAGGCCATAGATTTTATAAAGGAAATGATGAAAAATGTCTGGTGGGCATTTCATTTGCTGGTGAAAGTATGACTGAGCTTCTGAAGATGGGAGGCAGAAGACAGGGGTCTATGAAATCTCTTTAAAAACTAAGGAAAGCATGGGGAAACTTAAAAGAAAAACAAGATAAAATGGCAATTGCATATAAGCCCACGCATGCACTCACTCTCATGCTTTCTCTCTTACACCCACGCACTCAAGCACATCTTTCTGTCCGAAATAGTAGGGAAAAGACATCATAGCCTTTATTGTCAAAAGTAATTTCTCTTCACGTGTCACTACCAACAAATTCTCAGAGCAGGTGGATATATTGCACAAAACTCATCCGCTTGCTTTTTTCCTTTTCTAAACCTGAACGAAACAAAGAAAAAAGCCCCTGTGAACCATTGAGTTGAAGAGCTACATGCTGACAGCTCTTGGATGGATGAAGGCTGAACACAACTATTTGTATGCCAGTAATGCGACATGAGGCAGCAGGATGATTGTGTGGGGAACCGGGGCTCCCTTTTCCTCACAGGAATGACTTTTAGTGCATGCCCCTTTTCACCTGGGGACGTCAGGGAACCTGGCTGCAGCTCCTCTCTGCATTTCATTCCTGAAATGTTTGCAAGCTGGGGGGTTTCCCACCCGCCATGATCAGCCCGCAAGGAGCATCGTTGAAAATAACCTACTGGCTGCTCTTGCTTTGGGCTAGCACACCCTGCAAGACGAATGCCTTTTGGTTTTACGGGCTGCACAACAATTTTACGCAGCAGGATGAAGAGTGGTGGCTGCCAGCTGGGTTTAAACTTGTGCCATCCCTCCACGCTGTTGGTGATAGCACTAACACTCTGCCCAGAAGGGCCGAACTTTGGGTGTCTCTGGGGAGACAGGACTATCGTATGCTCAGGTAAGGTTGGTGTAGTCTGCCTGGATTACATGAGCAAAAACTCTGGCCCGTGCTAAGTGTGCCTGGATTCACCTTTTCCAGGGATGTTCTCTTGACATACACTTGAAGATTCACACAGCAGACTACAGGTAATTTGGGTCTTTGTCCTGTATTTAACTGATACTGTAAACTTCCCTGCTGAATATTGGCACGGGCCCTCTTGGCTTTGGCTGTTGTTTGTTTGGCTCCATGAGACTCTCCATCCCAACACACTTGGGTGAAAGACTCCACCAGCTCATTTAAAAATGAAGTTTGTTCATCAGAGTCACGTCCCATGCAGAAAGGAAAAAAAATCCCTGGACTGTTGTGGATTCCTCTATTCTCTATATTCATTCCTGGCTGATGGTTGGAAACTTATAGTATGCAAGGGAAGATCATTACAGTTCCTGACAAGTAATGGAATTTGTATTAGCAGATTTTATTTTATTTTATTTTATTTTATTTTATTTTATTTTATTTTATTTTGCAAAAGGCTAAATAATACCCAAGATTCCTTCAATCCCCTTCCAGTGTTTCCTTCTCGCTACATGAAACTATTGAGTCTGTATTGAAAATACATGAAAAAAATTGTAGGATTTTTTTTATGACGCTTGGAAGAAAATGGATTTGCGCATCTTCTCTCTTTAAATGTGTCAACATAAATGACATCTTAGCAGGTCTTGCAGATTGCATGGCATAGGCATATAACTGCTATTTATTGCATGAGCTGTGCAATTTTTTACCTAGCTATTTCTGCTACATGCAGAATAGATGAAACAAATTTTCCTTGTACATTTATATAGTGCCTGTCAAGAGATGCATGCAGTGGTATCCACTAATGCTTATTTGTGCCATGATTCCGTAACCAGGATTTAACCCCTCCCAGAGGAAAATTACACCACATCTGTGATACCTATTGCAAAACAGGACAGATTCTGTGCAACGTTCTGCCTAACAGGTTACACGTGGCATTTCCCTTCCCTTTGGCCTCCCTAGTTTTGTCCTCTGTAAAGGCAGTCTAAAGCAAATCTGTCACAGAGTTACAGGAGAGAGAGCCTGCAATTGGCATTAGAGAGACCAGCGCTAACTCTTTAAGGTCTCTCAGTCTTTACATCGTTTTAAAGGGATAGCAACATAAAAGAGAAAATATTAAAAAAAAAAAAAAAGAAGAAAAATATAAGTCAAGCAAGGCTCAACAAGGAAACTTAAGTGCTCTGTGTGTGGATATCAGAAGAAATTAAGTATGTAAGCATGTTGGAGTTAATTTGATTGAGAACTTTGACACTAAGGAAAAAAATTAAACTATTTCTCTGTTTCTTCTCTCCTTGCCATCTGTATTACTGCAGCTCTTTGCCCCACTGGCTTTGGGTATTCTCTACTAGTATGTCATTTACAAAACTTATTATGCTCCAACTGGTCCCCTGGATGAGAGTATCACTTCTGTTACTTGTAGCTGTCGTTAGAGGAACAAGGAACGTGTCTAAAGGTACCCCTATATTTTGCTGAATCAGATTTTGAATTTCCTTCTACAGTGCCATACTGCAATTCTCCTCTCCGTCGCCGATCTAAATATCTCTGTTTAGAGATACATACAAATCATACCAGTGATACAAGCATTGTATGTGCGTGTGTCTGTATCTCATTTACTTGAGCAGATCTTTTACCACTAATGTTTATTTTTTCGAGTAAGAAAAATAAAGGTCTCTGTAGTTAGCCTAGGATGACAGTTTTGCAGCAGGAGAACACTGAACAAGAAAAATGAAGACTGCAGAAGTGGAAGGAGGAAATGAAAGTTGCTCTGCCGACAGGGCTACATGAATTCAGCAATGGGTGGATTAGGCTGAGTGTTATCAGTGATGATGAAACACAGCAGACTGTGGTAATGAAATATTTATGAATGGGGAAATGATACTGCATTCTGCAGTGCAGCACAGGGGAAAGTGAAATTTCAAGAATACTGTAATAGCAAAGCCCTCCATTAATTATCGAAAGCAAGCTGTAATGCCAGTTACTATGACAACAGGGTCCCCTATGTATTTTGCACCATTTGGGGGGGGGCAGAGGGGGGGCTGCTTCTATTTACTGGCGTGTATTGTGTTTCTTTTTCCGTTGTTGTTGTTAATTATGACTGTCCCAGCCTGTGACTATGTGGTTAATTTCAATGAAAAAATTATAAAGTGATTATTGGCTAAAATATAGGGAAAGCCTTTAATAAGTAGTACTGGTCTTTTTATTCTGGAAAGAGCTAAAGATGCCCCTTCCCATATTAAGGGACAGACTATTATTGTTATTAATAAACTTATATAATAATATTGCATGATATTGTAATAATAAAAAGTGAAATGCTAGTAGAGGTATTAATAATGATTTTGACTGTGTTAGGCTTTCACCCACAAAGCAATGATTAATTAAAATGTCAGTATTGGCATACTAAATCCACCACCACATTTCCAGATAGGGCAAGGGAATGTACAACCTCTGCCCACTTATTTTTAATTGCTACTTATTTGGTTTCTTAAACCCATGACCCTCTTTGAGATTTCCACTTTGATTTGAGATTTCCTCAGCACAGCCAAGGGTTTCTTCTGCTTGCTCCTGTATGTGGTGCAATGCTCGTGCAGAAAACAAAGCAAGCAAGGTATAGACCATGATGAAGAAGGAGGACATCAGCTGAAACATGTCTCAGGTCTGGGGCAACGTGTCCCATTAAAGCAGCTCTGCCAACTCTCTGCATGGCGCACATTTGTGGACAAAAGGTCTATAAATAGTTATTAAATGGCATAGGAAGAGATGTACCCTCCAACCCCTCTAGTCCAATGACTATTGATGCTGGGGATGGATGGTGATAACAGGCCACACATGGTGGCCAGGCTGACCAGCTCTCACTAGATAGCATTTTCTACTACCACTGTAAGAGGCAGAGTACTCCTCTGCACAGACCCTTGCTCCAAGCCAGTCAGACATTTCTTATATTTTTATCTTCTTATTTTTAGGCTTAACGGTGATTTCATCAATTGTTACCAAAGGTCTGCACAGATGTTCTTACTGTAGCTCCTTTCCAGGTGGGCAAAGTGTGCTACAGGTCCATTAAATGACTTCTGTAAGGTGATATAGGAAACCAGTAACAGAGAGAAGAACACAAGTCAAATCTCCTATTTCCAGGTTCAGAACGTTCTTCCATGGCATGCAACGAACTATGGTGCTCAGCTCTTCTAGGAGGGCAGGCATTGCAAAGGTAAGAAGGGAAAACAGTTGGGAAAGTGCAGTGTGAGTGCTCCTTTGCAAGTAGCTAGATGCAATCATTTCTATTAGACATTTCCTAATCTTACATGACAAAACAAGCCAGAAGTAGGCGTCTTAGCCCTGTGCCTCTGACTGCGTGCAAACCCGATTGGATGAAGAGTAAGTCAAACATGGTGGAAGCAACAGGATTTCTGTATCACCACTTAATAGGAGATGCCATGAAAGACACAATTTCTTGTGTGTGGGTTTATGTACATGCATATACATGTATGTACAAACATATGTTTTATATGCATAGAATACAATGGACTGTGCATGATGATGGACATTGGCTTAGAGAGGAAGGATTTTGCCTGATTTTGTTCATGGTGAGTTTACTGAATGGATATGGAGGAGAAATCCGTCTATTAATTTTTTATTATTGCAACCCACCCTGTCTTCCCCTCCTTGCAGTTCAGAGCCTTCAGCTCCTCTTTGCTCAGATGCCTTATTGCCATCCTAAGGCAGCAATCACCTGCCTTGACGTGGGTCAAGACTGGAGCTAGGAGTCCTCCATGCCCTTTAGTAGCCTGTACTTCTTTTTTTCTAAAAAAAACCCCAACAAAACCCACAAACCAAAACACAGTACTGTGAGAATGATGTGAACTCTGTGAGCAATAAACAATGGAGTAACGTAATCCGGCCTCCCACCGCCTGATGAATGGCTGTGGGAAGCCGGCAGGGAAGGCGAGGGCTCCATTTTCACTGTGATGAGAGCTGCCCCAAAGGACCGATACGGATGTGAGCTTTCCTCTCCTTGGCTCCAAGGCTAGAGGCATCCAATAAATAGCTCAGATTACAACTCACTTACAAACAACGGGGGGAAGGACAAACCTGGTAGGTGTGGGAAAGAAGAGCAGGTCATATTGGTTTAACAGTTTCAGAAACTTGACAGAGAAGAAGAGGTTCTGGTAACCGTTTGTTTAGTGCGGAAGAGGCAAGAAGTAGCCGTGGGCAGGGGAAATGTAATAATATTCCTCAAACACTGTGTATGAAGGTCTGCCAGAGACAGGTCAGATGTATTAATCCTGCCCTGGCACGCGGGGATGGCTGGACATCCCCTGTAGCTCTTCCCCCTGCTGGGAGCTTTCCAGTCATATGCGTCTTGTTGAGAGAGAATGTCTGTTGGTAAGGGGCATGGTCGGGCTTCAGAGAAACCCAGCTCCATGCATCTGGGACAGAGGACGGGGAGGGCCTTGTGTGCTGCAGAAAAGTCATTAGTCCCAGGGCTAATTTTAGTGTAAAGGAAATCACAGCACAAATAATTCCCCTTGCTACCTCGAGGGCACTGCCTACACCCCTGTGTATTGGGTGATGTCTGCGGGCCCATTACCGGAAAGAAGCTGAGCTGGGGATGCCCCCTTCGCCTCTTCTAAATGCTTTTTGTTTGGCAGTCTCCTCGAGGTAAATCTTGAGAGTGTGCACATGCATGTGTGTGTGTGTGCACATGTGTGTAAAATTTAGTTCATTAATTGTCACGTATTTAGGGTCACCAGGATGATTGCAGGAGTAATCTGGCGGCCACGTAAACTTTGTCTTCTCTGGGATGGAAGGCATTGTTGTTAGCCGATTTGTACATCTTTGTGTGGAAAGGACAAACCGTGTCCCTAAGACGCATCAGCCAGCTGAGGTAAGCCTTGCCTGGCCCTCTGGGTTTGCTTTATCCAGCCACTGCCAGCTACAGTATAAATTACCCGATCTACACAAGGATTAACCCCTGAGTCAACCCGTGTCAAAAGTCATCCTTGTTGTCTCAAGGAGGATGGAGCTGAAAGTTTCCGTGCTACAAAGATTTGCACCAAACCCTGAGGTCGGTCTAAAATAAATGTCAAATATCTATATCACAAACATTTAGAAAGAGCACAGACCGGTGTTTACAGACATTTTAACCTGGTGGAGCAAGAGCCCGGTCACCAAGCATGGGAAGGCAACCTCCGAACAGCACTAGGAAAAGCAGTATATGAGCCTCGGCAAGCAAAGGGCTGCATCTGCGCCTGCCCAGTGTATAGGAGGAGGGAGGGAAATCAGAAGGGGAGTTAGTTTCTGGTTGCTTCTGCTTCTGACAGCCCCTAAGGTGCTAGGGAAAAAAAAAATAATCCTTGCATTAGACGTGTTTGCATCATTCCATAAATAATGAATAACAACAGTCAGACTGAGCAGGGGCTTCCCTCAGAGGCGTGAAAGCCATGAGGGAGGAAATCTAGAGCGGGAGGCCACACGTTGCGTTAGTGGCATTTCTCCCCAAACTCCACGTCCTTGTTGCAATTCAGCACATGCAGCTGCCCAGCGCTGCCCGAGCCTGCGGCAGGAGCCCTGTTTGTACTAAATCAGCCAGCAGAGAAGCCCCCTTCATTAACTAAGGGATTTTATGTTCGTGCTTTGGCTGTTTATTCTTTCTAGTGCTATTCTGCTCGGTCGCTGCAGGGACTGCTAAGAGACATGGGGGAACAGGGAGCACTTAGTCAAGGGCAGAAATATTTGGATGCAGTCAGCAATAAAAGGAATCCCTGAAAATTATAGACATTTTCCAGAGTAGCTATTTTCTCTGCCTGCAATGTTTCATGTGCTTCATGCTGAATTACCCTGAAGTGCAATTAAAATACTTTAATGTTTGAAATCTGGAAATCCTCGGTCCCACAGTCTTAATATCGTTCCTGGCTGTGAAAGAGGAGGGAAGGAGGGAGGGATTTATTCTCACCAGGCTGCAGGGGGATTTACACCAGCAATTTTCATCTGCTTCACCGCAAATCCTTTCTGATCAATATGCAGGCGGTGCTGGTGTGCTGGAGGAGGGCAGGGGGGCTGGTGATGCCGGCACCTCCCCTGCTTCCAAACGAGCGGTGCAGCTGTGACACCCTCCCTCCCTCCCTCCACAGCCCCAAGCCAACCAGCCGCTCTGTGCCCTGCTTTCGGCAAACCTGGAATAATTTTATATCAACTCCTGTGGGAGGAGGTATAAAGCTAAATCTGCAGTTCTGCCTCTGAAAGTTTACTTTTTTCCTTCTTCCAGAAGCAGGTAAGCCCTGACCCTTGAATGCAGAATGAGGATGGAGCCAAGACATGGGGTTTGCTTTGGCTCTACAGGTGACAACCAGAGATGAGCTATCAGAGGATGCTTTACCCCTCTGCTGAAAAATATTGGAAAGCCACAATACATAAGGTCTCTGTGACCATCAGGGAAGGAAGGAAAGCCAGTTTGTTCTTCCCTTGGCTCATCTTTGGCCCTCTTGCACTTTTGCTGCTTCCCGCATCTTTTTGCAGCCACCAGGCAGAGTGTATGCGCGCGTGTCTGGTTGCGTGCTATGGAGAGAGAAGCGATCGGTAAGCCAGGAGTACTCTACATTGGTAAGCAAACATTTAGATGAGGGATATCAGACTTTTCTTAAAGAGCATGAGCTTAATTTAAGACTCAGCAACCAGGCTGAGGCAATCTGCGTGTGCTGGCAGAAGGCTGCCTGGGTGAGTGATGGGAGCCCCCGGTACCTGGAGCGTAGCCTGCTAAGTGAGAGAGGCTACAAGTCATCATCTGGGTACTTAGGAGCAGTGTCCTTTATGATCCTCTGATTCATGGGCAAGGAGCATCACATAACTCAGGGACACTTACAAAGCCCTGTGGTGCCATCCTTCAAAGTTTCGCCACAGCGACTTCGGGATTGACTCCAGNAGGATTGACTCCAGGCAACTCTTTTATGCCAGGCCCGGCTGAACAGGGGCTCGGCTCAGCTCTTTGCGCTTGTAATTAGTTAACGCACTTACTGCTATAAGACAAAAAGAAGCTGTGGAGGAGTTTTCCTGCCTAGGAAAATTCATGGTGACAGAAGCGTAATTAACACTAAGCAGCAAAAAAGAGATAGAAGAGAAAGCAGATCCGTATGGTTGATGGCGTTGCCCCTAAAGCTGCTCACAGCTCTCTACTGCTGCTGCCGGTTTTTCCTCTGGCTAGGGGTCTGCCAAAAGAGCAAAAGCCTTGCTTACCTGGCACTCTCAACACTCAGATGTGAAAGGGAGAACGAGTGAGGATGGCCTGTTCAGTGTCATGTGGCTAGAGGGGTATCAGATGGGACACCCCTAATTACTGGCAAATCAACTGGAAAAGCCCAGACCTTTGGACTATTACCTTGCAGACGTGGGTGTACCAGCGACGGTGGCTGGGGGCTGTAGCCCCCATAACAGCAGCTGCTTGTAGCCAGCTAGTCCATACTGGTCCCAGCTAACACAGTAGCACAAAGACAGGTAAGACGTGTCTGATGGTGATTTAAATAACCTGGAAGACTTGGCACAAAAGTGGGCAAGATATGATCCCGTGATTCACCAACAGCTGAGCTGCAGGGAAAGTGAGCTGCAGCACAAGGAGGGTTAAAAAATGGTAGGGACTTTAATGCTTTGAGATACCATTAGCTCTGGACACCTTTGTTTGTGGGCATCTTATCGGTTGAGAAGGTTTTGGAATTTCAATCCTTTCTCCCTTTTCGATGCCCTAGTAAAAGTTCCTCCTGCTTAATGGCGTATCTATAAGGGAAAGATTGGCCAGACGAACTGTATTTGAGGGGCAGCAGATTTTGGTGTTGCTAGTACATTATCACCTCATTCCACTGTTAAAACAGTCTTTTCCCAGAGTATGTGCTGAGATGTTAAGCATTTTCTGTAAAGAGCTATTTATTAAGCAGAGAGAGCCTCAAGATAGAAGGAAGTGTCTAGATTTTCTGGGAGGAAAAATAAAAATCTTTGTAGGTTAAAATTAGCTTTCAGATTGCAGGGGTGAAACCACCTGAGGTTAGAGCCTTGCTGCTTTTTAATAGGCAAATGAGATATTTCATGAGGAATTGCCTTTACGTGACTACTGAAATGAGTGTCGTCTTCCAGCAGCAGCTTCTGTGGCGTGAGATGTCTCTCTCTGCGGGAGGAACAAAGCAGGGAGCCAGGTGAGATTGCTGGGGACACAATGGATTCCCCCTGCACCACAGGACACTTCGCAGTGAAGTGGGTATTGCCATTTATTGTAAGTGCCCTGTCATTAACTGTTCATTGTAATGTATTAAACAGAGGGATCTCACAGGGCTCTCATGCACTTCCTCAGAAGTGTGCCCTGGCTTCCCTGAAGCATTGTTTGAGCTGAGCATGACAGCACTTGTCAATGGAGCACTTGTGGTGACATGTTTGAGAGTCCTAATGCATTTTTTAATTCTTCTCCATCAGTCTTCTGCACTTTCTTTCAAATTCAGATGTAGATTTTTCCACCGTGTCCATCCCAGAGGATGAAGGCTGTGTTTGCTACAGTCTTTGTTCTGCTCTTTGCCTTCGATGTGAGCTGGTCCCTGACTGTCTGTGCACCAGCCCTTTACCAGAGTGTGTCCTAGCTCATTTTCCTCTCCATTTTCTTTCCCAGAGGATACGTCCTGGCTGCAGACACTGAGGACAGTACATCACAGCAGGGACAAATGACAGGGATGATCAGAGATACGAAACAGCTTCCTCAACAGGAGCAAATAAATAGATTAGGTGTCTTCAGCCTCCGAGACTGACAGGAGGTAGGGTGGAGGCTTGCTGGAGCCTGAATGGTGTGGAGGGGAGAGTTGCAACAATTTCAGACAGTTCCTCACTCCTTCCTTCATACTACAGGCCATACACGTAAGCTAGCACGTGGCAGCCTCAATGCCTACAAAAGGAGGCACAGAGGCCTCCTCTTCACACCACACAGAGTCAGCCTGTGGGAACTCCTTGCCACAGGAGGGTGCAGGTGCTGGAAGTTTCTGTGGGCTCAAGGGATCATGAAGTATGTTCACGGAAGAGAAATCCATTGAGAGTTATTACGTACAAAGGCTTTGCCTCAGGTTCAAGAAGTCCCTGAGCTGCAAGTGATTGAAGGCTTAGAAAGTATTTGAGGTCGTATCCCTCTACGCTTGACTCATTTTTATGCTTCTTCCCAAGCATATGCTTTCAGTCACTGAGGGGGACTTGGGTAGATGGATGTCTGATATAACATGGGGTGGCTCCTCTTCTGTTCACCCTGTCATTACCACAGTGCAGTCCCCTTCAGTGTGAAAAGACCAAGGCTGAACTATCTCACTACCTCACTAGGAACTAAGCTAGTGAATGCATCATCACAGCAGGGTAAAGCTACTGCCACTAGCTACAAATTTGCTCCTCTTCCAAGGTTTGTTCCGTTCCGTTTGGACTTATGGTCTGTATTTTACTGATAGAAATTATTCCCAGCAGCCACTAAATATCGGATGCTTTATGTGCCTGAGGTGTGATTACTTCTGGAGTGTGGGATGCCTTCCCTTTTCATTGGCCATTCTACTTAGCAGGCACCACTCACTGCAGATAGACGACCACTGAGCAATGTCTATTATAATACTAGTATCATTGTTCATTATATGTACTTATTGTGTACATTATTATTAT
>RSEF01000002.1:75419623-75445935 GCA_003993805.1 Himantopus leucocephalus | reverse complement strand
CCCCCCCCCCCCCTCCATGTTTCTAAGCATAAGAAGGGTCTTGCCAAGGTTTTTGTTATAGGGTACATGGTAGAGAAAGGGAGAGAGGAGGAGATAGGAATTTTGGAGGAAGCAAGGGAGGAATATTCCATCACTTTGTAAATTAGCAATATTAGGCATGATGCCTCTTCTGAAAGCAGTTATCATCGGGGTACCCCAGAGCGCAGATAACAAGCGCATTAGGACTGCAGCACTCTGCATTTCTTTACAAGTGCCTAGCATTGCATGATGCCACAGAAACAAATTATGTTTGGTACTCGTAAAATGTTGAGAACTGGTAGAAGTATAATTGCCGGTTTTCCAGCACGACTGCTGTACTGCAGTAAGTATGGCAGAGTTGACATCTTAGTGGAGGGAAATGAGGAAAATATCTTTTTATTTCACTAATACACTCTTCTAACTCCTACTAGTGTTTGAAATCCTGATGCTCCCAGTAGAAGTGATGGCCTGGAAACTTTTTCTTCTGCCTCATTTTTCCCATAATCATGTGCAGACAATGAATTACCACCTATTAGCATCCCAGCCCTTGTTAAAATAGGCCCTTTTTTTTTTTTACCTGAGTTACAAAAAAATTTTTTTTGGCTTAGTGCAGTGGACTTGTCATAAACATTTAAGATGTACCATAGTGTCACATTTTCTAGGCAGTATAATAGCATTCCATTTATTGTTTCCCAAGGACTAAACTTGGAAACGAATGGCTTTATGAAGAGGCTAGTCTTATATTAAAGTTGATTGATTCCATTCATCCTCCAACAGGCTCCTTAGCAAAACAATTTCCCCTTAATTACGCAATATGATGTAAATTACATAGTAATTGATTTAATAAAAATATATGATGCAAACTAACATGGGGAAAAACATCTTAAGGAACAGCAGAATGATTCTCTGAACAGAGCAGGTAATGGGAAGACTACTGGAAATGAGGTTAGAAAAACAATAAAAATGAAGCTTTTATAGATTTTTTTTCATCGTTTCTGTTTCCCTAACAGTTAGATGGATGAATCCCCTGCTATCTCCCTCATTTTCTAGTGTTAAAGATGTTTGAGAAGCTTTCCCCTTTTTCTCCCTTCTACCCAATTATTAATCTACTTTGAAACTTAATAATACAATCAGTTCTGAGGTTAATGCTTTCTGGGGCAAATAAATGCACTTTCCTGACTTACTTTTCTGATCTGGGTACTCTCTTGAGTTTCAAGTGAGAGAAATTTTGAGTTTCAAGTGAGACATGTTTTCCACTTCTTGTCCAAAACCCTGTGCTAATACTCTTGTGCACTGGTGCACAAGTGATATTGCTATATATTCTGTAGAAAACCTATGGGACAATGTTAGGGCAAAATATCCTCTGCCTGCCCTCCTCACTTCAAGCACCGTTTGTTTAATCTGTGGAGATGGTAGGGATTACCCAATTGTGAAGGTTCATAACACAGTATGTGGTAATTTGGGGGACATCCTTATGAAAATTTAGCTCTTTGTAACATATCTTTTCTCCGTGGCACAGTCTTCTCCAGAGCCCTGTAAAGGCAGCTTCCTATCTGTCGCTTGCTGTCATCCATCCCTTTACTGTGTGGATGAACCCCAGAAGGCAATGTTGCAGAAAGCAGAATGTTTCCATGTTGGTCTCTGCCCAGGGATGTTCATAGGAGGAAAAGCTCTTTGGTAGTGCATATGGGCAAGCTGGACACAGGGAATGGAGTCACAGCAAACTGATGAACTCCTGGAACAGAGATGTACTGAAAGGTTGCAAGAACATGAGCAAAGACTGCAAGGACAGGGGAAGGTACCCAGAGAGTGCTGTGGAAGGGCTGAGTGGAGCAAACCTTGGGCAAACTCCTGCAACTCACATCCAGAAAGATGTGTGATTTTAACATAGGTGTTTGACTCTTCTTGAAAACATTGCTAGTTAGGTAACCCTTGTGGTTTCAAGGTTTCAATATGTGTCTGAGGTAGCAATGGATTCACATCAGCCTGGTTTTAGTGTGATTAGCTGCAGCTCTCATGTCTGCAAAATTAGTCCAGCAGCCTCATAAGCACAATTGTTTTGAAGAGAGCTAGTATTTTTTCCAAATTTCCTTTAAGACAAAAATCTCCTACTGTCATTTTGTGGATGTCATTTGTTCTGATCGTAGCCAGAACCAGTAAAAAATAAGCACAAATACAAAATGTTTTCTTTTGGTTTTAGGATTAAATTAAGTTTCTTTAGGAGTCCTTTAGAAACACAAACACAGCTCAACTCAGGCTGTGACCACAGCTTCAGATTCAGGTCTTAGTTTAGTTTAATTTTCTTTACTGAAGCAAACCATCAGTCTTTCCTGGCAGGCAGTCCTCCCCAACTAGAATATTTTCCATAGTGAGCTCCAGATAGTCAGCATCCTAATGTATGTCTTTAAAGAAAGAAGAAATATCCAGAGTCCTGATGCTTTCAATCAAAACAGTAACCAGTGATTTCCGACTGGCTTTTTCCTCAACAGAGTAAACCAAGGGAAAAGCAATCATTGCTTTCTGAAATCAACAATGTCAATCCTTGACATAGAGGAGGTTGGTGAATAAAGGTTAGCTTTGGTGTCATCGTGCCATTAGGTCTGAAGGGCTCTGAGAGATCACTAGTACAACCTGCCATTCACAGACCCCCCAAGGATTTCTCTTTTAAATGAAAGGTTGCAAAAATCTCATTCCCTATTCCAGCACTGCACACACAACATGTTCCCCTTCCCCCCATCAATCAGAAGAAGCTAATGGGAATCAGGTCCTTAATGGAAGGCAATGGCAATTCTGCACAGGTGGGAAGGCATAAAACATTTGCTAGACAACCTGTTTTGACTGGTGGTCATTAAAATATTAATACATGACCTTCATCATTTTCAGTTTCCATTAAAAACCTCAGGACGCTGGAAGCAAGGTATTTAAGAACACTTCCGCTTCATTGTAATCAGTGTTTAAAAGAGAAATAAAAATATGCCTACACTCTCTGCATTTGTGACCAGAAAGCTTCCTCCAAACTGGCTCTGGTCTAAGATGCCAATGTCCTTTTTAAAGGTTTTTGAACGCAACTGAATGTGAGAGACGCGTAACTCCTCTGCATATCCAAGCAACATTTGCCTATGGAGATTAAGAGATAAAAGGTTCTTTCTTCAGCTACACCCGTTGCTGGGTTGTTGTAATGATATTTCCTGCCCAGCAGTATTCAAGAAAGATGTGTAAGGTCTAAAAGACTGGAGCTACCTATTAGACAAAGGTTGGTTGAATGTAAAGCTTAGTAAATGTATCTTTTCCTGAATATGTTGATTTATGTTGTAGGGTGGCAAGACAGTTGGTTTAAGCAAGAATGAACTAGTAAGGTTTTACTTTTTTCTTTTTCAACCAATGCTCATAATGAAGAATATTTGCATGCACAAAGCTACCTTAGTGTTCAAAGACAACTTCTCTTCACCAGTGCCACCAGCACTACAAGCAACTGAACTGGTTTACAACCACAATAAACCTTAACTCATCCATTCTTTGCCATGTGGATGAAGACAGCTGTCTAGGAGCGATAGAAAAAATGGCTTGGGAGCTGGAAGCACAAAATGTAAATGTCAGAGGTATTCAGGTCATGCCATAAGCTTCCTTCACGAGCTTTGGTAAGTAACCTCATTTCTTGGTCTTAATAGATCCTAAACGCCTTGTGTCTGTTGGAATCAAGATTGTTTATTGCATCATGGCTTTGCATCTGTGGTATGAGGTGAAATCCCAAAGCTGCTACAGTTCCTAGGAGATTCTGACCCATGGCTGATATGTCACTCCAAGATATCTTTATGATCTTGTTCATGGGTGAATGTTCCTAATGAGTTAAAAGGTATTGCTCATCTGAGGAAAATTACATAAATGCCTGATATTAGTAGTTCTGGGTCATGCAGTGTGACAGATGAGGTGGTGTGAAGAGTTGGTATTTGTTTCATGCATGATAAGCATGCAGAAGACTTGGGGCAGAAATTACAGTAAAAATGCAGATTTTTTTCAGTACACAGAAATGTTTTGATTTGTTTTAACTTGAAAATTATTGTAAATATAAAGTCACAATTTTAATCACTTTCTTTTCCTTCTTCTGGGAGGAAGTAATATTATTTCCCTATTTTCTATTGGATCAAGTTATCCTGCCATTACATAAACACTTCTATGGCTTTGCATCACCCTCCAGCAAAACTAACTGTGGACGNAGTAATATTATTTCCCTATTTTCTATTGGATCAAGTTATCCTGCTATTACATAAACACTTCTATGGCTTTGCATTACCCTCCAGCAAAACTAACTGTGGACAAAAAAATAAAATTGGGAACTGTGTGAAGGAATGAAGTGTTGTGTGAAGAAAGACACCTATAACACCTGACTGAGCATCAAATGTAGGCTCAGTGGTCAGTGCAGGAAGGAAGTCCTGTGGACCTCTTTTACCCTAAGCAGTTCGAATTCCTTTCTCACTGCTGTCTCTGCTTGGTGTGATGGAGAGAAGTGTTGCCGCTTGGTGTGATGTGACTCGTGCCCACAGTGCTCAGAGTTGCACCCCTGGTGTGGAGTGGCCAGGGTGCTCCTTGACCAAAGTCTTCTCTGCTCCACTGTGCAACCCCTGTGACTCTGAGACATGGAGATCACTATTATGTATGTGCGTGTGGTTTAAAATGCAAAGTGCTTTAAGTGCCAGGGATAGTTGTATCACAGACTCCTCGGTTGGTGCGTGCGTGATGGGCATGTGATCTGTCCCCTGGGAAAAGAGGGGAAGCTGCAAGGCTTGCTAGGACACTGCTGGAGCTTGTCCTGGGAGGAAAGAGCTGGATACAGTGGCATCTGTGGCCACAATATCTGTCTGCACTGTTCCTCCATCACTTGTGCTCAGATTTCCTCTGGGAGCAAGATGATTGATTTACTCCAGAAGGAATGAACTGCCACACAGGCACTGCAGAAGGCAGTGGAAACAAGCTGGGGAGAGAGAAAAGATAATCCCAGCTCAAATCTTCACCTTAATTGTACCCTGGGCAGCAATCCCCACAGTAAAAGAGAGCATCGGTCTCTACTCTTACTGTGACTGTGGGCCACTCAAAGCGCTCTTAAAAAATATAAATCGTCTCACATGATTGCTACCCCAAGTGATCAGTCCCTGCAGAAGAAGAGAGCAAAGCCTAATGGCCCCTGCCCCTGCCCAGTCATGCCAATACCAGAGTGTTTCTTTTCCCCAGCTCATCTTGCTGCATGTGGGAACAGGCTTGTCCATTGACGCTTTAGGCTTTACTTTTTTTCCTGCGCTGAAAGGGTATGGATCATTGCTGAAACCAGCTGCTTTCTGCCTCTGTGCAGTGGAGAATGTGGTAATATGGTGCACTCGTGGCTGACACTTGCAGACCCTGTCCCCACCCCTAACTCTGATTCCAGGGGACCAACCCCTGCAGTAAAGGAGAAACCAACTTTGCCAACCTTTGTCTTCTTTGTAGCTGCATAAATGCCGTAGCATTCAGCAATATCCTGCGCTCATGAAGGTTTCCACACTCTTCAAACCCTGATCACAGTTATAAGTCAAGGAACCAATCTGTGTTGTAAAAGGGCTTGAAGAGAATTTCCTCTTCTCTACACAAATCCTCTCACTATGTCTGTAGGCCTTGTATATTGCAAGAAGTAGTTATGCTTCTGACATTTTATATTTTCCAAGCTATAACTATAATCCCAACACAAGCCCTAATGTTATTCACAGACAGGAGGTGACACCCATCCCTACAGGAGCACGTAATTTTGCCTATGTTAACACCAGCTGTCCTGACATTGTTGAAGGCTCTACAATGATGTATGCCTCATTAAAGTGAACTACAGAAGCCCCATCCCCTGTGCCTGCCAATAGCCAAGGGCTCATTCCCTGTGGGAAAAGAGAACCTATGGCCTTGGTCACAGCACCACCAGTCATTTTCCAAGTGTTTTTACACCCTCTAGAATAGACTGGCCTCTAGAAAGTGTTGCTGTCCTCACTCTAATTCCAATCCCAACCGTACTCTTAACTGTGGGAAGAGGACCACAATAAGAACGAAAAGAATGAATTGGTCCCTGATACCGTCTTCCTGCCTAATTCTGGGGGCTCTGTAGAATCCATAAGGAAATTGAGCATTAGAATATATCTTTACCATAAACCCAGATCCTACCACCAGCCCTCCTTGTACCCCAAGAGCTAATAACCACAGTGAAACAGAATATGACAGCTACAAACATAATTTTCCTTCCTAAATCTGTGGGTCCTGATGTACTCTATAGTGAACTGACCTCATAAAGCTGTTGCTAGTTTATTGTCTTTGTGGATGGCATCAGGCAGAGATCCTGGGACAAATAGGTGTGGAGGGGCAGATTCCTGACCACTCAAGCCTAGCAAGCTCTGGACTGATGGCAGCCTCCCTGCACAGCAGCTGAAACATTAAAAACACACCTGCTCATACGTGTGTACACTCACAAACATATACGTGGCATTTCCTCTGTTCAAAGTGTGTATATTAATGACAAGGCTTTTCTTCCAGCCTCTAGAGAAGGGCTTTTTGTAACAGGAAGGATATGCCATTCCCTGTCACTAAGAAAAAGGTTTAGAGAGCAAAGTCTGCTGAGACAGAGTTCAAGGAGTGTCTCCTGTGGAGGCAGCCAAATTTCTTGCTTTCCAAGTGCCCTCTCTTTGCAGACCCTGGGAGACGCTGTCCTCTCGAGGTGCTTGAGTTTCCTCTTGGATGTTCATTCCCAAAGGGAGCTAACACGCATACAGGATGTGTAATCAGTGGAGCTGGGCAAAACGAGGAGTGACCGGATTTGCCAGTGCAGACACATTAGGCAGCTACTACCTTAATTACCTACTGGGTGTCTCAGTTTAGGTGATGTGACAATTTCCCAGTGATAGCAATTATCTTTCTGGGCTGTGATTCACTTTTTGGTGGGTTTATCAAGGCCTCCTAGATAAAATATGCATAAGCACATCTTGCCCATCCTCCACAACCAGGCTTCTCCTACCGCCTGGTTAGCAGGCGTCCTGGTGCAGTTGGCAGCATTGGAAATGTTTTTCATCTTTGCTGCAGCAGTGCGATGGTGGAGAGCTCACTTGCAAGAGTCCTTTAGACTTGTTCTTCATACCATTTTCTTGATCTGATTTCATCCATATTTTACTGGAAAACAGTACAGAACAAACACAGGACTAAGACATAGCCTTTGAATAAACCAGAGATGCAGACAGACAAGATTATGAATGCTGTATTTTTTTTTTTACTTTGTCTCATTCCTGAAGCTGCCTTCAGCAATTTCTGTAAAAAAATACTGTTACTAGTTTTAGTAGTATTACAGTAGCATTCAACTAATGATTTTTAGGAAATGGTTACAGAGATATCTATTTTTTTCTGTGTGTGTATGTGAAAGAGAAATATGCCATTTATATAAAACACCCTGTCCATAGCTGTATCCAGTTAGTATTGGAAGACTGTTTATAGACTCAGTTGTACTCTGTTGGTGCTAAAATTGATTTCTTGGCTGAATTATTTTGCAATAGGATAAACCCACTAATTGTGCACCTAAATAAAATTGAATTTTAACGAATTGAATTACTTTTATTTTACCTTGGATGATAATTTATTGACACAAATAGAACTCCTTAATTAAATTTGGCATAGCCAGCTCTGCTGAGGACACATTAAACCCTTTTGCCATGTGATTTTAGTGCTTATTTTTTTAAATTTTAGACTGTCCTGATATTCCTAGATTAAATTGTGTTTATTACAGCTGCACAGCCAGTCAATTATTTTCACTATGCAGTTCTTAAGGATCCCACATGGATTTAGCATAGATCTTCTGTGAAGAAGGACTATTAATTTATAATTTCTCATTAAATACATCAGAGATTGAAATCCATTGTTGCTATTCTGAAAATAGATACCCTAATTCAGGAGTACCTAGCCTGCAATCTGTAAAAATGGAAGGAAAGCAAGGAGGACAGAATTATGTCTATCACTGCTTCTCAGAGTTCAGATCTCAGTAAAGCTGGAAAAGTTTAGTAGAAAGAAAAATAGGTGCAACATCACTAGTGCTCAGGGCCTCACCTACACCTCTACAGAGATCACCTCACCTAGAGGAGAAGCCAAGGAGTTGGTCCTGTCCTCTACAGCAGGCAGAGCAGAGTGATAATCCTTGTAAAACAGGTCCCTGGATCCATCCAGGAGACCAGAGTTGGTGCCTGTGATGTTTTGCTTTGTGAAGTGTGATGGAAGCTTGAATGAGAAAGTAAATGTCCATCAACATCCATAAATTTCCACTAAAGCTTGAACCAGAAGTAAATGTCCATAAGTCTGTTACCGTATCAAAGAATATGGTTGACACAACTAATGGTCTGCTCTGCAGGACAAGCCTCAAGAGGTGTCTACTAGCACATTCGATCCCCAGTAGTGAGGGCTGCCAAGCCCCCACCCCCTTGAAATGCTGTCACTGTCACCAGCCAAGCAGGTGAAGAGCTAAGAGCCCTTCTAATGAAAGACCAGCAGGTGTGTTCTTGCTCACTAATAGGCCTGCCAAATCAGGGTAGGGAAAAAAAGCTTTAAAACTGAATTCTTCATTTCCTACTTGGGACAAAAAGACAGGGTTTAAATTCTGATTTTGTTATCGTGTTTCACTCAAAATAATGACACATTTTTTCTTGATTCCTTTATCCACACTGTGTTTAGATCTTACGTTCTTGTATTATACAAGTACACATTGGTACTACACCCAGATCTTTACATTCAAAATAAATACACAGAGAAAGACTGCAGCTAAAACCAGCCATGAACAGATACATACAATATTGGACTATACATATCAAACTTCAGTTAAGGTTTCCCCTCTTCCTAATTTTGCAAGCACATTGCTAAGTGGTTTCTAAACAGTGAGATATCTGGTTTTGTCTCTGCTCTGGGAATGGCCTCTTTGGTTTGAATGGATATTGCCCAAGCAGGCTAGAAGGTTTGAAAACCTTCTCTGGGTTAAATAGGAAAGCAGGTCTTTGGACTATACAGAAATGGCAGAGGTTTATTCACAGGTAAATACTTCAGGGTGCTTGGGAGTCACTGGTTACTGCCATCTTCTGCTGGTAGCATCCTCTCTTGCTTTCTCCTGGTTTGTGACTCCATTTTGCAGTCTGTCTGCCTGATCCTTTTTGTGTTGTACACCGTCTTTCCTTTAGTAATACAGCAGGCAGGAACCATCAAGCAGCTCAAAACAACCTCCTTAGGTTTTCAGAATAAAGCTATTAGCCAAGGCAAAGCACAACTTCTTCCCTCCCTTACCCATCTGGTGCCTGCTCTGCAGGGGTGAAAACTGTCAGTGCATAACAGGCTGACAGGGTACTAAGAAGGTGGCCTTCGTTACGGGGGAGGAATTCAAATTTGTATGACTTTAAGAATTTTTTCTTCCCTTAGTTTCTACTGTATTTTGAAATGGGCTACGTACCTGCGTTTGGCAACAGAGACAAGGGAGAAGGAGGCAGGGGTGAGGAATGAAACCATAAACAAGCCAGCCCAAGACAGCCCCTTGTTGTGAGCCTTCCTACTTTGACACATGCTCGTATTTTTTAGAGTGCAGCACATTGAAGTTGATTGTTTTGGCTGCTCTTGCTCCTGGTTCTTGGCTCCTGTCCTGGCTTCTGGAGTACCGGGAAAAGTCCACTCCCTGCCAAGCTCCCAGGCACAGCACAGGGGAGCTCACCAGCATCGTCTGCCCTCTCAAAATCTAGTCCTCTGCGGGGCACGTGGGGGGAATCAGGTCTCAGGTGAGGTGGCAGGGCTGCCAACTCCCACTGAGGGTTTCAAGGGAGTGGATGGCACGAAATGGGTACAGAAAGCCAAAGTGGATGCTCAATTCCTTTTTTTAAAAAAAAAAAAAAATGAACAATTAAAGAACTTAATTGGGGGAAAGGAGGAGGGGAGGGGAATGCAAACCAAACATATTCTTTCCCAAACAGGTATAATATAAAGTTCTAGAAAATTTCTGAAGATATCTCAGCTGCAATACCCAGAACAGAATTTTTTTAACTGTCTGCTGGTTCTTAGTGGGTAAATAGCAGCTGTTGTCTGCTTGTTGGCCCTTTCTTCTCTCTCTTTCAGATCTGTCTGCTCACCTGATTCTCTCTGTGGCTTGTGAACTCTGAAACTTACTGTTGTCGTTCAAGTCCAGCTGGAGTACTGTGTCCAGTGCGGACCACTGCACTTTGAGAAGCGACTGAAGAAGGTGCAGGAGCCTGAAGCAAGATATTTCTTCTGAAGAAAGATTGAACTAACTGGAATTGAGGGGCGATATACGGTAATTACCTTGAAGAATGTAAAAGGCTACTGGGAGGGGAAGGAAATACAATTATAGAAACACAGAACTGCTGAGATTGGCAGGGTCCTCTTGAGATCATCTAGTCCAAGCCTGTTATGAGCCTGGTCAGCCAGAATAGGTTGCTCAGGGCTGTGTCCTGTTGGGTTTTGAATATCTCCAAGGATGGAGATACTACAACCTCTCTGGGCAACCTGTGCCAGTGGTTAATCACACTTAGAAGGGGTTTGTTCTTATATTTAAATGGAATTTCCTGTTTTTCAATCTGTTCCGTCACTGGGCACCACTGAAAAGAGCCTGGCTCTGTCTTCTTTAGTCCTTCCCATCAGGTATTTATACACATGGAGAAGATCTGTCTGAACCTTCTCTTCTCCAGGTTGAACAGGCCCGTCTCTCTCAGCTTCTGACATACGTGCTCATATGTCAGATGCTTCCATCCCTTAATCATCTTTGTGGCCCATTGCTGGACTTGGTCCAGTATGTCCACATCTCTCTTTTCCTGGGAAGCCCACACGTGGACACAGCACTCCAAATATGCCTCACCAGTGCCGAGCAGAGGGGAAGGATCACATCCCTTGACTTGCTGGCAACACTTTTTCTAATGCAGACCATGAAGCTTTCAGCTTTCTTTGCTGCAAAGGCGCATTGCTGGCTCAAGGTTAACTTGGTGTCCACCAGGACACCCAGGTCCTTTTCTGCTAAGACACTTTTAATCCAATCGGCCCCCAGCTTGTACTGGGGCATGGGTTTATTCTTTCCCAGAAGCAGGATTTGGATTTCCCTTTGCTGAACTTCATGAACTTCCCTGTCAGCCCATTTCTCCAGCCTGTTGTGGTCTGTCTGCATGGCAGCACGATCGTCTGGTGTAGGAGCCCCTCCTCCCAGTTTTGTGCAACCTGCAGACTTGCTAAGGGTACGCTCTGTGCCAGCAACGAGGTGATTAAAAAAGATGTTAAACTGTCCAGGCCCTTGCATCAGGCCGTGGTGCTCACTACCAGTGACTGGCCTCCAGTTGTACTTCATGCCGCTTATTGCAATCCTTAGAGCCTGGCAGTTCAGTCAGTTTTCAGTTCATCTGGTACCTAGGCCACCCAGGGAAGTGGTGGAGTCACCATCCCTGGTGGTATTTAAACGACAGGTAGACGTGGTGCTTAGGGACATGGTTTAGTGGTGGTTTTGGCAGTGTTAGCTTGATGGTTGGACTTGATGATCTTAAAGGTCCCTTCCAACCTAGACAATTCTATGATTCTGTGATCTCACTGTCCACTTCTTTACCATGCACTTTATCAGTTCTTCACCGTATAATCAATTCATCAGCTCTGTAGTGGACAGGACAAGAAGGAAAGCTATAAATTGCAGCAAGAAAGATTAATATTAGGCAAAAGAAAAAAAGTTTCCAAAGTTCGTTGCAGTGAAGCACTGGGACAGGTTTTGTGAGGAGATGGTAGCTGAAATAGATGAGCCATTAAGGTAATTTCCAGACTTATTTTCTTTGATCCTTAATAAGATTTTCAGAAACATCAACTGTGTGTATTTATCCCTCAGAATGAGCTAAGGTGGAACTTGGTTAGCTGAATGCTCCCAGTGACTGCTCAGGAAAGGGGCGAGGGGTAAAAAAGTGAAAAGACAGTTCCAGTTTAGTGCAAATGTACACCCTGAGGTGGGAATGACCTCAGCCCACCCTGACATCACTCAGGTACCCGGAGCTTGGGTTGACACCCCTTGCTCTGCAGGAGAATTTTATTTTTTTTTATTCAGACATGAAATATTCCCATATGCTTTAAGCATCTTGATTAGCTATTAGTGCATTTCAGCATATCAACCATAGTTGTTTATTTGCTAGATTAAGTATAATCACATGAGTTTGAAAAAAGAGGAAAACAGAAATAACCATTATGGCTTATCTTCCTGCAGAAAGGGATAGAAACTGGGGCTTGGGAACAAAATCTCTTTCTTTTTTTCCTAGGGTAGAAGCAGGAGTGCCTATGTCTTTGGCCCACATGGAGAAGCAATTGTCAGCAGCAGGAGAAGACACTGGAGGACACAGATTGCCCTGCAGTCCTAGAGGTGAGGGATGTACTGCTGGTGCCTATAAATAGAAAAACGCTCTCTCTAGGAGCACCACTGCAGCTGATGAGGTGGATATAAACAAACCTGGAGCACAGGGGCGCAGCTGAATGTGGTGAAGGCAAACATGCCTCTACTCAAGTGGAAGTCCAGCTGGCTTCAGTCTACACCTTCATGCCTGTCATTTACCTCCTTCCCACACTTGCAAGACAGGGGTCCCTTCATCAAACTTAATGGGCTTCCCAGACTGAATATGGCATGGTTTCTGCACCAGCCTACTGGAAGATGGCTCCACACAGCTGGTATCTCTGCTTTCTTTGCAATAGCTTCCCTTGAGCTGGTAGGAGAAACGCAGCATGTTTCACACAGCTCTCCCAGGCTTGCCCTCTTCTTCCTTTAAACCTTTGTCCAGGCCCAGAAATGAGATAAGCAGAGAAAGTGCAGAACTGCCTTCTCTCTCCAGTTTCTGTCTGAGGTAAAAGGGCACGTGGGCAGTCTCCGATCAGACAAATAGGTTGTAAGCAGAGGCAGGAAGAGACACTGCCTAATTAAAAAAACATAGGCAAACACATTGTTCAGTTTTTCATGCAATTGCTTCTTAGAAGGGGAAACACACAGTTAGATGTGCTGATTTGGAGGCACACTGGTGGGGGGGTGGTGCAGGAGGAGACGGCACAGACTCAGGTTTTCTCTTTAGTGCTGACCCAGAGTTTTGGTGCAAGTTGGACTTGCATGTTCAGGACTTTGGTTGTGCATGTGAGAGAAATTGATGGCAGACTCCATTAAGGGAGTATGAATCAGAAGTGATTCATAGCTTGTGAGGTACTCAGATATTTCATATGAGTATCATAAAAAGACTTGAAAAGAAACAAAAGTGAAATACGAGGCTAGATGAAAGGGAAAGGACAACGTAGTGATCCACCCACTTTTAAGGCCAGAAGAGACCATTATGGCAATTCAGTCAGACTTCTCCCATAGCACAGACATCAGGAATTCACTGAACTAGTTCCTACTTCAGAGCAAGAGCTGTGGTCAAACTAGAGCACATATTTCAGGAGAAACTTCCCAACTTGATCTTAGAGGGAGAATGTAATGGGAGAATCCACCACTGCCCTTGGTAAGTTGTTCCTTCTCTATTAAATATACGTTTCTTGTTCTTATTTGTGCTGGTTTGGCTCCTGACAGTCTGACTTATTTCATGCTGGTATGCTAGCTAGAGGGACACACTGTTATCTTAACTCTGTTCCCTGGGCATGGGACTCAGCATCACTGAAGGCACGACATAGATTTTTCATTTATTAAGCTAACTAACTCCATTAAGCCCTAAAGCCATGGGTGAATCAGGAGACCCAGGAGCACTCTCTAACTCTTGATCCCGGGTGAGTGCCTGAGCTGTGACCTGGTTTCACGGGGAGGTGCGCACAGCCTGTCCCTCTGTGCTCTGCTTCTGCACCAGAAAAGCCCAGGTGGACTGACTGGGCAGAAAGCCCTTTCATATATCTCCCCAGGGGGGATGGGAAGGGGCTGAGGACCCTACGATGTACCGCAGGATGTATGCTGGAGGTGAGCTAAGTGGATGCACAGAATTTCCCACCCTAATGTATGCTCAACAACCTGTGAACATTTTTGCAGGCTCATCACTGAGCCCGCTCTAGGGTTTCAGCCTTGCTTTGTGGACCCCACCTCCAGAAGCATTGTCCCAAGGCCGGTCATGATAATGTTGAGCACAGCAGTGATGAAACTTCCTGAGGTAAAATGACAAGAAAATGTTCTGCAGTTTTCTCTCCAGATTTGATTTTGATTTCATTTGAATGGTTCTGTGCCTAATTGCTTGCCTATAGTGAAAACTTAATGTGTTGATTTTCCAAGGGCTACAGAGCAGCACTTGGAGAACAATCAGTCAGATGTTTTGTCACATCCCAGGCAGCCCTAGCAGCATTCGCCTGAAATGAAATGTAACATCTCTACACTGCAGGCAATATTTTTGCTGATAACGCTTCTGCATATCTTACTAAATAAAAATAGATCCCTCCTTTTTTGGTTTAGACATCAGTTAAAAGCAAAACCAAAACCCCACTTGCATTAAGATGACACAGTACCAAACTGGAAGCTGAAGTCGTCCTCTGCATTTGACTGCGGTCACATCAGGTCCCAGACTTGATCCTGAGCCATCTGCTAATTGCTGCGGTTTTGCAATCATATATCCCAAAGCTAATTTAGCTTGGAAGAAGCTGTTGGAACATGGATTCATCCTTGGAAATCACATAGCGTCTCTGTTAATGGGCACTGCAGATTGCTAAACTGCTCCAGCCTGCTTTGCCACAGGATAAACTCGGATAGTGTCCTGTCTTTTAAAGAGTTCTTACACGCTAGGATGTTGAGTAGCTTTGGAGGATGCTGCAAGGTAAAGGAAGCCCTGAGGCCACCTGTCCTTAGTACTGGACTCAAGGGCTGTAGAGACACAGAACCAGTGGGCATGACAGGCAAACTCCCCAGAGCACCTGGGAACCCCTTATCAGACCATGCCAGCAATGTGCCTGATAACATGTGGGAACTGCTTTGTCAGGCAGTTATGGGGCACACGGTGCATGGGATGCAGGATAGGCCATGGTCTGGGATGCTCTGGAGGTTCCTCTGTCCTGCAGCTGCCAAAGCCCAAACCGTAGCACTGCTCTACACCCCAACAGCACACTAAGGCAGAGGCTAAATGCAGAATGTGTTCAGACCAAAGTGGGATATTCAGATAACTGAAAGCCTGCATGTAGCCATTTGAATGCAGCAGCGGCAACAGCACAAAGCATTCCTGGTGCTGCTGTACCAGCCTCCTCGGGGGCCTTTGTCCTAGACAAGGGTCTGTCACGAGTATTAGAAACATCAGACTAAACAAAACGTGATGGAAAGATAGGCACAGATGTGTCATCATCTTCTGCTGTTATAACCGGTGCTCTTATGATCTCCATTACTCTGATGCCCCATTTGACTCAGCCTTTTAAGGTACTTGTCCTCACAACACCCCAGTGAGGTAAGGGAAATGCTGCAGATGGGCACAAACACCATGTCTGTGTTAATAATAGTAACAAACATTCCCAGAGCTGTCTGGTGCCCCCCGAGGCCAGAAGCACCATGTGGACTGTGTCGGCTAGCATGTCACCCCTGAATGGGACCACAAGTTAGTAGACACAGGCTGTGGCATGAACTGTGTCCCATGGGGCAGGCCACATGCCTCTTGCACATCCCCCAGTCCCCTTTCCCCTGCCCCATATATGAGGCACCATGACATGCTTGGGCTCTGAAACTGGGCTCTGCAAACTTCACCCCTGGGTTAGCAGTTTCTGGTTACGTGGGTGCTGCATCTGCCTTTACTATCTCCCCAGGCCCAGGGGAAAGGGAACAGCCACCTCCTTTGGGTGGGAGCCAGCAGAGGCACAGTGGACCACATCAGATCAACCCCATCCCAACGGAGAAGAGAGATGCCACCTCTGCAGACTAGCAATCTCTGACTCCTTCTGATCAGGTGCAAGCAGTGTGGCGTCAGCAAGTAGGTTGGAGCGGGGTGGGGGGTCAGAGGCTGTTGGACAAACTGCCCTTTCACAGCTGCTCTGTGGGGCATCCTTACAGAGCATACCTTCTCTAAGGCTATGGGTTTCTTCCTCTTCCCCCAGTACCACTTAACTGGTCTCAGGAAGATGTTGGGGTGGAGTCAGGCTGTCTTTCCTGGAACAGGTCACTGTGCTTTTGCTGTTTGCAGCCTGTGCTGTACAGACAGGGAACGTAGGGCCCACTGCTGCTATCAGTGCTCAAACAGCAAGCAGAGGATGCTTCCAGAGGAGCACAGGTTTCTCTGTGAAAGGCTGCTGCCTCACCACACTGAAGAGTGCTGGGCTGCTGTGCTCTTCACTTGCTGCCCATGTTGGTAGGACACTTGAAGGATAAAGTGTATCACCTCCTTTGGATGGCCTTAAACATCATGCACTAGTAAAAGCCCAATGTCCCAAGTGTTGCAACAAAGAATGTTGAGGCGGATTCACATGCACAAAGATGTATTAGGAGGTTGATAGCCAATGGGATACATCAGTTCTCATTGTGAAAGTTACTTTTGGGGGGGAAAAACTAAAAGAAGAGAGAAAAAAGGAAAGGAGAAGAGGAACAGGAAGGGAAAAGGAAAGGGGAAGGGAAAGAGAAAGAAGGGAAAGGGAAATAGTAAACACTTCCCAATGTTCAGCCAGGAAAAAACATCCCATTTACCCCATGTACATGCTGGTCACGGGTGGGATGTAGTTTCCAGCTTGGTGACACAAGAGGTTGTTGGGCAGATGTGGTCCCAGGTTACTGCTCTTTTGTCTGATGAAGTTACTGTAGAAGACCATCAGTTAAGGAAATGGTGGGCTGGAGCCCCCTACATCATGGATGGGATGCGTGCTCTGCATCCCACACCCACAACGTAGAGGGCTCCAGTTCCTCACAACGGTTATGAAAAGGGTTGCTTGAACCTGGATGGGCCAGATTTGCTAAGGGGTATGGTGAGTGTCCCTCTCTCACAGAGCCAGTACAGTTTGGTGTTAGATGCATTCCTGGTGAACAGGTGGTTCTGGCTGGAAAAGTGCATGTAAGCCATGTTTAGATGGGTTATTTTGTCCCTACTCTGGGCAATGGTCTTGGGGAAGCCTTGCTTCCACTTGCCTCAGTCTAAAAGCAGACAGTGAGAGACTCCACCATTCTTGCTCAACTTGATACCTCTTAGGTTCAATAAGAATAGCAGTGTTGATTGCTCCCATGATCCTGCTATGACCAGGTGTAGTTATCTCATCTAATTAAAAAAATGGCAAAAAAGCATCTCCTAGTAGTGACTTTTTTTAACAGGATGATGCTGAGTTCACAGTGATTTGAGGACTGGTGTGAGAGCAAGTGCGTTGCATGAGAAGAAATTCTGCTGGAGGGCAGTGCAGGAGGACATACCAAAGTGGCACACTCTGTATCGCTTCCTATGTCATCTGGCCCATGCCATGCTCAGACAGTGCTTAGGAATTGTTTAAGTACTACCTGGCAAAAGCCAAAAGCATGATGGCTGTAATTAAATAGTAGAGGCAAACGTGGCCTGGACCCTAGGCCCTCATCTCATTTAGGATTTTTGGGCAGAGGTATAACCCGAGAAGCTCTGTCTCATTTTCCTACTGATATTGCCCTCCCTCCCACTGATCTCATATTCAGCCAGACACTCTAGGTAAACACACAAATATTTTGTAGACCTTGCCCCAGCCATGTGGCCCACCATCGTGTGGGAAGTCTATGACAGCAAGAAACTTAGCCTGTGTCAGTCTGGCTGCTGTACTCTGGCTGCTCACGTGGGTAAAGTGAGGTACCAGAAACAGGTAAGGTGGGTCCTGTGCTCATCATGCAGCCTCCTCAGGGCAGGGGTCTGTCTTTTCTTCATTTGTCTGCAAAGCACATAGCTGGGGCCTTGTGTAAATAATGCATAACGTGCACAGTCATATTTTCTACACGCCCCTGCCCGCACAGATGGCTTCAATGGGAAAATGTCACTGCTGATCATTAAAAGACAACAAACTCTTCAATTACCAAAATAAATAAATGGTATATTGTTGGCTCTTACAGTGAGTAGGATCCTATATGTTTGGGGTTTTTTTCCCCACGTATGCACCTTCAGCAAATTGATTTGATAAAACCCGGTTCCAGACATCACCTTATTTCAAGTTCAGTTACCTAGGAAACCGCAGTGTACTGCTGGGACGAGCTGCCCGCTCCTGCTCCAGTTGGAGCTATTAAACACATCAGCTCTTCCTTCAGGAAGAGCAGAACACTGCTGATGCCGACTTCTAGCCTTTTTATGCAGATACAGGCTGTGCATGCGTGCGAAGAGAAGCACACAGTTACAAATGCCCGTGGGAGGGAGACACACATACCATCCACACCTACGTCTGCCTATTAAAAATTGCTCATTTAACTATGAGACTACATGTAGATGTTGTACCTATCTATAGCATCTGAATGTATAGATGTACGCAGTAGCTGTGTGTACATATGTACGTGTACACATATGCCTACGCAGAGTGGCTGGTGTGTATGTGTGTGCTTATACGTGTAGGCGCTGCTTCTCATGAAATGACTAAAGTTATCAGGGCTTCCACAAAATGGTAATTTTATTTGAGGATCTGAGATAACATGGTTTCTTTTTTTTCATAGGACGCATTTGTGGAAGGCGAGTTCATCTACGTTGGGACAACAGGGCATTTGCACCCTCGGCTCTGCATTTTCTGAAAGATTAGGCCCTTGAAGAGCAGCTCTAGCACATCACAGTGGTACTTGCAAAATGGGTGGCTGGCAAAACGCCCAAGCACCACAGTTATTTTGTGAAATTCTTGATTTTACCAGATTGCCATAATGTGTCCACAACAGCGGCATGTGACTCAGGTGTGAGATATTTAGCTCCACAGTGTCCTAGGGACATGGGATGCTCAGGTGCTGGGATGAAGGTGGAAAAGTATAAGTGAACAGCTGGGTAGGGGAATCCCATTTGCTTCCTTGCACCAGGGCCCAGGAGCTACACCTTGCCATGGGGATGCAAACACATACACAGCCAACTTGTCTACTCTTGTTTAGCCCAGGTAACGTTGGCTGGAGCTTGTTCTTATTTAGTAGACAGCCCTGTCAACGAGAAAACCCCTTTTCCCCGTGCTGTCATTCAGCAATTTTCCAGAGATAGTGGATGGTTTTAATGTTTTCTTTTACAGCAATGTGCATCTCACAGATGGGAAAATAAAATCTGCTGTGCATATCTCTCTGATTAGTTTGCTCTGTGCCATAACTCATGTGGCCATCTGCAGGTATCAGCAGCCCTTTAACCTGTCTTTCACCAGCTACAAATATTGCGGCTGCTCTGGTGGAGGGGAAAAATATCTTGAGGGGGTGGAAATGGTCAGAGATGCTGTCCTGAGGTGCCATGGTAGGAGATCTATTGGCTGAGGCACAAAGTCTATCCTGATGGATTTTGAGGCACAATATACGTCTTGCATTATTTGCAGGAGAAGATCACCCGTACCTGTTCCTTTTGCTATCCTGTATGAGAACCCAGTGAGTAACAGGGATAATAAACTCACAGGAAGAACAGGAGGTGAAATCCTTCTGCCCCTCTCCGGCATCCCCATAACCTGCATCTCTGGGGTAAGAAGCAGCAGAATAACTTCAGTGTACAGCCTAGAACAGTGGCCTCAAACACCCACAGGCAGGGAGCATGGTTGTGCTACCCACCTAAGCGTAGCTGCGTTTGCTGACCTGTATCCAACACTATCCTCTGTGGTAGCATATTCCTGCAGGTAACTTCCTGGCACTGACTGCTCCACTGCTGATGCCTTCCTGGTGCCCTATCGGGTACCCAAAGTGCCAACACTTGTCTCACCGGGTCCTTTCCACCTGGGTGAATTTCAAGCTGAGAAAAGAACCCAAGGCACAAAATGTCGGACTGCTGATTACCTGTGTCTCCTCTCTCTGGCTGCCCTTTGGATTCGAGCCACCCGAAACTTTGACAGACCATGAGAAGGGAGCCACAGAAACCTGATCACGCTGTGTCCGTGCACTCACAGCCTGCAAAGTTGTGTGCATGATGCTGCAAAGGTCACCCGCAGGCTCTGCTGCCTCCACGAGACAGCTCGCATTTGGGGAAACTCAGAGGCATCGCTCCCCGTCCACACAGATTCCCAGGCCTGTCCTGGAATGCACCAGATGGACAGCTGCTGTTTCACTTGAATTTAGGGTAAGTTGGGTGCTAGGTGCAGCTATGAACAGCTGGATGGAGAGCACGTGGCTGCTGGTGCGTCTTGGGCTTGGCGTGTACGCACACGCAATGAGTGATCTAATGAAGGGAAGGGGGAGCTGCATGTCAGAGCTCATTTTTCATCATTTCCTAGGAAGCTGCAGGTTTAAAAACGTTGTTTTAATTTCTTCTATTTGGGGGGTTATGGCTAGGCCCCAGTCTGGGGGACACCTTCTACTCATGATAGCACTTAAGCATATGCCTAAACGTTCTGAGCAGGAGCTTAAGAGTTGTGCAAAGGCAGAGAGTTGTGCATTTTCTCTGTGAAAGGCCTGCCCCACAAAACGCTTGGATCTCCTCATGTCTGTCACAACAGACAGGAGCAGGCAGCATTCGTACCAGGGCTATGAGTTATTGCATGCAACAGTTACCAGGCAGCAAGTCACTCCGAGGACAGCTGCATTTGTCTGAAATGTGCACCAGAGGGGGAGCACCACAATTTTTATAAGCAACTAAATCTGTGTGATTTATCCAACTCCCACGCATGGGGCAGTTCGCTACAAGACTCCCTATCAAAATTAAGCAGAATCACAGATTGGAAAGACAAACCTACAGGCCTATGCACAAGATGCTCACAACTCCCACTCCTTCACCTGCTGCTGTGGGTGTCTTGTCTCCCCAAGCACAGTGTTGTTCTGCATCTACCCCATGCACTGGTGGGGGGTGGGTGCCACAAACTCCAGGGTGCTGATGTTGCCCACGAGTCTGTCTCACATCCATGGGAAAAGAAAAGAGAAATGTATTCAGGGTTATGTCCGGCTCTTCCTCCAAGGTCTACCTCTCCTTCTGATGTGTCCAGCTAGAGATTCAGCTGACCATCAGAGATGCTAATGAAGTCTCTTTATAGAGATAGTGTAGCAAAAGTCAAAACTGTTGAACCATGCTATTGTACACTGTACACTGCTATATAAGTTTCAAACTCATAAACAGCTAATGTGGAAATGATGGACACAGGGTTTCTTTCATCCACTGCCTCCAGGGTGAAGTAGGGCATTTTTAACTGTGCTGAATGATGCTGAGGGAGTGAGCAACAGGCTATCCAGATCAAAACCTCTGCAGTGCATCTTTCTCTTCCTGGGGCAATGATTCATGCAGCTGGGGACCTACTTTTATGAATAGATGTTCAGAGAAGGGATTTGGCTATAGCAATTGTATCAGTGCCTGGGACTCTTTCCTGGAAACTTTTATATGTGTCAGACATTTCAACTGAGTTTATGTGTTGTTCTGCATAGCACATCTCCAGGAAGGTTTACTTTCCTGGCTACCTACAAGACACTGATCTTTGATTGTTGTGTACCTATATCCTGGAGGATGTTATGTTTGCTTGGATGCATTTCTCATTTGAAATCCTGAAAATGATGACTAGAGAAGCTTTGGCAACAGCCAAACTTGTGATAATTGTCTGAGCTGTAAAAGCTGCTGGGGCCTCACAGAGAGTGGCAGCAGATGCGTCTGTGCCTGTGTTACCCTGCTTTCCCAACATCCCCAAAGCTTGACTGCTTTTTTGCCAACATTACAAAAGCAGTGTAGAAAGGGAATGAAATACAGTTAGAGAGAGTAAAGCATTTACTTGGAGAACTGACTCAAGGTATGGATGATGCTAAAAGGCCAGAGGGAACACTTTTTTCTCTCCAGCTGATTTTTTCATATCATGTGCCATACAATGTGTCATCCTGTACATCTCCTCTGTCAGGAATCGTATGCATGCAACAGAAAAAGGCTCCAAACTGCAGCAGCTCCCCTACCCAAGACCCACAGAACCATTGACTTTACATAACAAACCGAGAGCGTAAAGGGAAAGTGGAGATTTCATCCTTTCCCCTCCACTGGGGTCAGAATTTGGCTCCTTCAGCTACTGGATGTCTCTGTGAAACTCTGGTCAGCAGCCCAGCCCCACCACAAGCAGAGACTGGGGCTCCATTGGTCTGGAACTGCTGGTGTTACCTGATACCTCGAGGCCACCTAACCCTTTCCATGCTAAACTCTTGTTTTTTTCTCTTTATAACTTAGCCTGAGCATAATACATTTTTTGGAAGCTGACCATATGATGGACTTACACGTCCAGACCTGGTTTCCTCATTTTAGGCACAATGCACTTCAACTGGAAGAGGAGCAGGGCAGGCACGCCAGTGGAAACAGAGGGAGAGAACTTGCTGTCTTCTGAGAGAAGACTGAATTTGTCTTGTTTAGCCTAGCAACGAAAAAGCCGACAAAAGCTAGAATTGCTATCTGCAAATACATCAGAGTGGGAAAAGAGTTTCTTTAAAAAGTCAGTTTAGCGTGATAGCAAATGGTTTTAAAATGTCTGGGAGCCAGTCTAGACTGGAAATGAGAAGCTCTTTCTACTACCAAAGTGATGAGGTCCTCACACAGGCTTCCACTGGGTGCCGTGAAGCCAAAATAACCCAAGTAGCTTTAAGGCGAAGCTTGAGCAATTGATGAAAGGGACCCTACAAAGGCATTGCCTGCAAGTGCAGGACCCTGGATTGCTCGTTCTGGGAGGTGCCTTCCAGGGCTGCATTTCTAAAATGAGAACTACAATTTGGACACAATATGTCAATACTGAAGTTGTAGACATCTCATCTTGGGCATTCAAAATCACTTAATTCACAAGCAAGGCTTTACTGTCTCTGCCCACTTTTCCCTAGCAGTGTCGTTGAATATAAATGTATCATTGCTTTAGCCCTGCTCAAGTATTCAGGTGAGAGTGTGTGAGAAACATCCAGGAGAAAATCAAATAATCTTATGTTTGGTGTTTTGTCATGTGTGCTACACATTTTATTTCCCTTCAAAGAAATATTGAATAATAGTGTATTTGGACAACACTTTTTAAAAAAATATATAGTATGCCACCACGTAATTGAAGCCTGTATTTTAACATATAATACAGTTTCTAACTTTTGCACAACTTTTCTAACTTTGGAGTGCTTGAATTTTCAGTCTTACTGCTCTTTTAACATAGAGAGGTGTTTGACTGTAGTATTGCTGAGGTGGCTGCAAGAATGGTCAATTGAAATAGATTTACATCAGTGGTGCTGTGCCCCTAAGATAATAGAAAGTTGGTATAGTGGTAGGTAATAAAAGCTAACAACAAAAAAAGGAGTTGATTTTCTAATCAAATTGTAACTGGACTATTTTGAGCTGTGTTTTACTAAATCCACTTGCAAGAGTTGGATAACACTGAAAGACGACAGGGAATTTCAGCATTGATAATGTTCTTATTCCTAAAACCAATTATTTTCAAACATGTCATCTTCACTAGCTCTTAGTGAGGATTAACTACATGACAGGCTTGAACTTTCAAAAGCAAGTGAGTTTTAAATTATGAAAGAGCAGGGGGAAAAGGTGAGGCTAATTTTTACCATACAGAAACATGTAAAGTTTTTCAGTGCATCATCATTCAAAGTCTTCTTACCATAATTGTAATGAGAATTCATAGAATTGTAGAATGGTTAGTGTTGGAAAGGACCTTAAAGATCACCTAGTTCCAAACCCCCTGCCATGGGCAGGGACACCAGAATTATTCCTCTTCTCTTCTTTTCTTGGCTCCCTAAAAAGAAACAATTTGTGATTGGATGGTGTAGACTGATTTTTAATGAATCATTTATCATATGAATAGTTCACTGAAAATGAATCTCTCCCATCTATCCCAGAAGTATTTTTCGGTTAATTGCTTTGCAAGCATTTAAGTATATTTGTACTTCAAACTGCATGGACCAACACTAGTTGAATGCTACATTTGTGTTGTCTGACTGGGTGGCATTGGCACCAAGAGCTAGGTGTCTTGTCTGACTCTGTGATAGTCAATTCTAAATCCAATTTCAGCAAATATTCGTGCACATTATGTGAAAATATGTTTCACTGTTCTCTCCCAGAAATATATCTCTGAGTATTTTCAGAGAACTAATTTCGCAATTCTCACACTCCCTAAATCCTCCTAGGTTGAGAGGCACGCTGCTGTTGCACTACTCCTCTGCAGAAGTCTTTCATCCTCAGAGCTGGGACAAAATGAACACTGCCATTGGGTATTTGTGGGAATGCTGCCTAGACTTTTCTAACTGCTTGTGGGTTTGCACCAACTGTGAAATGTTTTAGCCCCAAAGCAAGTACTTACAGATGTGGGAAGCTGGTTGTTATTCAGGATTTGATTTCCTATAGGGAGTGCAACCCCAGCGGAATTTCCACTGATGGGATTTGTGTTACGAGGTGGTCAGTTTCCCACACAGGCCACCAAAATGAGGGACCACCTATGTCAGGTGAACCAAAGAGGTCAATAAATGTACTTACCCAAGATAGAGAGGAGAACATCAGGATTTCAGTGTGACAGAGACTGGCAGAGTTTCCATTCAGACACGTTGATATTCACTCTTTTTAAATTTTGGGCTAAGCTCTAACTTGAGACATCAATAAACCCCTGGAAAGTCTGTGGAAAATCAGCAGTGCCCAAACAGTGGCTTAGGTGATGGCCAGGGACAGATGGCCCACATTTCTCAGGGGTGTCACATAAATATTATCCTTGGTTGGAGATATTAATGAGGGAGGTATTTCCAGGATGGAAAGGGATATCTGGACTGAGAAAATTTAATCCTGAAAAATGGAAGACTGAAAAGGAGGTAATCATAAGTTTCAGAATTTAAACTTCAGCAGAATAGGATGAGATCTGCAGGAGAGGCAGTCTGCATCATACGTAAGGTTTTTGGGTGTTTGGGTTGTCTTTTCCACAGAGGTATTCAACCTGCCCACTGTTGGCAAGATAATATTGGACAAGATGGGCAACACATTGGCTTCAGCTCAGCAGCTGGGGCTGCTTCCCCAGGGCTTGAGGGCTCAGACACATCATCTCATGGCAGCAACTTAATGCCTATTACCAGGCATAAGGTGAGCAATGGGAGCTGATCCCATGCATTAGTCCACAGCGACTGTGAGATAAATTACATTAGTTTAAATGTCACTGAAGGAGGTTTGGCTGACGTATGCAAACTCATTAAGCTACTTTAATCCTAACACTCTAGGAAAAGGTGGTGATTTCAGCAGACTGAAATAGGATGGGGGGCCCTCACTGCATGAGACAAAAGAGAGAGCACCATGCACAGCTCCTCAGGCAAAGAGACAATAGGGAAGTCCTGCCTTTCAGGTGGAAAAATGAACTATGCAGTCTTTCCCTTTCCATAGCACCTCTGCTTAGCCAAAGCAATAAACAACAGCATGAGGCTCAAGGGACTAGGCTGGCTCAGCCCACAGGGACTAGGCTGGCACACCTCATCCTCCAGTTTCATTCATCACAGAAAAAGCCATTTTCAGGTAGAGATGGCTGAAATAACTTCAGTCAAAAAAGAAGTTCAGACATGGGTTTTTTTTCCATTAAGAACAATCGTAAAACTATGTCTTCTGTCTTTGTCAAAGAAAATTAGAAACCTCCCCCAAACAGATTTTTCTTTTGCTAAAATAACACTTAACTTTTTTTTTTTTAATGGGGTGGGATATTTTGCATTGAGAGCAATGATTTTTTCATGAGAAAATTTAGAAGAAAAAATATCTCTTCCTTGCAAAACCAATTTTTAACTGGGTTCATCCATAGACGTGAATTAGATATTAAAAACAGAGAAATTTTGATTCTGTTAAGTGTCAAGCATGCTGCCAACAAAGGCATTTTAGCTTTATGCTGAATTTCTAGCACACCGAAAGCTCTCCTAACCTTGTAGACATGGCCTGAATGCTGCAAGATAAATGTGTGCTCACCATCTCCTTGGTGGTGAGCCCAGGTTTCCAGGGTTGTGGAACTGAACTGACAGTTCAGAAAATAAAGTCTTTCTTCCTTGATTTCTTTATTTTTAGCTGACAAGTGTACTGATGGCCAGTTTCATTCAGTTTGACACAGATGGTCATTTCAGTTGGCAATCATCCACCAAAATACATGTCACCCTTGGCTAATGACCTGGACTCATCGATAATCTTGTGACATCTTTTCCACATTGTGTATGACCTGTGCCTTTGAAATTCCTGCAATAACCCCTTCATGTTTTTAAATCCCAGACCGCCAAATGCCTGGTGCCAAAA